>OZ025289.1:54822937-55372937 GCA_964019185.1 Maratus speculifer
TTCGTATTTTCTCTAGTATTAAAACTTATGCCAATAACTCTACGACTTTTAAGTATAAGAATTTGTGTTTACTTATAAAGTCGATAAATAATAATTATATGAGGTCGCATTGATTTCAACAATAAAATATTTGATAAAAAGCATTTATTAATAAAAATTTAAAGAAATAAATGTGAAATCAATCGTTACTGCGGACCAAACTGTATGTAATTAATGTTTTCCTATTCATCCGACTCTACCATTTTTATTTGCAGCTAATTGCTATCGTTTCATGAAATTGTCTGCTGCAGAAAATTGATTGTTTCCAATAAAGACTGTTGATTTTCTTTTATTTCGAATCGACCTTATCGGTTTCTTCTACTTTATTTCTTTCTTGACTGACCCTGTAATCGATCTCTTGATTACGTGTAGGAAATCGAGAACGAACATGTCTGTTAGATTAAATTCAGGCTTTTCTGGATGAACTTGTGATTAATTAGCGGAACGAGACTTACTGGGTTAGAAGTAAGAACGATGTGTTTCATGTAAATGCTAATTTTATTTAAGTAAAGGCCTGTGTCTTTTGGTAAAGGTTAAAGATTAATACAATGCAGACTAATTAATTGTCTATTTAAATAAGAAAAATATTTAAATCAGAAAAAAAATAGAGTACCTTACATTTTATGTTTTTTTTTTTTTTTTTTTTTTTTTTTTTAACTACAACATTTTCGCTTGTAAACACAGATAATTTAGCAAAAGATGATATTTGTTAAATGTTTCTTAGCTGAATAAATTTAACATGTCACACAATAAATTTAGCGTATTATTTAAAAAATATATAATCTTTGCTATACATAGTAGGGGATCCAATCCGGGCTACTCGGGTTACAGAGTATTTATGAAAACCTTTTTTAAAATAATGGAAAGTCTAATAGATTTATTACATGTATATTTTTTATTATTTCCCCACTAACAACATACAATTATATTTTCAAGTAAAATTTTGAAATTTATTAGGAAGTACTTTCGCGGAATATAAAACTATTTATTTTATATCCTTGAAGAGCACCGATTAATTATGCAGGGTGTCCCTAAAATATGTTGTGAATCTTTAAGAGGAGGTAGGGTACATCACTAGGATTACTTACTACTGTAATCCTTGTACAAAAACTTATGGATACTTAATCTTTTAATTTACTTTTCATGTACTTAAAAAAAGACAATTCTCTGGTTTAAATAAATTCTTTCTCAAACTGAATTTCTCTTATTATTGTTATTATTATTTAAATAATTATATGATAATTGTATCTTTTTTAAATTCCAGAATAATTACTGAATCACAAAAGGCACCAACAAACTGGCATCAATAATTATAAGTAAGTACATTTTTTTTTGTAAATAATTTGTATAAGGTCTAATTATCCGTGTGTTTCGGGAAAATCACTACAAATGGTCAATCATTGTGATGCACATTAATTAACATTTTGATGTACAACTCTAATAATAAATATAAACAAAACTAAAAATAAATATAAGTAAAACTCTAATAAAACATATAAAAATATATTTTGCAGTAGAGATCTACACGAGCCGGGTTCGGGTTTATTTTCGTTCAAGACTCTTGGACCGAGCCAAATTTTTTTCTGGAGGCTCGGGTCGGGTCGGATCTGATTTTTTTTTTTTTTCTACATTGAGCTGGGACTTGTTTCATTCATAGTGTCCACGGTCCAAAATTTTCATTTCTATTTATGACACAGTCTCTCCGCATGGGTTGGTCCGTTTAAAAGTCAGTAAAATAAGGCGTGGTCCAAAAAAGTTTTGCAAAAATTACATACACTCTTAAATCGCTATTCTTCTACAATTATTTTTTTCTTTTTAAATAATTGTAGATTGCGTACGCTTACGTATAGCTAAGTTTAAATATTGTACAAAGAGCGAAAAAGAACCTATTTATGAATTTTGTTTTAAGCAAAAGTCGCGTTGATCATGCAAAATTAATGTATTAATACGCAAGAAAAGATATGTAATACACTTACACTTGCTAAGATGGGAACTTGTCTATAACACCCTTTTTTTTTTCTTTACTATGCAATTCCGTTTTGCTGTATACCATTTTTCAAATTTTTAACACTTCAATACATGGAATATGGATTAACAATATTAATAACTGAAAAAATTGCATAAAGAAGATAGAAATTTATTTAAAAAATGCATATCGGAGCCTGCGGCACTGCTATAAAAATGAAGATTATAAACATGAAAAAAAGGTTAAGATAAATATTTTTGGTCAAAACCCCTCATAGGAGATAAATTTTTAGCCTAATGGATGTAAAATTCAATGTTTTGTCAAAATTCTGTCGGGCTGGGCCGGGCCGGGATCGGGTCGGGATTTTAATTTTTTCCAGGTCGGGTTTTGCTCGGGCTGAGCTTTTAACTTTTTTTTCGCGCCGGGCCGGGCTCGTGTTGGGCCGAAGTTTTATTTATATGAGTCGGACCGGGCCTTGGCCTAAAAATTTCGGCCCGCGCAGTCCTGTAATTTGCAATGAGTTATAAATCCTATTCTATAGATAGAAATTCTACTGCTTTTTTTTTTTAATTAACATTTTCCAATATAATTGGAAAGTGCTTATAACTTCGGCTTGCCTGTTTGCCATCTGTTCGTGTTCAAACTTTCGTAAATATGTCGGTTGATGATTGAGATATCTTGAGCAAATCTGAAGTGATGTCCGTATGTTATTCGTCTTCTGATTGGCCCATGTTTAATGTTCTGAAATGGAATACTTTTGTTGCCACAATGACAAAAAAAAGATATAAGAAACTACAAAAAAAAAAAAAAAAAATATTAACAACTCAGAAATAAATTGAGATACAGCTTTCAAACAAATTACATTTAAAAGTACATTTTTTCCTCTATGCGCCGGTATAAAAAATGAAAATGGGCAATCGTTACAAGTTTAAAAATTCGCAGTACCGAAAACTGTAGAAATGAAATTTAATTTAAAATTTGTTTATGATTGGCCCTGGAAAGTTAATGTTTTACCAATGTGTACGTAATATATGACTCTGTTATTGCATAAGCCATGTTTCGATCTTCATAACACTGATGTCTGTTATTATTATTATTATTATATTATTATTATTCTTTTACGAAATTCTTTACATTTAGAAGGATTTTTATTTGAATAGAGAAAAAAATATCGTTGTTAATCAAGCAGATAATAAAAAAAAGTTACAAAATAGGTAAACGCAAATTACCAAATATGAACAAAATAAATAAATAAATAAATAAATAAAAGATAAATAAAAAAATAAAAACATCGCATGAAAGATCGTCTTTTAAAGCGTATAATAATAATAATAATAATAATAATAATAATAATAATAATAATAATAATAATAATAATAATTTGTTGTAAATGACCTTATGGTGTTTTTTTATGTATAATTTATTTATAAGTCTTAAATTTTAGTCTTTGAAAAAATCGTTTCCAAATAGTTGTTGTAATTTCTTAAATTGCATTTTACTTTTTAATGTTCATTGCTTCTGTCTTCTGTGTGGTATTAAATAACAATTTAAATGAACACATTTACATTCATTAATACATTTTTGGAATATTTCATTAACTTAACACAAACTTAAGCAAATAACTTAATAAAACAGCTCAATGCTTATCGTAATAGCAAAAGGTATAATCAAATAAAAAAGAAATGTGTTGGATTTCAAATTTGCACATCAAAAGCAATCGCTCTTTGATATGCAAATTAAAACTCGTCTATTAACAAAAGATGGTAAAAATCCAGAATTATTTTTTAAAAACATTACAAATTCCATTATACTAAAGAAAATCCTTAGACATAAATTATATCTTTGTCAGAAGAAACGAGATTATTAATGTTGTAAAGTAAATTTGTGCAACGAAATAATAATAAAAAAGTAATTGAAATATGTAATGACCCTTAAGGGGACAGAGTACTTTTGAAACCATCTTTTCAATTTTGAATAATACTGTAATATACCGGGTGTCCCAAAAATGACTGATGGATTTTAAAACTCAATAACTTGCAAACGGTGACAGCTATTTAAAAAATTTTTGCAGGAGGGTTATGTATAATGTCAGGAGTATTTTTACCGTAATTTTTTTTATTTTAGTTCGCATCTCAAACAATAGGTGACGCTGACGGCGATTGTTTGAGATGCGAACTAAAATAAAAAATTACGGTAAAAAAAAACTCCTGACATTAAACATAACCCTCCTGCAAAAATTTTTTAAATAGCTGTCACCGTTTGCAAGTTATTGAATTTTAAAATCCATCAGTCATTTTTGGGACACCCGGTATATGGTGGCACAATACCTAATACTAAAAAAAAAAAGAAAAAAAAAGAAAAAAAGAAAAGAAAAGAAAGAAAAAGAAAGAAAAGAAAAAAAATATGGTAAAACAGCTTGTTTTACAGTTTTTTTTTTTTTTTTTTTTTTTTTTTTTTAACAATTAACATTTTAAAATCCCTTTTTTCAATATGAATATTTTCACTTCAATTTTTTTTCCCACATTCACTAGACTATACTGAATAAAACTGTACATAAATGTTTGGAGAGGTATAAGATTTTACATTTAATATGATTTTTTCTCTCTTATGTATATTTAAAAATGAAGAATATTCAACAAACTCTCATTTAAATGAAATAAAAAATAAAAGATAACCATAAACTTAAATGTTAAATCCATGCACAAAAATATTAAATACGCCATGGAGAACAAGTAAAAAAAATCAAACCTTAATTTAAATTAAGAAAAAAAACCTTAGTATTTATCGCACAAGTAAGTAGTAAAAATATGAACAGAAAAAACTTTATTTAAAATTTTCATTTATATGGGTCATTGCGCTGGATCTTCTAACAAAATTTACAGTATTTCATGATACAATAGTCATAATGCATTAGGTTATGCATCTATTTGAAACTGAATCATGATCAAATTATTTATTCATATGAAATATTTATTTTTTAAATTCATCATTTATATTAAATTAATAAAGTTGCTGTTTTAAAGGTTAATCTATATATAATAAAAAATATCTGCATCTATATATTGTTATACTCCCTACAAAATAAAAATGTGGGCTATTGTATTCCTAGGTATGCAGTAGAGCAATTTTCTCGTGCTTTATTTATTTTATATAACGGCTGTAACATGATAAATTCGTAGCTCAAATAAATGTCTCTATTACCCCCTTGTGTTCGCATAACTCTGTAGTGAGGATGGCCTTGGAAGGTGAAAAAAAATAATAACGCGATAAACGACAAAGTACACATGAAACAAGACTTACAGAACTTAAAACTAAATTTATTGTTTCTATAATTTTCCACTCTTGTTGAAATTGTATTAATAAATTACTTTATTTAAAATTATTAACTTGCTACATTACAATGCATTAGTTTATACATCTATTTAAAATTGAATTGTAATCAAATTATTTATTCATCTCAAATATTTATTTATTTTTTGTTTAAATTGACCATTTATATCAAATTAATGTAATACTGTTTTAAGGGTTAATCCACATATAATAAAAACTATCTACGCCTATGTATTAATATGTTCTCTACAAAATAAAAATGTAGGCTATTGTATTCCTAGGTAAGCATTAGAACAATTTCCCGTGATTTATTTATTTTATGTAACGGCTGTAACATGATAAACTCAATAAAAATGCCTCTATTACCCTCTTGTGTTTCTCATAACTCTGTAATAATGATGGCCTCGGGAGGAGGAAAAAAATATATAATAATAACCACGATGAACCACAAAGTACACGCGGAACATGGCCTAAAGCTAGAAGTACTTTTCCTGCTTTTTCTCATATTTCCTGTTCCGGAAATCAATGCCTTAATCAATAACGGGAGTCCGGAGACAATAAGTAGAAAGAAAAAATTATCCTGTTTATAAATGAGGGGAGAGAAAGAGAAAAATTTGCAATGAAAAATATAAATTAGAATCCCCCAGTTGAATCAACTATGAATATATTATCCCATTGTTCAACAAAGAAAAAAAATGTTATGCTTATAAAAAAAAAAAAAAAGAAAAACTTTCCCTTCTTTGATGTCTTCCTTTCTTGTAAAAATATGTCTTTTATGTGCTTACAAATTTCCGTTTAGCTGCAATATAAAGAAACAAAAACATTTGTGGTTCAGAAATAATACATTTTCAAAAGGGTCACAAAAATTTAGAACGACAAAAAGGAAAAAAAAAAAGTAATTATTATTATTATTATTACAGCAAAATCTCCCTAAAGCGACCCTGTTCCGTTCCAATAAAAATTGGTCGCTCAAAGACGTGGTCTCTTAATTGCTACAATCAAATTATTTTTTCATATCAAGTATTTATTTATTTTCTGTTTAAATTCATCATTTATATTAAATTAATAAAGTTGCTGTTTTAAAGAATAATCCACAACCACATATAAGGAAAATTATCTCCATCTATATATTAGTGTACTCCCTACAAAATAAAAATGTAGGCTATTGTATTCCTAGGTAAGCATTAGAACAATTTCCCGTGATTTATTTATTTTATGTAACGGTTGTAACATGATAAACTCAATAAAAATGTCTCTATTACCCCCTTGTGTCTCTCATAACTCTGTAATAATGATGGCTTCGGGGGGAGAAAAAATATATATAATAATAACTACGATGAACCACAAAGTACACGCGGAACATAGCCTAAAGCTAGAAGTACTTTTGCAGCTTTTTTCTCATATTTCCTGTTCCGGAAATCAATGCCTTAATCA
The DNA here is from genome assembly GCA_964019185.1 of Maratus speculifer. Taxonomy (NCBI): domain Eukaryota; kingdom Metazoa; phylum Arthropoda; class Arachnida; order Araneae; family Salticidae; genus Maratus; species Maratus speculifer. Next base: position 54,829,707 of record OZ025289.1, read on the forward strand.
ATAACGGGAGTCCGGAGACAAAATAAGTTGAAAGGGGAAGATATAAAAAAAATATTCTCTTGTTTATAAAAGAGGGCGAGGGAAAGAGAAAACTTTGCAATGAAAAATATAAATTAGAATCCCCCAGTTGAATCAACTATGAATAGAATATCCCATTGTTCAACAAAGAAAAAAAAGTTGTGCTTATAAAAATAATAAAAACTTTTCCAATTTTGATGTCTTCCTTTCTTATAAAAATATGTCTTTTATGTGCTTACACATTTCAGTTTAGCTGCAATATAAAGAAACAGAAACAATTGCGGTTCAGAAATAATACATTTTTAAGAGGGGAGAAAGGTTTAGAATGACAAAAAAAGTAATTATTATTATTAATATTATTATTACAGTAAAAACTCCCTAAAGTAACCCTGTTCCGTTCTAATAAAAATTGGTCGCTCCGAGAGATGGTCTCTTAACGGAGGTCATGTTTAAATCTAGATTTTAATTGTTGAGAAAGTAACAATTAATGTTAATAAACTCATTTTTTACATAGGAAAAAAATATAAAAAATTAAGTATCAATATAAAACTTAATTACGTAAGTTAATTGCTGTAGAGTTTATGGATTTATCTTTTATAAATTTTATTTCCAAGTCCTTTCAAAGTTCAGTAAATAAATACATTTTTTATATTATTTATTTATTTTTTTGGATGGAAACAAAAAATGACGATTTCATTACTCAATCTATTTCTTTGAGAGTTTCCTGATAAAATAGAAAAGAAGAGTTTATTAACCATCATTCGTAGTTCATCGTAAGAGTTAAATCCATTGCCTGAAAAGGTGCAAAGGTGTTTATATATTTAAAAGTTACCGAAATTTAAAAAAATACAAACTTAGCCTAGAAGCTTGATGAATAATGTACTCTCCGTAATTATTTTTTTTTGATAAAATCTTCAATCGAGCAGTAAAAAAAATGGAATTTTTTTCATTTTCTTCAAAGAAATTGGTCGCTTATGGAGGGAATTAAATTGGGATGATCTCTGAATGGAGATAAAATTAATATTAAGCCAGTGGAAATAAACTTCATTCCATGAAAAGATGGTTGTTCATGGAGATGGTGGCTTAATATAGGGGGTCGCACAAGGATGATTCACTGCATTCCATTGATCCATGTACATTAAGTAGAGAGACATCTTTGTCCGCATTGTTATTACAGTCGAGTCTCTCTATAACGAAACTCCATACATCGAATTTCTCTATATAACGAATTTTTTGTAGGAACGGTCCCTTTTTCGCATGATTACATTAAAAACAGTCTCTATATAGCGAAATATCTACCTCCATATAACGAATTTTTTCATATATTGGTCTTAATTTATTGAGTTTTAAAAAATCTTCGAAATCATATGGAATCAATTTCCCATCACTTATTTTTGATTTATCGTTCAGTGCTGAGATTTTTATATTACTTCTCTCCTTGTTCTTTAAATCCAACGAATTCATCCCACCTCCCACAGACCTTTCGACATTCTTCTCAAAACAGAGTCAATTAGATTGTTACACATGTAAGAGAGGAATCAATGAGAGGCCTTCAAACTGAGGAAAATGTTAAATACAATTTTTCATTCCTTTCTAAAATTTGAGCATTTTTTTTTTTTGAAAGCGTAACAATTTAAAAATCAAAACAACAAAAAATTACAGATTTCTTCTTCTGAAATTAATGCAAGTCTTACTTATTTGGTTTTCATTAAGCTTTCAAATAAATGTCTGTTCTCTTTTTTGAAACTGCTTAAATAATTAAGAAATAGAATGTTAGGTTAATATTTACTTTAAACATTTCAAATTCTTAATTAAAAACATCAAAAATAATATTTGTTCAAAATTTTCACATTAAATACGATTTTTAACATCATTTTCTATACATCGAATTTCTCTATATAACGAATTTTTTACTGAAACGATGGATTTCGTTATATAGAGACTCGACTGTATTATGAAAACGGACAATTTTAAGATTTCTTTCAATATAGTTAATAAAATTTGTCTCATTTTCTTCAAAGAAGTTAGTCGTTCATGGAGGGAGTTCAAATGGGATGAATGAAGGTAAAATTAGTATCGAACCTCTGGGAATAAATTGAAAAAAGAGTCTTTACTGTTTAAATATTATCTATTATGTTTGAACTTTTTACAATGTTGTACATTTGGTCCGACAGGAAAATTCTTAAAACTGAGGCCGACAAAGAATTTTGGCGTTGACGAGAGACGCTGGGAGTTGCAAAAGGCAAAAGTTAAAACTGAATTCTCTCGAAACACTATTTTTCAGCAGTTTTAACTAAATACTAGAGATCGATAAAAAATTCGGTTTCGGTATTGTTTTCCTTCGAAAATTTAAAGTACTGCCGAAAATTCGAACGGACCGAAACTATCTATATTAAAAAAAAAAAAAAAAAAAAAAAAAACTCATTTTTCCATTGGGTATTTTCAATGTTATCTGCTAATTGATTTGAGCTATATCGGTTCAAATGAGACACTCTTTGTTTATTTCTATGAACGTCATGGTTCATAGTTATCAGTCATGACTAACTTTAGATGCGAATGCAAATTATAAAGCAATCAATGCATATATGACTAAATTTTCTACACAGCAAAATTAATGACTCTTATTGGTCTTATAGAAAGAACCTTTTGGCGTAAATTTTAAATTTTATATCTAGATCTTTTTTTTTTCTTTTTACTTTCCAAACACATAGTAGAAAAGGAAGTATTGTAATCATAATTTGTATGTGTTTTACTGATAGAACATAAACTACAAATTAATTATGCAAATAACATCTCTGAATAGTGGACAGTTAGGTGCAGCAGAATTTATCTGTTATTCGAAGGCGTTTGCTAGTCTGGGATGGAACATAGAAACATACAGATATTTAGGTACTGAAATTGAAAAAAACAGTGTCGTATAAAAGAAGATGTCTGCTTTTCGGGAGTGCTCCTTATGGTCGTTTTATACAATATAAGATACCCCAAAGTTCCTGACATATTTTAAAATTCCATGTTAAATCAAGTAATTTTCGGATAAGAATGCTGTTTGAACTAAAATGCTTCTCATGATGAAAGGGTTTCTTCAAGCGAATAATAATAATAATAATAATAATAATAACAATAACAATAATAATAATAATAATAATAATAATAATAATAATAATAATAATAATAATAATAATAATAATAATAATAAACAGTTCCAAACTTCGATCATAGATCATAGAACATACATCACATTTCTTCGTATGTTTGGTTTCAAATATGCGGTTTTTTTTCCTGATTTTCATATTAGTTTTCACGCTGTGACAGAGAAAAGACGAAATTATTGCTCTGTGACTGATTTTGGAAAATTAGAATAGATCTATAACTGATTGTCTTAATTATTTGATGCTTTTTCCCGATAATCTAATATACGACGCCATCTATGGGCGAAGTTTAGAACTAGTGTTTTTTATTCGTTGAAGAAAACTTTTCATCGTGAAAAGCAATTTAGTCCAAGACGCATACATTTGTGACAATTACTTGATTTTATACTAAAATTTAAAATGTGTCAAGAAGTTTTGGGACACCTTGTAGTATAAAGTACAACGAAAATTCATAAAATTGTAAATAAAAAAAATTGCAGAGGGAAGTTTATCTTATTTTTTTATTTTATGTTTCTGCAGTACTGACCAAAATACATTCTTTCAAATTTCATACCATCCATAGAAAACACCGAAGAAGTTTTTGCAGTTTGTTTTCTTTTTCCCCCTGCAGGCAGCTATCATCGAAAGTGCATCAGATCCTTAGCTCAAAAACGGTTTTTAGTTTTGAATTTTTCTGCCGTATATATTTCTTTCCTTTTGTAGCATTTTGAATTTTCCCTAAAAACATCTGGAAAATAAAATTTTAAACGATGCTCATAAATCAAAATTCTTTCCTCCATGCCTATACTTTTTAAGTTTTCCCCTGTTTGGGAGAAAAGATAATGTCCTGAGTTATTATTATCTTATTAAAAACAAATCAGCAGTGTATACAAAACATTCTTGAAATATGTGTATTTTATGATAAAAGTGGCAAACTTCAAACTTCCATTTCCGGGTTTTTTTTTTTTTTTTTCCGATAAATGTTTCGATGTGATTGTTGCGATCTACAACATTTCGGATTGCTCTTTTATTACTCGAATATTACTGGTGGATAAGTAATAATTTTGCATATATCTAATATACTTAATTTTTTTTTAATGTAATTTTCCGGATTTTTTTTTAACGAAATTTTTGTGTCGATATAATATTATATCATTTTTGTGCATTTCTTATATGTTTTAAGATTTCAATAACATCAATTTTTTATAGTACAATGTTATTTTTGATTTCACACATATAATTAATATATAAAGTACGAAATATATAAAGTAATATACTATTATATACTATTGGAAATATACTATTGGTAAGTTTATCCCCGACTCGCAAAAAATACGAATAATTTTTTATCATTAATGAAACTTGTGCATCATATTTATGAATATACTGTACTTTAACAATCTGCTAGTTAAATGAAAATATGAGGAAATAATTAAATATGCTTCGATTTCTTTATTTTTTCCTTCCACATCAAGAAAATAACATTGATTTAGCAATGCATTGCATATTTATTTTCTTGTTTGCCAGATTTTCTCTTTTATATGCTATTTACATAAATTTAATTATATGTCCGATGCAAGTCATTCTGATATAGTTCCCTTTTTAGATAATCACAAATATTCGGGTACCGGAAAGTATTTCTTACATTACTATAATTTTACTGGTGATTCAAAATTTTTTTGCGACGCATAATTTTCCATTGTTTTTTTTTTTTTTTTTTTTTTTTTTTTTTTTTTTTTTAATGTGTTTTTGAATATTAGAAAGCAGAAAACTTTCTGGTATTCCAAGCATTATTCATTTATTCCATCTGTGACCAAAGAAAAGTAAAAAGAAATATTTTATTAATGTGCTTTTATTTATTTTTATATTTTATATTTATTATTTTTATGCTTTTATTTATTTTTAGTTTTAGTTTTTTGAATATTTTCATGCTTGAATAATTGTTTCATCAAATAAAAGTTGTTGTGATAGGTCATTCCTATTCATTTTTTTTTTCCAAATAAACATTGTTTTGCTCATAGGAAAAACTTTCTGTTATTATTATAAAAACATGCATTTATTCTATTCATAATCTAACCAAAGTAAATAGAAATATTTTATTAATATGCCATTATGTATTTTGTCATGGTTCCTCAATTTTTTTTTGCATTCTTTTCACGTTTGAATAATTCTTTCATCCTCCAAAACTTGATGTGAAATTTCATTCCTATCATTTTCCTCCCCAAAATAAATGTTGTTTTGCTTATTAAAACAAAGCGAATATTTTACGTTATTATTACAAAATAAATAAATAAATAAATAAATAAATAAATAAATAAAAAATAGTCCTTTATTTTACTTATAATTGAAGCAAAGAATTGAAAATGTCTTTGCTCATCATAGCAGTTGATCTTGGAAGGATTCCGTGAAGCAATTAACCTTCGGGAATTCTCGGCATTGGCTCGTGGGCCCGGCATCTTTGTAGGTATTCGGTTCCAGTGGGTATTCGGGATTAACCTGGGGGAGAGGGGAACCAAACGAAAAAACCACTTGGCTTTTAGAGATGGGTGGGGTTCCTGTCGCTTCGTCCGGACTTCAGACACTTGGGAGCAGGATGTGTGACTTGCGTTGGGCAGTGCACAACCTTTCGGCGATTGCAGGTCGGCGGTTACACGAAGGAACTCGCCCCGTGCGGGCTCCGTGCATTTATGGGATCTTCAGAGCCTTTATCGCCGAAACGAAAGCTCTGCGCTGCGTGGTGAGAGATAGTTTTATGACATACATAAAAAATGTTATTGTAATTTTAGTGAAACTTGATACATCAATACACACTAGATAACCTAACAAGCACTGATCAAATAATTATCTTTGCTTAGTTTGGCTTTAGGTATATATTTACTGTAATAAAGTATAAAGTGCTTTCAGCTGCCAATCTTAAATCATAAAAAGAAAAGCATGATCGATTTTTTTGTTTTCCAGAATTGGTCTATCATTTGCCATATTTTCCCCATCTTAGCAAAAATCTAAATAAAATGTTGTTAAAAAATGGCAGTATTTTCAATATGACTTTACAGAGAATAATTATTGAATTCTTTTTCTTATACAAAGTGTCCACTCTCAATGGTGTCTAAAGGCTAATTTCTAAACCATTAGTCATAGACACATAACTCTAATTACAAAATGATTTTAAATGAAGTAAAAAAGTTATTTTAAAATTCTTTTTGATCAATATAAGCATTTTTTAAAAAGTTATGAAATTTATAATGTTCCCTCCCCTTAGTCCTATAAGTGATACGGGGTAAAAATTTTCTATTATTCTGACAAGTTAGACAAAAAAGTTACATCCAACTAACATTAAAATTGACCAAATTTAAAAACTTTCACTTGAATGACTGATTGAATGGTTGATTATCTGCATCTGAACACAGATCAGTTGGCCATGCTTCGAGGGATCTTACATAAAGTGTTTAAAATATTAGAAGGATTTATTCCGTGTGTTCATTACGGTATTGAAGTCGAAGGGAATCACTTTGAGCAAGTTTTAAGTTAACTTTAATTTTTATTAACTTAGGTTTAAATTAGATAGTAAAATAGCATTTTAAAATATGTATTATTTTATAGAGAATTGTGACCGTTGGTTACTCTCATTTCATTTAACAAAAATGCTGTTATTTTAATTTATATTTTTAGTACAACTTGTATATGTATATCTGTCATTATACTCGTAACTACACTTGTCATTTGGTCCGCCCGTCTGTTTGTCATTCTGACCGCATATAACAACGCAAAGATCATCCAACTAAATGGCTTAGAACTGAATATATAGAATCGTGGCATTTTTTTCAAGTCATTTAAAATTTTATGAAAATCGAGTAAAAACTTAAGAAGATATTAATAAAGGCTTTCTTTATTCTATTAAAATCCTATCCTACGTGATTAATTCCGTGAAATTCAATGATAGGTAATGATTCTAGTTTGCCATGTTGATGGAATCCAACCTGAGATGGAGTTCATCCTATCCGTATTACTGAATGTAATGTACATATAATCGTAACAATTTTGTATTCATGCATTTGAGCTCAATAGTTATTGCACCAAGATCTTAATATTTATAAAAATACCGTATCACATTTTTCACTATTGACGAATGATTTCTAACTTGTAGTATTCGTAATTATACTTTGTTGACTATTTCTATTTAATTATATAGATACTGTGCAATCGTGGGGAAAAAGTAACCCTCCCCCCCAACCTAATAACTCTTCAAGAAATTATCATAGAAGAAAGTTACTGGAATCGAACGATTGAAAATAAAGTCTCCTTTTAATTGATGCATAAAAAAATTTCTTAGAGGACAATATACATATTAAAACGAATCCAAACTTAGTTTTTTTCAAGGGCAACACCCAATTTTAACAAGATACTTTAAATCTTATGTTCAAACTATGCTTAGACGCCAAATTTCAAGTCATTTCTATGAGACATTTTTAAGTTATAAACATTCAAAAATTAGTGCTTCTAATGTTACATTACATTTTCAAATTTGTATTAATATCTCCTGAAATTATAGTCCTAATGTGTTAATTTTAAGTAGATTTCGTATGAAATACTACCTATTGCATTCTCTACCATGTTGGAATTTCTAAAAATTTTTTTCAGATCTACACCGATCATGACTCCTAGACCCCAAAAACTACCATCAGTAAAAATTATCAGTCATTATCTATCTATCTATCTATCGGTGTATATCACTTTCTTCTAGACACGATAACTTCCACAATTATGCTCAGATCTTCTTCAAACTTTTACATAAAATCAAGATCATAAAATTTCGTTCGAGTTCGTTCATGGGCAAAATCGGACCAGGGGGGGGGGGGGGGTAGAAATAGGGAAGAGTTCTGTGAAAACCGAAAAAAACGCTATAACTTCTTAATTAAAATAGATATCGAATCAGTTTAAAGTTTATATTGCTTCTAAAACATGGGCTAAAAGTTTATGGATGACAGATATTTGATAAAAATAAAAATGGGCTCAAGAGGCGGAAAAACAGGTTTTTTTTAGAGAAAAAAAATCATAACTTCGTCAATTCTCAAGATATCAAGTCCAACTAAATTTTTTATAAATGTACTCAACATAATCTAAAACTTTTGTATTCACAAGTTTTTGGTAGAACTGGCAACTTTTACCGAAGAAAAAAATTAAAAGCGAAAAGAAAAAGGGGGGGGGGTGGAAAAAGAAAAAAAATCCATAACTTACTCAATCAAATCTAATTAAATTTATTTTACATCGTCTCAATAATATCTACAACTTTTATATTAACAAGTTTTTCATAGGACCAATTTTTATGGCAAAAATAAATTAAACAAACATAGGAGTTGGAGAAAAAAACCTCAAATCCAAACTGCTTATATTCTGACTCATTTTTAAATTTAAACGCATCCAAATGACAGATTCTCTTATTTAGGAACTATATAATGTGACGTACCGGTCAGTTTTTTGATAAAGGCAGAATATATTTCATAAAAGGCTGCCAAAAAGGGTATGTTGGATAGAATTTTCCGGAATAATCGTGATTGAAAAATTGAGGAAGTATAACAAATTACGTTTTTTACGAGTCATTTTTAAATCCATTTTTGTTCTCAAACGCATCCAATTTACAGGTCCTTTTATTTAGGAACTATATAATGTGAATAATATAATGGAACTATATAATGGTCAGTTTTTTCGATAAAGGCAGAATATATTTCAAAAAAGGCTACTAAAACGGGCATTTCCCAAAGCGATCATGATTAAAGAATTGAAGATGTATTCGAATAACAAATTGGTTATTTTGTGATTCTTTTTTAAATCCAATTTTGCTCTCAAACGCATTCAATTGACAGTTTTTGTTATTTAAAAAATATATAATGTGCATACTTGTCGATTTTTTGATAAAGGCTAAATATATATTTTTAAAAAAGCTGTCAAAGTGGGCACTTCGCAAAAAAAAAAAAAAAAAAAAAAAAAAAAAAAATCCCAAAGCGATCATGATTAAAGAATTAAGGATGTATTCAAATAACAAATTGGTTATTTTATGACGCATTTTTAAATTCAATTTTGCTCTCAAACGCATTCAATTGACAGTTATTTGTTATTTAGGAACTGTGTAATGTGCCGTATTGGTCAGTTTTTTTTTTTTTTTTTTTTTTTTTTTTTTTTTTTTTTTTTAATGAAGGCTAAGTATATATTTTGAAAAAGCTGTCAAAGTGGACATTTCGCACAAAATTTCCTAAAGCGATCTTGATTAAAGAATTGTGGATGTATTCAAATAACAAATTGGTTATTTTATGACTCATTTTTAAATTCATTTTTGCTCTCAAACGCATTCAATTGACAGTTTTTTGTTATTTAGGAACTATGTAATATGCGTATTGGTCAATTTTTTTTTAAATTAAGTCAGAATATTTTCAAAATATGTTTTCAAAATGGGCATTTGAGCCGAATTTTGCTTAAGATGATTTTGATAAAACTAGTTCTTACAGAAAAGTGAAATTAAAATTTTTTCAAAAGCGGCCAAATAAAGTAGTTAAACTGAGTTTATCTCTAATCATATTTTATTTTTTGTTGTTGAAATGAAAACTTTTCGAAATCTACCTCCGCCTATAGGCCATGCGACAGGGATTTTTTATGTAACAATAATACTAAAATACCCAAACATAAACACGTTGATTTGCATTTTTTTTTAATTTTATGATATGAATTATAAAATTAATATTCGAAAAATTATGAATTGCAACCTGCAATTTTTTGATGGATTTAGATTTATTAAGCTCTGCTTTATGAAAATCCAAAATTTCAGATATTTCTTCCACGTGGCTTTCAAATTATGCTTTAAAAAACGGAAATGATGGTTTAAGGGACCGCCTACGATAGAAGTGGCTAGATATCAGGGTTGAAAAAAAAACAGGTTTTTTCGAAAAAAACCCCAAAAAACGGTTTATTTGGTTTAAACCAGGTTTTTTTTGGTTTAAACCGGTTTTTTTTTAAACATCTTTTTTTATTACATATACATATAAATTATTGATCAAAATAGACATTGTTGGATACATAAGTAGTATAACTTCATTTGAAAATAGTTTAAATTAAATAATTATAGTTAATTTATGTAGAAAATTGAAAAAAAAATCATATTTTAATTTAAACAGTATTAGTAAATAGTCTTATGTTTAAAGAATAAATTGCTATACTTAGTAAAACAGTGATAACCTGAAAATCTTTATAAACAATTTTTTGTTTATTAATAATACACATTTGATGTAGTTTGATGATTATAATATTCTTTTCTACAACTATTTAAAAAAAATTTCAAATACTTCTTGAGGTTTTGTTTTTTGAATGACAATTTAAAGTAAACATTTTTAGACATTAGATTCAGCAGATAATAGGGAAAAAATACACTAGTTAGTAGTAATTCAACTTCATATTTTGATTTCCTCTGTCAAGAAAAATTTCTTTTACAACTAAAACCACAATTTTAAAGATCATGTTGTATGCAGTTCTGTAGCTCCATATTCAAAATTACCATGTATGTTATGACAGATTGTTTTAAATCTGCATTTCTCTAAAATTAAAATACTTTATACTAAATAATTGATTATTTTAAACCTATTTTATCTTTGAAAAATTCACATGTTTTAAAAATTATCTTTAGAGCAGTGGATATGTTCATCAACACTACTAATTTCCATCCTATGAATATAAACATGACCTAGACCCACTATATTTAAAGCTTATTGATGAAATAAAGTGTTAAAAGTAAAAATTATTTATATCCAAGAATTTCAAATTCTTAAAATATGTAGAAAAAAGAAAAAATGTCATTAGATTTCTCTAAAAAAACCAATTGTTTTTTTTTTAGAAAAAAAACCATTTGGTTTAAACCGTGGTTTAAACCATGCCAACCCTGCTAGATATTTTGAAACTTGTTATACTATCCTGTAGTCTAGCTATCTTCAGCGACTGTTTGAGTGGCGTCTAACATATCTTTATCAAGAAGGTAGGTTTTCTTGGTCAACATTACCGAACTTCAATTTGTAAACAGCTCCAAAAATATGCTCGTTTTAAAATAATTAATTTCTCGGAAACGTATCGTACGAATTGCTTTCAAATTTGTTTTCAGGCTAATTGAAGGGTGAGACGGTGAGAGTTCATTTATGTTGTCAGAATTGGGTATTGCTGTTTCAAAAAAAAAAAAAAAAAAGATCTGCTTTAAAGCAAGGATTTGCTTTAATATGTAGATGGCCTCCTAAGTAAATTTTATATAAATCATTTAAAAGTAGACTTCATTTCCAATCATTCAATAGCAGTAACTTTCTTCTACAATATTTTTTTTCTAAAGTTAGTAGGGGCTGTTTGCTTTCTTTTCCCCCACAACTACATAGCTTAAAAATGCAAAAATTGGCAATTTCATAGCATATAAAATTATTCATTTTCATCGTATTTTATTTTGAACCTCTTAAGCTTCTTGCTTCTTTCAGTCTCTAATTATTTCACTAAAATCACACAGTTAAAATGCAAATTGAATGTTTCCGAACTCGTTCAATAAAGGCTCAATCTAATTTCTTTTTTTTTTTTTTTTTGCTTCTAAGCAAAAGAAAAAAGTAAAAAAAGGGTCAATGACTTTTCTTCTTTGGGACAATTTCGAAGAATAACGACTTATTTTGAAAAAGATTTCGTAATTGCTAATTACGAGTTGAAATCTTTTAAAGAAGTAAATTGGGAGCTAGAAGTACAAATTGGAGTGCCTTTTTATTATTTCAAGATTATTTTCGTTATGGAAAATTTTATTTTTTAATGTGCTCAAGTATCGAAATGCAATTGCGCATTTTTGTTGTTGTCAATGCAGTGATTTTTCATTCTATTGTCTGATTACCACTCTTATCCCCCCTTATTTTTCTCGTTTTGTATTGCAGAATAGTTTTGCCATTTTACTAAATTTAATTCTTTCTTTTGATGACTTTCTAAATATATTTTGTCGAATGCCATTTTAATTTCTTTTTCTTTGCTGAATATCTTCGTATTTTCTCTCCATTTATTTTTTTAGCGTAACTATATTTTATTTGCGTAACTATATTTTATTTTTTCTTTATATAATTTTTGATTAGATTAATTTTCATACTGCCGCTATTTTAATTATAATGAATTATTATTCTAAAATTATACATGTAAATCAATTAAAATCATTAAATTAAATTAATACTTGCTAAAATCAATAAAAATACATTTACAAGGTAAATAAATACCTTTATTCAAATCAACAAGCTTCATCGCATGAACGGCAATATTCTCACAATGTATAACGATACAAGACATCCGTTACTGAAAAATCGTCCTTAAAATTAAAAACATAATCTGTAATTGGCAGGGAGGTGGCAGCACAGACAACCACCTCATCGAGTTCACAGATGAAAATCTAGCATTAGTTAAATCTCGATTCAATCGATCAATGCAAATCAATGCAATCGATCTGCCAAGTTTAATCTTGGTGGAAAACACCTAAAAACCCGATTTTATCGGTTTACTACATAGGTTTACCATCATGCCTTCCTGCACCCAAAGACACAAAAACATGGAGGACCGAGAGCATAGAATACACAATGATAAGTAGTAACATTTATACTTTTCAATGACTTGGTGGCACTTTTTTATTTGATTCATTGAAATTCCGTCATGATAGATTTTACTGTTGTAAATAAATACACTAATTAAATTTATAGAGTTCTTGAGATAGAGTGTTATTGCGAAATTCGGGGAAAATTCTGCATAGCAGCTGTATACCTGTTGAACGATTTGTACCAAAATCTCAAAATCAGCTCCAATATTTATAGAGATATGCTTGAATAAAAACTTTTATTGAATTCTGTTCTTGAGATAGAGCGACCACAAAATTTGTGTCATATACAGTCAGACGTAAGAGAGTTATATACTCACACACAGACTTTTTAACAAAAACATGTTTTTCGGGATATCTGATCCCTAAAACGTGTAAATCCGACGAAAAGAGAAATCGAAAATTTTTACGAAACCAATGTTTTCTTCTTGTAAAGAAAAAAAAAAGTAGGAATTATGTATGAACGGAGCTGACAACCATTAATAATTTAATCTCAGATTAAAGGTATGGCGAAATAAATAAAAGGCTGAGCATACTTTCCTATTTGATCTAGAAAAAAAAGCTTTTTATTTCCATATCTGGTCACACGTATTACAAATCCCTGTAGGATTTTCTTGAAGCCAAGCAATGGGCAAAAAAATCAGTATCCGTAGATGACAGCACTGCATTAAGGGGGCTCAGAAGTTGAAAACTTTTCGAAAAATCGATTTTTTTATGATCTAGTTTGGTTATTCAATTAATCCTTAATTCAATACAAAAATATTTGCATTTTTAACGGAGTTATAAGCATTTATGTATCAACACTTTCATAGCCGCACCCATATAATTTTAAGTCGCGTTTTCTCAAAACTTGATTTTTGACGACTAACACCAAGATTTAAAAAAAAAAAAAACTATTCGATGGAATGGCTTAATTTTTGTTTTGCATGCATATAACATCATTATCTATAGAATGAATTAATATAGTTAAGATAGTTTAATATTTTGAATATTTTTAATGAAAAAAAAGTTGTATTTTTTAGAGGTTTTTTAATTTTTTAAGATTGAGAGTTTTTTTAATAATTTTTTTTCGAATGATTGTTATATCCTTAATTCATTCTATGGAGTAAAGTTTCAGGATCATTTTAAAGCAAAAATTAGGTTCTTAAGTCAATTCAACGTTAAGATATTTTGGTGTTGGTGATATAACATATATTTTTTTTTCCGAAAATTGTGTTACACAAGTTTTGCTATATTTCTTATAATATTACATTGAAGTACTTCATTTTATAATTTTATAGGACTACAAACATACCTTTAAAATTTCAGAAAGTTTAAATTAATTACATTGAATACTTCTGTTTTTATAAGGACTCGAAGTGAGAGTTCTGTTTGCATGTTTTTCCGTATCGATCTTGTGGTAAGTTCCGTATTTACGTATAGATGTGAACTTGATTTATTCTGATCATTTTATTACGATCAATCACATGGTCACATTTCAGAGTGAGATAGTAATTTCGAAAATGCCAGATATAACACAGATTGCGTGAAAGTAAATTTTCTTATGAAAACTGTTAAATATCAAGTCATCTAGTATTTAACTATTTTCGTTTCCGATATTTTTATCCTGTTAAAAAAAGAAAATAAAAGTAGGATTAATGTATGAACGGAGCTGACAACCATTAATAATTTATTCTCAGGTCAAAAGTATGGCGAAATAAATAAAATACTGAGCATAATTTCCTATTTGATATAGAAAAAATTCTTTATATATATATATATATATATGTATCTGGACACACGTAGTACAAATCCCTGTAGAATTTTCTTGAAGCTAAGCAATGGGCAAAAAAAATCAATGTCCGTAGATGACAGCACTGCATTAAGGTGATAGAGTTGCTTGTGGTAAGTTCCGTGTTACGTATAGATGTGAACTTGATTTATTTTGATCATTCTATTACGATCAAGTACACAGTCATATTTTATTTCGATATTTATTTCGAAGATACCAGATGTAACACAGACTGCGTGAGAGTAAATTCTCTGACGAAAATAGTCAAATGTCAGATCATCTGATATTTAACTATGTTAGTGAATCATAAACGATACAATTTTAGAGAATATTTCAAAAGTATTTAATTAGCAAAAAGTAAAAATAAATTTGCTATTTTTCTAAATAACGTCTTTAATGGTGCTAGTCAATCAGCAGCCGATTTCCCCCATGGTAATATTGAGTCTATGAGTGTTTGATGCATTCTTATACAAAATATCGCCTCACGGAATTAATATTTTAAAGCTCTTTTTTAGTATTTTCATGTTAAAAGATCTAAAATATTTCTCAAATTTATGCTCAATTCAATATTTTACGTTTTAAAAACTGACGAACAGGAAGTAAAATTTTAACACTTTATTTAAAATTAAGAATAGATGTTAGAAATATTTTGTAAACTAAGAATAAACAAGTTGGAAATTGCACGTGAAGCGTAGCAAATGAGGTGCGTTCGTACGATAACGAAGTTTTAAAATATTCAGATCTTGGTGATATAGTAGAGCGTACTTTGGATACAGTATAGTAGTCGAAATCTTTGTGTTCCTATAAATATGCAGGGAGTAATTTTTATTATACTTCATTAACGTACATCTTATTCATAAAATGTGAAGTAGTTTAATATAATTAAAACACACCCCAAACAATGCTTCCCCGTATAACATTATTTAGTGGAATACATTTGTGTGGCCCTGTAATTTAATAATAAATATTCTTTGCATCACAGATTGTACAGAATGTATTTTTTATTACATATTTCATAGATTCATGTCAATTCTATTATGTTCAAATGCGTTTAACACCATTAAAATGCATTTGAAACTTTTTTCCCATTGATCGTAATGTAACGGAATATTTTGATTGTCCCTGTAATGGATCTATGCATCCGATTTTCATAACATTTGAAATGACTCGACAAACATTTTAAATTTCAAACGATTAAAATGCTTTTGAAACTTTTTCCCCATTGACCGTAATGTAACGGAATCTTTTTGATTGTCCCTGTAATTGATCTATCCATCCGATTTTCATAAAATTTGAAATGACTCGACAAAATTATGTAATAATTATGTATTTTAAATTTCAAACAATTCGGATGGGTAGTTTTTGCGTTGTTATATGCGGACAGACAGACGGACAGACAGACAGACAGAAGGACAGACAGACGTACAGACGGACGGACTGAGCGACAACAGTAGGTGCTATGTATTTACATAATTACTAGCGCACCTAAAAAGAAGCATCCTTTCTGAAGGGAACACTGGAAAATGAAGTTAAAAATATTAATTGGACCAAGGAGATATATTGAATATAAAAATGCATGAAATACCCAGAGACTTAACATTAGTGAGGGGAATTCGGCTATTGAGTGACTAGCACCCTTAAGAGCTGCATACTTTATCAAGCATTGGCTGACCCACCTGGCGTTGCCCGAGCCCATGATGAACGACCTTTAAACAAACCTCAAATTTGTTTGATTTTGTACCTTTTACTCCATTTTGTCTAAATTTATATTTTTAAATGAGAATATCGCGTAAAAACCTTGAACGAAAATATATGCTATTTGGCATATTATTTTCTTCATAATTTGATTTTTGGAGACGAAAGCGAGTGAAATCGCAATGAAACAGTCAGGATTTTACTGATTTTACACGAAATTGTTATGATAAATGATATCCGTCCAAAAAGACTAATAAATGTGAATGTATAGTTACTATTATCTGCAAGGTAAGTCGCTAACAGCTAAATTAAATGGCGATATACATATTCAGTAGGTGTTAGATCCTATCCTTGTTTTGAAATTGTATCCTTGCTTTATTTAATAAAATTCTAGGAACAATTAATGTAAAACAACTTTCACAAATCTAAACCTGAAGCTATTACAGCTAAAAGTATACAAAGTATAAAAAATCAAAGTTTCGCATCATGACAGCTTTACAGTTTTTCGTGAATGATAAACGATGTTCTTCCAAAAACATTAATAAAGTTGAATGAATAAACACTTTCTATCTGTAAGGGTACTTGGCAATAACAGCTAAAGTAAATGGAAAGATACATGTCAGGCGACATTATGCCTAGTTTTGAAACTGTATCCTTCCATCATTATTTAGTCAAATTCTAGAAACAATTAATATAAAACAAATTTCACACTTCTGAATCTGGAATTATAAAACTAAAGGTACACAAGCTCCAAAGAATCAAAGTTTCTCAATAAGACTTCACTGCAGTTTTTCGTGAATCATAAATGATGTTCTTTCAAAAACATTAATAAATATTAACGAACAATCATCATTATCTGTAAGGTTAGTCGGCAATAACAGCTAAAGTGAATGGAGAAATGCATATCAGGAGGAGTTATGCCTTATCTTTGTTTTGGAGCTCTATTATTTAAGCATTATTTAGTCAAATTCTAGAAACAATTAATTTAAAGCAATTGTCACGCGTTTTAAAACCTAGAATTATATGACTAAAGGTGCACAAGTAACAAAGAATTAAAGTTTCTCGCTATGACATTAGTGCAGTTTTCCATGAATGATAAATGATGCTCTGCCCAAAACACTAATAAATATCAACAAAAAATCAGAATTATCCATAAGGTAAGTTGGTAACAACGCTAAAGTGAATAGAGAGATACATATCAGGAGAAGTTATGCCTTACTCTTGTTTTGAAACTGTATCCTTCCATAATTATTCAATGAAATTCTAGAAACAATTAATATAAATCAATTGTCACACTTCTACAAACTGAAATTACAAAACAAAAGATACACAAGCAACAAAGAATCAGAGTTTCGCATGATGACATCATTGCATTTTTCCGTGAATGATAAATGATGTTCTTCCAAAAACACTAATAAATATTACGAACAAATCATCATTATCCATAAGGTAAGTCAGCAACAACTGCTAAAGTGAATAGTGGGATACATATCAGGAGAAGTTATACCTTACTCTTGTTTTGAAATTGCATTCTTCCATCATTTTTTAGTCAAATTCTAGAAACAATTAACATAAAACAATTGTCAAGCTTCTAAATCATGAAAATATGTAACTAAAGGTACACAAGCAACAAAGAATCAAGTTTTCGCACAGTGACATCATTGCAGTTTTCCGTGACTGATAAATGATGCTCTGCCAAAAAACACTAATAAATATCAACGAACAATCATCATTATCCGTAAGGTAAGTCGGTAACAAACAGTTAAAGGGAATGGCGAGAAACATATCAGGGGAATTAAAACCTTACCCTTGTTTTATAACTCTATTCTTCCATTATTATTTAGTCAAATTCTAGTGATTAATTAATATAAAACAACTGTCACACAACCTGGAATTTTAAAACTAAAGGTACACACGCAACAAAGAATTAAAGTTTCCCACTATGGCACCATTCTGAATGATAAATGACATTCTGCCAAAACACTAATAAATATCAACGAACAATCATCATTATCCATAAGGTAAGTCGGTAACAACAGTTAAAATGAATGGCGTGATACTAAAAGCAGATTCCGGATCAAAAACAAAAAGCGTTCCGTGAACAGATAATGTAAAATCGATAGAACGTTTTTGAGTAATTAGCTGCGGAAGTCGCACAAAGTTTTACTGAGGATATCGAAAAATGAACAAAAGATTTTTTTACAGTTTGTGAGAGGAAGATGAGATGATAAAGAGCGTCTGGGTTTTTCGTTATAACACCTAGATTCGATATCTTAGATCAGTTTTAAACGAACGTGGTTCTACCGCACATCACTTAGGAGTGCTTTATAACAAGAAACAAATTAACATTAATAATAATCCTGCTGTTTCGGTCCAGGCAAAATTTTGAATAATACTGAAAAACTATATGAATAAAACTGCATTATTTATTAAGTTATAATCATTTATAGACAGCTAATTTTTTTTATGTACAGTGTCCGCAAAAAAAATCTTGACACTTGTGATTTTTGACGTTTTGCTAAATATCTTGAAATATACATAAGGAATTATTCTGAAACTCCAGGTGTGTAAACAAAATGGTACAGGTTATATATTTTCGCGAAGATTTTTTTCCGAAATCCTATAGGCAACCGTCAACAAATTGAAAAAGAACGAAGATTTTTTGAATAATCCTATCAAAACTAATGTAGCAAAAGCGTTCAAACTGCAGATTATGATTAAGTGGCTTATTGTAATGAACTGTGTTCATTTTTATGAATATAGCATGTATACTCGAAAAGAAATTAAGGCTTTTATAAAAAGGGTCCCAAATTTTGCCAAGTTTTTTTTGCTTATAATTTGCAGAGCTCTTAATAAAAAACAATGTTCTTTTCAGAAAATATGAGAAACAACATTGTACGTAACACCCTGTAATCAAAATAAAAAAATATTGATAATTGTATGAAAAATGAGCAGGTTTACTAAATAAAGTTTCAGTGGACATGTGAGAACTCAATGAAAATATAATTTGCATAATGTTTTCGCTAAATGTATAGAGCAACTTTTATGAAAATCTCAAAAACATAGCTTGAAAATTCTGAAAATTATCGTCGATAGAATAAGATCAAAATCCATTATTCTCAAAATGAAGCAAAAAGATGAGGGATTGTATCCATATTCCATAGATTAGTGTCTACACAATATTGCACGTTCTACAATATTTGGATACAGCTCCTCATTTTTTTGCTTCATTTTAGGAATAACGGACTTTGATTTTATTCTATCGACGATAATTTTCCGAAATTTCAAACTATGTTTTTGAGACTTTCATAAAAGTTGCTCTATGCATTTAGCTAACACATTACGCAAATTATATTTTGATTGAGTTCACGTATGGGCACTGAAACCTTATTTACTGAATCGATTCGTTTTTCATGCAATTATCAATATATTTTATTTTTGATTATAGGGTGTTATGTACAATGTTGTTTCTCATATTTTCTGAAAAGAACATTGATTTTTTATTAAGAACTCTGCAAATTATAAACAAAAAATCTGTCAAAATTTGGGACCGTTTTTATAAAAACCTTATTGTTTTTCGAGTATACATGCTATATTCATAAAAATGAATGCAGTTTATTAGGATGAGCGAAGCGAATCCTCTACTAGTCCACTCAAATTACATTTTGTCGTACACTTTACAAAAAAAAACTAGTCAATATTTTAACTTCAAATTAAACACAAAAAATTATGATCTGAAGATTTGCACAATATAATTTTTTTACAGTAAAACGTTAAAAAAAAATTATTATTTTAATTAATTTATTTTACATGCATGTCCAATACGGACGCATTTTAGCAAATAAATAAAAATGAAACGCGTACATTTTCAAAAAAAAAAAAAATATATATAAATCATGGGGTAAGTAATTATAGATAGAATCATGATTAATTTAATAAATAAAATATGTTTTCATTATTCCGCAAAATCGTTTGCACAGATGACACTTAAACATTTTAAAAAAATTGTTTATGGATTTTTTTTTTTTTTTTTTTTTTTTTTTTTTTTTTTTTTGTAAAGTGGCAACAAAAGAATTGTAAACAAATAAAATTAATTGTTGAATTTGTTATATAAATGAAAAATTAAAAGAACTGTGTGAAGTTGTTGCCTCGATTCAAGCTCTTTATAAATGTACTAAAGCAAAGTTGGCCGATTCAGAAACGACAAATGGACTTTAACCATTTCTTACTTTACCATTTAGATCTAAAGTAATGTTATGTTCTTATTTGTAGACCGAAAAAGGTTTAGTGAACGGGACTTTAGACTTTGTTGCACATATTAAAGAAAATCACAAGCCACCAGACCAGATATGGATAAATTTGAATACTACTACAGTAATTTAACTTATAAGGATTGGTGCGTACCAATTCCTCCAATAATTAAATTCTGGAAAAATGGAAGCATAAATTGCTCAAGGAAAGAATTTCTTCTGCAGTTAGCTTTTGCTGTTACAATTCATAAATCCCAAGGTTTAACATTAGATGAAGCAGTTGTAAATATTGAAGATATATAGACACCAGTTGGCTTAAAAACGTACGTAATGTTGTCGAGAGTGAAAATCCTTCAAAATTAGGCATTCAATAGGAATTTTCCTTACGAAAAATCCCACAATATCAAAAATTCTCTTACGCTAATATGTATAAAAACGAAGAAATTAGAATAAAAAGTTTTACAGTTAAAAATTCATAGTATCAACGAGAGCAGATTTCAAATGTTTATCCAGAAAATAGGATTTTGAAGAAGTAACTTTCTTCAAGCTCTCTTCAAATATATTATTCTAAAATAGCTATCAAAGATTATTTGATGTTAATAACAAAGATTGGAAACATGCATATTTCAAACAGCTTTAAAAAACACCAGTGGCTACTGGAAATTGTAAAAACATCTTTAAAAGAGCTTTTAGTTTAACATTTAAAAATATTTTGTAAAAATTTGCTTCGAAAATATTTTAATATGTCAGTCTTACATCATAAATAAAAAATTAAAATGCGCCAAAACATAAAATAACGTTTTTTTTTTTTTTTTTTTTTTTTTTTTTTAATTATTATTATTATTAAATATAAAGATGGAAAAATAATATTAAAAAATATTGTTACTTTCAAATATCTGTTTTATAAAATAATGCTTCGCGAATCCAAACAAAGCATGGCTTTTGCTAGTTACAATAAGCCATTTAATCATAATCTGCGATTTGAACGCTTTTGCTGCATTAGTTTTGATAGGGTTATCCAAAAGATTTTCGTTCTTTTTCAATTTGTTGACGGTCCCCAATAGGATTTCGGGAAAAAAAATCTTCGCAATAACATAAAACCTGTACTATTTTGTTTACACACCTGGAGTTTCAGAATAATTCCTTATGTATATTTTTAAATATTTAACAAAACGTTTAAAATCGCAAGTGTCAAGATTTTTTTTTTCTGAGATACTGTACTTAAGAATATATACTTTAAGTAGAATGGAAGAAGAAAAATCTTTATTACACAATATTTGAACTTTCTTACTTTGAAAAGGGAAATATTTTTTACTGTTTTTGACTATCTCAAATAAGTCTTGATCAAAATGTATCTCTATACAGGATTTTAAATATACAGTATTGGGTAATCTTATATTCCATTGACTCATGTTTGTTCCTGTCGTTGTTATTGTGTAAAAGAACAGCTTTATGACTTCTTTTGATATAGTCGATAAAAATTCTCTATTCCATTATTTTAATTATCTAATAATAATCTGCATTATATAGTCTATTGACCCAAGTACTATATGTACAGAGACATGCTTGTTTCCTTCGTTATTACTACTTAAAAGAACAATTTTATGATTTCTTTTAGAATAGTGAATGAAAAATTTCTATTTCACGTTTTAAATATCCAGCAATAATCGGTAATAATATATTCTATTCACCTATGTGCAAAAAGTATAAAGATATGTTTGTTCCCATTGTTATTATAGTGTAAAATAACTGTTTTACGATAAAGAACAGTTTTACGATTTCTTTTAGAATAGTTAATAAAAAGTTTCTATTTCAGGTTTTAAATATCCAGCAATAATCAACAATCATATATTCCATTGATACATGTGCAATAAGTGGAGAGACATGTTTGTTCCCATTATTATTATTATATAAAAAAAACAGTTTTAAGATTTCTTTCAGAATAATTGATAAAAGATCTCCAATCATGGGCTTCAACCCCAAAGTTTTGTATCGAACCATTCATATTCTTGCAGTAAACTTAATCACTAACCTCTTGAAAATAAAAGATAAATTCCTATTTTTTGGTTATATGCTGGTTAACTGGCCATAAGAACCAAAATAAAAATTCAAAAACGAATAGACTCAGGGGCAGTAGCAGAGACAATCATCTCACCGCGGTTACAGATGTAGGATTTGTTAAATCTTGATTCACATATTAAAAAAAGCAATCGGTCTGCCAATTCATATCTTGGTAGAAAATACTTAAAAATTCGATTTTAACGGGTGACTCGTAGGTTTACCATTGTGCTTTCCTGCACTCAAAAATAAGAAAATATGGAGTATTGGGAGCAGGAAAATATAATGTTAAATATGCGAGTCAACCGCTAAAATCGAGTTTTCTGGTGTTTTCCATCAAGATATGATATGACAGACCGATTGCGTTGCAATATGCGAATAGAGATTCAACTAATCCTAAATTTTCATCCGTAAGTTCGATGAGGTGATTGTATGTGCTGCCACCTCCAGGTTTAGAATAATTTAGAACCAACCGTACCGGAACTCGACTAAAAGCAAAAAGTAGTGATCGAGTTGTGTAAAATCGGATTACCCTATCAATAATATTTAAGAAATTTCGCACACGTCGCTATAATTTTAAAAATATTTTAGTTTTAACATTATAGAACACATAAAGAGAACATTGGTGCTTTACAAAATATGCAAAATTCAAACACGGGAATTTCTTTACCCATTTAATTACTATACCTCCAAAAATACCGAAAATCCTTTCGAAATTAAACACGAGTCGAGTAAATACTTTAATATAATCTCATTTTCTTTTTAAAGCATAAAATCTCCCACGCTTTATTTCGTAATTTCCGCCGCAGACACATGTTGCTTTTCCAAAAATGCGGCTCGATCGATGGGCCTATTAATTTTTGATGAGATAGCCGGTCTTGCGTTATTTAATTAAATAGAATATTATCGTCTGCTGCAAATTGCGTTCTTGTAGTTGTAAAGTGGATGGGTTTTGAAGGCAGGACGCCGAGTTAAGGAGCTTTAAGAAATCAGCAGGGAATGACATATTGTTCGTGATATGTGTAAAGACTTCTATAGATTAAAGATGGATTTTTAGCGCACAGGAAGTAATAAAATCTTCGTTGGTTTATAACTAAATTAATTGATTTCTCTGAGGCTAATTTATTTGCGGAGTATTTTAAATAGAGATCAACTGAAAATTCAGTTTCGTTAATTCAGTTTCATTTTTATTTTCAGACCAAATTCTAAGCTTCGACAAACATTCTTTTTCGGTAAAAATTTTGCCGAAAATTTGGCAAAATCGAAATTCGAATAAAACTATCTATATTTCAAAAATATCGCTTTCGTCTTATGGGAAATTTTAACATTACTCATTGATTTGTGCTGCATTGGCTCAAATGAGATACGTCGCCTCTCGTTAATTCGAACTCGTCGGGACCATAAGAAATGTTCGAATTAGGGAAAATATGAAATGAGAACATGCTTAATAGGGTACTATTACAAAGGAGTTAATATTATAGTGTTTTTAAAATTTATTTCGTCTGTTATCATTAGAATATGACTTAATATTAAATTAGAATGTATAAATATATAAACTAAATAAGAGATTAAAAACAAACATGATGGAAGAAAGATTTAAAGCGTCACTGATGGACAGTCGGGGCATACTAAGAAAGTGGATATCAAATGCATGGGATTATGTGTATATTCGTTTGGAGCAATTTTCGCAAAAATCAAGGAAAGGAAATTATTCAAATGGTCTGAAATCCATGAGAAAGAAAAGAAAAATGATGAATTGGAATTCTCGTTAGTACGAATTAAACGAAGCCAAATGAAAATGAGTACGAATTAATGAAAAATTTTAATGTTATTTTGCCATTGAAAATTTCGGGACTTCATTTTTAGTTCGAATTAAGTGAAGATTCGAATTATCCGATTTCGAGTCAACTGTATTATTTATTGCTATAAAACTTCAATTGCTTATAGACAGGGAGGCGGCAGAACAGATAATCACCTCATCGAGTTACGGATGAAATTCTAGGATTAGTTAAATCTTGATTCGCATATTAAAACGCAGTCGGTCTGCGACATCATATCTTAGGGGAAAATACATGAAAACCCGATTTCAGCAGTCGACTCTTAGTTTTACCAATGTGTTTTCGTGCACCAAAAGTATGAAAACATGGAAGACTGGGAACAGGAAAACACAATGACAAGTACGAAAACAATTTGTTGTTACAAGTTGTTTTAAAATGATTGCTTTTCAAATTCTGAAATTCCTTAATTTTAAATACTTTTATATATTTTTTCTTCTTTGAATTACTTATTTCAAATTTATATCAGACTCTTGAACATTTCTTATTCATTGATCTCTAATTATTGCCGTCTGTGACGTTTTGTCTATTTCTTTGAAACCGGAAGGTGGCAGCACAGACAATCACCTCATCGAGTTCACGGATGAAAATCAAGGATTAGTTAAATCTCGATTGGCGTGTTAAAACGTAATCGGTCTGCCATGTCATATTTTGGTGGAAAACATCTAAAAAAACGATTTTAGTTGTCAACTCATGAATTAATGATTATATTTTTCCTTCTTCCTATCCTCCATAATTTCATACTTTTGGGTGCAAGGAAAGCACAATGGTAAACCTACGAGTCAACCACTAAAATAGGTTTTTAAATATTTTTCACCAAGGATATGATGTGGCAGATTAATTGCGTTTTAATATGCGAATCAAAATGTGGGGATCTACCAGAATCTGAAATTTGATTAAAATCCTTGCATTAATTCTTACTGTAGAGTGTCTATAAAATTTGTGTCACATACAAGCAGATACACAGACAGATTCACAGAGAGACATTTCCTATAATAATTACAGATAATTTGAAAATTCAGTTTCGTTTTCCACCAAAAATCTCATTTTCGCCGAAAATTCTGCTTAAAATTTAGATTGATCGAAACTAGGGTAACATCCCCAGTAATTGGCAGGCACCAGTGATTGGCACATCCTACAAAAATGTCCTAAAATAAGATTTATATCCAGTCTTTTAAAAATGCAAGACCATATACCAGTTATATGCTCATTTACTTTACAGATTATAACTTTGATTTATGCTACTAAATGACAATAGTGCCTAGGAAAGAGAAACAATTATGGCTTGTATCAAATTAGCCGTTTTTGTTGCAAATGCTTCTTCTCTGGCTTAAGAAAGGCATGCATTTCAATTTATTATTATCTGATTTATAGTATATTTTAAATTTTAATTGACAACAGTTTTGTTTAGTTGAAAAGGGTTACTTTAATTGTGTAAAATTCTAAATGCCAATTACTGGTGATTACAGCAACTTTTTATAAATATATTTTTATAAAAATACTTCTTCAAGTATTTTTGCTTTTAGTGAGCAAAATAGATGCGCAGTTATGCACTCTTTGATTTAAAAATATTTGCAAGTAAATATTTTATTTGTTGGTAATGAAAATAGAAGTAAGTTTAAAGACAAATCCTTAATGTGCCAATTACTGGGGATGTTACCCTATCTGTATTCCAAAAATTTCATTTCTCCTTTCGGCAATTTTTATCACGAATCATTCCTTTAAACTGTATCAGCTCAAAAGAGACGCTTTTTATTTATTGCTGTGAACTACTCTGTTTATGATTATCACGACGTGAGTGCAAATTATAAAGCAAGAAATGCATATATATCACTAAACATTGAAGATGATTTTCAGGTGTTCAAGCTTCAGACTTAAAGTTAATACACCGTATTTACTCGTGTATAAGGTGCACTTTTTTTCAAAAAAATTAGGGCAAAACACCTAGGTGCGCCTTATACACGAAACAATTTTTTACTGTTGGATGCAGTCGAACTATATACATATAAAACAAGAAATTATTCAAAGAAGATATTAAAACTCGAAAAATGTTACTTAATTGAAGTATTACTGCACATTTATTTCACTCCTTGCAGTTTTTTATACAACAGAGCTGGTGACATTATCTAAACGCTAATTAGCAATTCTCTTTACCGTCACTCATTCCTTATTGCTCGTCATTCTCTTACAACCCGAAGTCTAAAAGTGCATTTTCGTCTTGTTTTCTGGTCTGGTGTAACGTTTGTTTCGACCTTTTTTTTTTTTTTTTTTTTACTGAAATTTATTTGGTCATTCTTCTTTAGTGTATCAAATTTATGGTGCGCGTTATACACGAGATTTTAAGGAATCGTAATTTTTACTTGTAAAGTAAGGGTGCGCCTTATACACGCGTGCGTCCTATGCACGAGTAAATACGGTAGTTACAGAAAATGTTTTACTTGAAACCGCAGGTATGTTTAGAATACTCTTTGAGAAAGTTACAACCAATGATCATTTACAAAAATCATTATTCAACATTAATCAGAGTATGTATACCTAAAACATATTTTAATTAGTTTAAATTCATTTAATTAGAAAATCATTCTGTGCCTTAGGTAACATTTTATTTTATATGAAAATAGAAACTTATGGAAAGAAGCACAGACTTCCTATTTCGGCCGTACGTTTAGTTATATTTACTAATTAATAATTAATATACACATAAACATACATAATTATTAATTAATAACTAATTAATAATTATGTATGTTTATGTGTATATTAATAACTTTTAAAAAATTGGTATTTTCGGTAGAAAATACTAAGAATACCAAAATCCGGTTTCGGCCTTAAAAACCTCTTATTTTAATCTAAATGAAAAAATAACTTTTTTTCCCCGTTTAGTGTGGCACTTTTAATTGAATGTGATACTACAGTTTATAACTAGATCGATATACAATTATTCCATTTAGAATGATGTACCATCACACAATAATTATTAATTATCTAATTATCTTATTAGTAATTAATCTATAATTCTTTAAAACTCTTAACACAGACATAATCTAATTTCATGAACTAAATCTAACATCTGATCTTGAAATTTACATCCTCAAGAGTTTTCAAGATTTTTCAACGATCTTCCAAGGAGGTATCGTATCAATTCTCCGATGTTCAAAGATATTTAGAAAGTATAATCAGAGGATCGGTATCTATGGTAACGAATCTGATGGTAGAGTAAATCGATTGTGACATATAACTTTTAGATCACTCATTATTAAGGTTTACGGTAATAAATTTAGACACGCACGCTATCTCTTTAATCCCATCTGTAAAAACATTTTTCGAAGTATCTTAGAGCTTTCTTAAAAAGATAAAAAAGATAAAATAATGATGATAAATGCTCCGGGAAAATTATTACTTAAGAAATATATGATGAATAGAACTTAATTATCTAATTATTGGATTAGTAATGCAGTAAAAATCCAGTAACGAATCCTCTGTTTAGAGGACGTTTCTTCAATTTCCGGAACTTGTATATTTGTAAGTTTTAATCTCTGAATAGCGGAATTAAGTACATACTTAATTTTAGTGTTCAAATTTTATTTTGAAGTGTTAAAATTTTACTCACAGTTCGCGTTATTTCTAAATTGTTTTGAGTTATTCGGTAATTTATGTTAGAAATTAAACACTGGTGGCGACTGGATTAGTTGGGTTTAGGAGCCACTAACTCCTTAAAAATTTTAGGAAGCTGCATCTATATCATTCCGCCAGAATTACTCTGGTTTCGAACTTGCTAGTGAAATTACAGAAAAATAGTCTACAAATATATCTTCAATTTAAATTTTATAAATATATACTCATGTGAATTTTTAAATATCCTTCCCCCCCCTTCCCTACATGAAAGAATGTCCCGTACTTCATTTTGTAAAGTCGGGTTAATCAAACTCCGGATTGGGTTTAACTTAATTTTTTTAACCTTCCCATTGTAGTGTAACATAATATTATTATTACAATTTGTTTAAAAATCGATTTTTTTTTTCAAATTCTTTAATTCCTTACTTTTCAATGCATTAATATAACTTTTTTTCTTTGAATTACCTATTTCAAATTTGTTTCTGATTCTTGAACGTTTTTTATTCTCTGATCTCCAATTATTGCGGCCTGACACATTTTCTCTATTTCTTCAGTTTTGAACTATTAATTCATCATTAGCTAATTCATATCTCTAAATCTACTATAATTATTTTCAGTAGGTTTTACTGATTATATATTTTTTAAAGTAAGAAATTTTTGATTCCGTTAATGGATTCCTTAAAAAAATGCAATATACATATTTTTTTTTCAACCCAATAATCTTGAAACTAACGATTGACCGACATAGGTTTTTAAGGCTAAAAATGAAACCGAAAATGTCTAAAGTAATAATTACATATATAAATATACATAATTATTAATTAATTAAACATATTTATTAAACAATATATGATTATTAATTAATTATACGTGTGGCCCAAGTTGATTCTTTGAGCCTTAGATCAAAAACTTTTTATTTTCACGAAAATAAAACGTAATTAATTCATCAATGACACAGAAAGATTTTCTAATTATACGAATTTCATTTAATTAAAAAATTTTATTCATTTAATTAGTTTTAGTCATATACACCTGGATTTATCTTTTATAACGATTTTTGTAAATGTTTCTCTGTTATGCTAGAACTTTCTTAAAGAGTATTCGAAACACTTCTGAAGTTTCAAAGTAAATATTTTCCATTCCTGTTATGTTGATTCTGCAGCTTTTGATGAGTTCGTGAAAAAGTTTAATCATATAGGTATTGCTTGCTTTATAATTAGCAGCCATGTCTTCGGTTAATTATAAGCAAAGAAGTTCATAGAAATAAATTGTCTCATTTGAGCCGATATAGCTCAAATTGATGAGTAATGGTAAAATTTTCCGAAGAAAGAAAAGAGATTTTTGGAATGCAGATAGTTTTTTGGTCAATCCGAATTTTAAGCATAATTTTCATCGCGAGCAAATTTTCGGTGAAGTTTAGAATATAGGCAGAAATCAAAAACAAAACCAAATTTTCGGTCGATCTTTACTTAAAACGGCGAATACACAATTTTTTAAAAATTCGAAATGCCCATTATTGGCTTCAAGTTAAATCATTTCTACATGTCACCAAAGAAAATAAAAAGAGAAGTAGATCAGGAATTATTTAGAACCTTTCAACATTCTACAAATCTATACTTTTTCACGTGCGTATTGCGTATCAATAACAACTTTTAAAAGTTCTTTGCCTCCAAAACTACTGGACCGTAGAATAATTTTTCGCACTTTTAGTAAGAAAAAGATCGCGCTATAAGATGTTGGATAAAGTCCAGTTTTTATTTCCACTTTATTTTTTGTTAACAGATTTTCTTAGATTGAACGGAACTCTTTAGAAATTCCTTTTTCATTTCCTGCATTTTCGGTTTAGGAGTGCGGTGACGTAGCGGATAAAAGTTTTTTAAAAAACGGAGATGAGAAATAATTTTTTCCTTTCATTTTTAATAGGGAAAAAAGTGTTAAATAAATAATTTGACAAAAAAATGAATTCTGAAATAAATTATTGAATAAGAAATGAACTAATTTATAAATTTTAAAATTTACTTTCACCTGAAATGTGTTAACTGTGTTCAATTGTTAAACATTTTTAATGTTTTCCAACCTAATCGAGAAATGTTTATAGCTTCTATTTGATTGTGTGTCTGTCTGTCAGCGTTCTTATTACAGTGCGTGTCAAAAGTTTAATCACAACAGAAAATTTCAAAATAAAATTTTATTAATGGGTGAAAGTTACTTCCCTTTTCACATAGCTTACAAATTGTAGTTTTTAAAAAATAGTTAACAGATTCATGCTATAAAATTTATCTTAAATAATAAAATTTATCAAAACAACAAAATGAGTGTGTCAAAAGTTTAAGCACAGTAGTTTTTTAGTCTTTAGCAGAACAAGAATAAAAAAAAATTAATACTTGATTATTGCTCCTTTCTGCCGAATTACTTTAAATATACGGTTTTCCTTCGTTAAAATGAGGTTCTGTATTGTTTCTGGTTCATTTTTAAACCAAGCGTTCTCAATGGCATCTTTCAAATCTTTAACTGAAGAATACTGCTTTCCATTTGGATAAGCTGCATGAGTGAGGATACCCCACATATTTTTTATAAAGTTTATA
Source organism: Maratus speculifer (assembly GCA_964019185.1). NCBI lineage: Eukaryota > Metazoa > Arthropoda > Arachnida > Araneae > Salticidae > Maratus > Maratus speculifer. The sequence goes on from OZ025289.1 coordinate 54,860,290, forward strand.
TCCGGACTAATTGCCGACCATTTCAAAACGGACACTGCTTTCGACTTAAGCCACGATGAAGTTGAGTTTGAAGTATGGATGGAAGCATTATCATGTTGAAATAACCATTTTTCTCCCCCTAAAAACCCCGGCAACAGGAAGCAAATGATTGGCAAGTGTCTCTTGGTAGTTTTCAGAGTTTTCACGACCATTGGTGAATGCTAGAGATGTCTTACAATTGTAAGAAATAGCCCCCCATACCATTACATAACTACCATTATGTTATCGGCTAAATATACTCCTAGGTTCTTTGCGGAGATCATGCCAATAGTACTTAAACCCATCAGAGCCATCGAGGTTCCATTTTTTTTTCATCACTGAATATGACATTCATCCACTTTTCACCAAATGACATATGCTGTTTGGCCCATTGTAATCTAGCTTCTTTATGGTGTCGTTTGAGACACGTTAATCGAGCCATTTTACGGTATTTGATGTATTTGAATTCGAAAACTCTTCTACAAACAATTTTTTCGATATTTGTTCTCCAACTGCATATTTCATTTCCGAAAGGGAGTAATTACCAGTTGAAGCCAAATCTCTGATGCGGCTATCTTCACTCAAACTAGTCACTCGCGGCCTGCATGACGAAATTTTCGTTTAAAATCATTATCACGAGCTAAAATTTGATGAATACCTTGTTTTGACCTTTTTTAATGCACTTGCAATTTCAGAAACAGAATTACATTTTGCTCTCATACTCCAAATTTTTATCATCTCCTCCTCTGAAAATTCTTTCGACTTGGGCATTTTGTACTAACTCAAAAACAACAGCGGACTGCTTCTTATACGGCCAGAAATTGTTTGCGTGCGCAACCGCTTACGTCAGACTGTAAAATTTGCATAAAAACGATTTTGTGCTTAAACTTTTGACACGGTCATTTTTCTTCTATTCTTAAACTCCATGGTTTGAAATAAAATTTAAAAAGTAATTTAAATGAATATGGTGTAAAAATAGATATTATTAACATATACAAGACAGATATTGAAATTAAAGGTAATATTTAAAGTTTTAAACTTTTGACACGCACTGTATATAGTTAGTTTTCTGCTTAAATATGACATGTTATTAACATTTACAATGGCATATTTTCTTTTGAGAACGAAATACGTGATAATTAATTCATTTACAGATGCATTCAAAACTATTCAGATACATTATAGCCTACGAGCAAAAATTGTTTTTAAGATCTTTTAATGTTATGATTGTTAGACTGCTTTAAACTTCACGAATTTGGTATAAAATGTTGATAGACACCGTAGCATGTTTGATATTGAAATTGATGTGAATAGCATTTACAACTTATTTATAGGAACATACAAAAAAATGGATTGTTTTGTAGCAGTGAAGGCAGTGATTGTTGAAGTAGGCTTTTTGGAATAGATAAAAACGGTTGAGGTGCACGATATAACCCAAAAGAATTCTTTTCATTCACAATTAATTATCGTGATTGGACAGGATTTGTAGAAAATGAATTTTTGAAGGTGTTGCATGTATTTCAATTGAACTAAATTTTACTGTTACTTAGCTTGTTTGAATGTAACATAAAATCATGTAATACAGAGTTGCACAAAGGCATGATTATGATTGGTAAATGCAGCGCATTTCTGTTTCGTGCAAAAGGTGAATGGGTCTGGGTTCGATCCTTTGAAGAACGTCGAACGATTTTTTTTCTCTCCAGGAAGTAGAATTTAAAATTGTATATCCATTATATCCTTTTTTATAATCACAATTTAATTTATTTCTTTAAAGAAAAAAAAAGAGATTTATCTCAATAAAAATTTACTCAGCATTTTTTTCCATTTTAGTCCATTTAAATAAAAGCTTGTTAAATTTTTACCTATAGTTTATTCTTCTAAAAAGTTTCTAATGAAATATTTGAAATTACCATCCATCATCTCTCTGGTAGAAAAACGTTTGTCCAGTAACGGTATTTTAATGCTATTTCGTAAATTTCATTGATTCTTCAGAAATTAGGTGATATTCTTCGATTCAACCATGGCATAGTTGAGCAGGATGTGAATGGGTCTGGATTCAATCCGGAGGACGACGAGCATTTTGTTTCCTCTTCAGATAGTTGGATTTAAAATTGTGTATAACTTATATATTTAAAAAAAATTTCATAAAAAAATCCCTCGAATTTAATTTATTTCTTAAAAAAAGTATTTATCAAGATAAAATTTATTTGAATTTGATCTCGTAAATTTCATTGATTCTTCAGACATATCTTTGATTAAACCATGGCATGTTGGTAAATGCAGCGTTATCTGTTCTAAGCAAGATGTGAATGGATCTGGGTTCAATCCTCTGGAGGCCGACGATAATTTTGTTCCTCGTCAGGTAGTTGGATGTAAAATCGTATATAAATTATATATTTTTTCAAAAACAATTCCGTAACAAAAATCCCTTGCAAGTAAATGTATTTGTTTTAAAAAAAGTATTTATTTCAATTAATTGTAATTAATTAATGAAAGCTTGTTATTATTTTTTAACTCAATTAAAAAAATTTCTAAAAAAAAATTATAACGCACAAAAATACTTCTCTAATTATCTCTAATTAACTAACTTTAAAGATCCAAAGATATTTTTATTTGTTCGTTGTACAATATAAGTATAATTGCTGTTGTCCTGAAAAATATTTCTGTGTCTGAATGATTAATGAATAGATCTGAAAAATAAAATTAAGCTAAACATGACTTTATCTAATAGTATTCTTTAAAATATCGAATAAAAGCTCATTTAGTACTTACAAAGAAATCAATTTTGGTGTTTCTCTAACCACGCACTGAGACTTGGTACATTTTAAAGCCCTGAAGAATCGGAAAAAAAAATTCTGTTAAAGTCTTTTTTTTTTTTTTTTTTTTTTTTTTTTTTTTTTTTTTGAAGCAGCATAACTTTCTGAAAATGCTATCTTCGAAACCACTTATCAGACTATTAACAAAGTTTCTTTTTTTTCTAAGAAAAGCATTTAAAAGTATAAATTATTTAATAATAAACATAAAATATTGAAAAAAGCTAAAAAATTTCTTCAAAAACATACGAATTTGGTTTTGAAATATTGCGACATTATATTCCTATTTTTGGCTGGGAAAAAATTGGCGCATTTTCGAAAGTAGAGTTTTCCTGCAACCCTAGCCGAATGTCGTAGTCCCAAAATAAGGCAAACAAAAACTTCGTAGCACCGTATTTCGCGACTTAACTCAATTTTGGCGTGAAATAAACAAATAAAAATTTTAAAGTATAAGAAAATCTATAAAGTAATATTTTGACAGAGAATTTTTATCGGATCTCTAACTTTTATGTATAGTGCTACAAAATGCACCAGATCTCGATGCTAGGTGCGAGCAACACCAAACGTGGTTTCCTAGTTAGTCTTGGCCCCACCAGTGTCCAAGAGGTTCTGTCCTCTGAACTGGTAGACGGCAGGTGCTGCGTTCGAACCCAATCGCGGCTGTCGGCCTAACCGTTCGGAGTTTTCGTGGTTTTCTTCGAACCTTGCGTAAATACGGGTTAGGTTCCCTTTGAAAGACCTCCACGAAGGGCACCACCCCTGGTCCTATATCCCATTAGTGTAGATAATCGGACGACAAAAATAAACCAAACCTAGTTAGTCTTGTCAGAGTTCACTTAGTTTTTGATTTATTTTTAAAATTCAGTGAAAACCTACATCAATTAAAATGCTATAATAACACGAAAAAATATGGAACAATAAATACTTTTAATATTAATATAAGTCTTTGTCACGATATTTTTTTATTTTTCGCATTATTTTATGCTTTTCTTTAAAAAACTAATAGACTCTTTTTTTTTTTTCCGTGTCTTAAACAAATTGATGAAAATCAAAATCATTTTCCTTTAACTGGATGTTCTTTAAAATATTTTTTGTTTGCTTGCTTTTAAAGGAAAAAAAAGCCTATTTTTTTTTTAAAGAAATATATTCTCTCTATTAAAGTATTTAATATTGTGATTGAATAACAGTTTCTAAATGACTAAATATCTCTTTTTTAAAATTTTTAAAGTTTTAAATAGATTCTAATGTGCAAAAACCAACAAAAAACCCCCCTTTATCTGCAGAATTAATTGTTATCATTCTATTATGATTATTATTATTTCACTATTATTATTATAGTCATTAAACTTTCAAATCTGATGTACTATTAATAGTAATAGTACATATTGTCTTTTTATTGAGTATTATTTTCTTTTAACAAATAATTTTGTTACTGTTTACATGTGGTTATTATAAATGTATGCATTTACTATATGGCTTCACTAATGTTTAGACATTTAGTAGTCATATTAATAATAAATATTTACTTACTTCTCTTTGCACCATTTGCACCTTTATTTTAAACATGTATTTTAGTCTTTAAGTTTAGAATAAAAGTTATTTTCGTAAAAGAATCATGTGTAATGTAACGCAAACAGCATTAGAAAGTTATAATATCAATTAAATCTTACTGTAGTATCATGTTTTCTAAACAACTCCATAAACTCTTCCTTAGCCTGTTGTCATAGGGATATGAATTGAATAGTAAGCAAAACAACAACATTCGTAATGTTTCAGACAATGAAATATTCGTGAAACTCTAACTAACCTATTTGTATAGCTAACGTTGATGTTATTAAAATAAAAAGCCATTAAAAAAATTGACCCAAAAGAGTTAAACTCTTATTATAATATCACCATCATTATCTTCAGAAATAAACAAACTTTTGAAAATTCGAAAAAAAAAAATTTTTTTATTCGATATTTATTCTTTAGGAATTAATGATAGCTTACTTACTGTTGTTCTGAAAATATTTCCGAGATTCAGTGATTAATTTGAACTTTTCAAATAAACCTATCAAGCTAAAAATGCATTCATTTAATGAGAATCTCTTGCAGTATATAAAACAAGGGCCAGTTTAATCCTTAACCTTGTCATGGCTGACTTAATTTTCGATTCATTTTAGAATATGCAGAATTGTTTTGCAGCAAAAATCTACATAATTAAGAATGTCATAATAACACGATAACAATGCTACGTAAAAAGAAATGATATAGAACTATACTTCATGGAACAACGATTTATCTGACTTGATATTTGTTATTTCTCATTGTCATGTGTTTCTTATTTAGGGAATTAATGATGAGCTCTTTCTTTTACTGTTGTTTTATTTATTTTTCAGTATTTATTTAGACTTATTTAGAAAACATTTTCTTGAAATGAAAAGAAACAATGTAATTAGCCGAATTCAACCGGCAAATTCAGAGGGTCTATAGTAGCCAAAGAAGATGAAAAATTGCCAGTGTTGAATTCAAACATTTTTCTCCGTACTGGAAGTCATAGAGTTTGAGGGGGAAATTGCATTTTTTGACCATTTAACCCCTTAACGCGCAGTGTTGCCGGGTCGGCAACACCTAAAGTTCCCCCTCTTTAGAGACACAAAAACTCCGTGAATATTTCAAAAACTACTCTAATGGCTACTTTAAACCTTTTTTTATGAGTTCTAGAAGGCAGCACCACAGAGATCAAACTCTACTGTTTTTAAATAATAGGTAAAATATTTTACTGTAATACGCGCTTCACAGCAATGCTCTTCTCACTGCGCTTATCAATGCTTTACTGATGGGAGGTTACCACTTCGGCAACAGCTGTATAATTAAAATGGTTAGTGCGATCATTACAAAACAATACCTGCGTACTCCTCTAGGCCTAAATAAAATGCCTAATTTTTTTTTCTTTAAATTCCAACTTTAAAGAGTAGTGCGCCGGAAAGGGTTAAATGACCATTAAAATTTTCCTTTTTTATTTTTTTAATGCTCTAAATAGATCATAATGTGGATATTTCTATCTATTTGTAGAATTAATTACCATTCTATTATTATTATTATTATTATTATTATTATTATTATTATTATTATTATTATTATTATTATTATTATTATTATTATCATTGTCCTTAAATTCTTATTATCATATCATCATCATCATCATCATCATCATTATCTTTAGAAATAAACGAACATTTGAAAATTCAAAAAAATATTTTTTTTTATTCTTTATTTATTCTTTAGGAATTAATGATAGCTTACTTGCTGTTGTTCCGAAAATATTTCCGAGTCTCTTTAAACTTTTCAAATAAACCTATCAACCTAAAAATGCGTTCATTAATGAGAATCTCTTACAGTATATAAAATAAGGGCCAGTTTAATCTTTAACCTTGTCATGGCTGACTTAATTTTCCATTCATTTTAGAATATGCGGAATTGTTTTGCAGCGAAAATCTACATAATTAAGAATGTCATAATAACATCATAACAATGCTGCGTAAAAAATAAATGATATAGAATTATACTTCAAGAAACAAAGATATATTTATGTTGATATTTGTTAATACTCGTATCGTGTATTTCTTCTCCAGGGTACTAATGAGCTCATTCTTTTACTGTTGTTTCATTTATTTTTCAGTATTTATTTAGACTTATTTCGAAAATATTTTCTTGAAATGAATGGAAACAGCGTAATTAGCGGAATGTTGGTAATTATTCTTAAATATAAAAATATAAAGTAGTTTTAACTAGAGTAATAGAGCAAATGATTTATAAATGTTTACAAAGTTTTGCCGAATTCATCCAACAAATTCAGAGGGATGATAGTAACCAAAGAGAATGAAAAATTGCCAGTGTTGAATTGGAACTTTTTTCTTCCGGAGGGATTCTGTGGCTTCGGTGGGGAGGGGGGGGGGATCATGGAGTTCCAGGAAAAAAAATTGTACTTTTTGACCATTAAAAGCATAAAATCTCAAATCTTCCAAAGGAGACATATTACTTTTTTACACTTTTATACACTCTTTTATACACTTTTATAAATGTACCCTTTTTAAAGTCTTATCTAGACTGTTTCACTATAGAAAGTTTGGTTAAAATTTATGAGTCAAAATTTACACACGAAACGAAAACAGTTGTTTACCAACACATCCAGTGTTGCCACTTAAAATGTGCAATTACCCCCAAGTTATTCAAACACCCTTGAAGAGAAAATTATATCCATATCAGAAGGTTTTCTTGTTTCATAATAAGTTTATTCAAAATGTGATGAAATATTTACAAATATGTACAATACCAGACATTCTGGTATTTCCACTATTATTCAATTAATGTAACATTCCAAAGATCCATTAAATTCAACAACTCTAAAAAAAAAAAAAAAAAAAAACTAAAAACATTCCAAAACACTGGTTGTCAAGGCAACGAAACTAGTTGCCACTTAGCATCATATAAATACATTATAAATACATTACTCGCTCGCAGACGAGAAACAAACGTCACTTTCATCGGAGGATATTTCGCAATTGTTTCACTATTGAAAGTTTGGTTAAAATGTATGAATCAAAATTTACACACGAAACGAAAACAGTTGTTTACCAACACATCCAATGTTGCCACTTAAAATGTCCAATTACCCCCAAATTATTCAAACACCCTATAGTAGGGTATGAAATATTTTTCAAGTGCAAAAACTCCAAATTGTCTTGTATTGTTTGTTCAATACAATGAATAAAACTCTTTTTTATGGGACGGACCAAAGTAATCCCCCAGGTAGCACATAGACATCGGCCAATGTCCCCATCAATATTGGCCGATATCTGGAAAGTCACTGCATGTCAAACATCAAATTTACAATATCTGCCAATATTCATAGATGTAACTTAAAATTAATTATTAAAAGAAAGCATTCCACTCAATTTATTTCTGCACTTAAACATTATAATACGTAAATAGTATTCTAAACAATAAAATTGAACAATTTTGTCCATTTTAGAAATTTAATTTTTTAATGCCTTATTTTTAATATCTTATTTACAATCTCCAATGTTATAAAAATGATATTGGTATTCTAACATTCAGAGATATCTGTCGACATTCGTAAAAACAATATCACTGTTCAGACATTTCAAGATGTCTATCGATATTAGCATATCTGATAAAGTTTGTAATTTTGAGTAAAACGAATGAAAAATTCAGAAATTATTGAATATTGAGTTTTCATCCTAGAGTATTTGATTGAGACGTTTACTGTGAAATTTGTATAATATAAAATTTTTCTTTATAAATCTATAATATATGTATATATATATCTAAAAGAATGACATATTGAGATTTATAAGGAAAATTTTTTGTAGTACAATTTATACAGAAATTTATTGAAATTAACGTAGAAAAAATCCTCAAGAAAAGCATTTCATATTAAAAACTATTGATAGTGCTATATAAAAATTTAAATAAGGAAATCTGCATTTATTGCTATAGAATTAATTGTATTAAAAAATAACCTAGTGCCTATAACGATTCTAAAATGCAGAATTATTATTTTTATAAAAAGTCAAAAGATGCTTTTTTTTAGGTGCGTTCGTAATATATGTAAAAACGTACCACTTATAGTTGTCGTTTAATCTGTCCGTCCATTTACTTATAACAACGCAAAAACTACCCAACCGAATCGTTTGAAATTTAAAATATATAATTATTACATAATTTTGTCGAGACATTTTAAATTTTATGAAAATCGGATGCAATCGGTTTACAGGCACAATCAAAACTGTAACTAATTAAAGCGGGTCAAAGACTTTTCAAAGGACTCGCATTTTCTAGTTCACTATTTCAAAATTTTACTTTTAAGAAGTCAATCTGATTAGTAAAACTGTAAGTGAAATGAACATACTGATTTAAAATTGATAATGAAATAACTGTCTCCCTCAATATCAGTGTCAATTACACAAATATTTGCTTGTAAATAAGTAATTTTCAAATTAACAGTAGAGAAATTCTTATTTCTTAAATTAAAACTCTCACTTACGAAAGCATTTGTAAAAATGCGTTTCGACATAAATTTTAGTCTCCTTGTAACTATTAAGTTGTTGAGCTATTTATTGTAGTGCCTTGCTTTGATACATCTGCATCCAGATATTAATTACGACTATCACACTTTCATTTGATTTATAGCTAGTTTGTTTTCAATTTGTAAAATACTTGACGCATCTTTGTAGTTGGTTTGGTTCCAGGAATTGATGAGAGAACGAAATCGAGTTGAAATTTATCTTTGGCCTCACAAAATAATTTTCTTTGATGTAAAAAAGTAGCAAAGTTTCTTCGAAAAGTTCGGAATAAATTTCTATTTATCTTTGCCCCCTTTTTGCCACTTATTTAGTAAAATTCTTTTTATCTTCAGCATTTCTCTCTTTCTCTTTAAATCAAACTTTAAAAATTTTGTTTCCGAAAGAGAATTTTATCTTGTAAGCAAATTTTGTTTATTGGTCGAAAAATGATGACGTTTAAAAAAAAAAAAAATCCTCGTGAAAAAATCTATTTCATTACTTTTATGCATATATATTTTTTCTTTGTCTATTAATTTTAAATAGAATATTTTTTACTACATAAAAAACAGAGAAATAGTAAAATAAAGAGTTCATTTATTTATTTATTACTATTACTATTTTTACTATTCATTTTTTTTCAGTTTGAGAAATCCCTGACATTACTTACGTGATGTATTAAACTTAATTTTATAAATATGTTTGCCGAAAAATTCTGTTTATCAAAAAAATAAACATAATGCAAATGAAATTAACCCGATTCGTGATTACTTTCTTTAGATTTTATTTATTTATTTATTTATTTATTTATTTATTTATTTTTTTGATAAACTTTAAAAAGACCAATCAAATCGAAAATCTTATTGTTTACAACTCCGCACATTTCCTTCTACATAAAATTATTACTTGTCTCTGTTTATCTTTCATATTTTAATACCATTTACTTCTATGAAATACATTTCTAAATAATCGTATTTGCTCTATTCTCTATTAAATAAATGCCAACTCATTTCTTTATTATTATTTTTTTTTCAGTTTTACTATGCTTAAACTTAAAATTCCTTCCACTCGTTCTCCAGAGATTTGTCCTTCATTATTGTCTGGAGAAAAAGAATGAAAATAGGAAAAAAAATAATAGCTTCATTGTTTTCATGTTTATAAGATTTTTTTTTTTTTTTTTTCCAAAGTAATAATTTTTTTTCCCATTTTCGTCATTTAATGTTCCACAGGGAAATTTTTCCGCTGTTATATACAAGAAAATTGTTTGTAAAAGAGCTTACTGATTGAAAGAACAGAAAAAATATTATTGTTGAAAAAAATGGATTATATTTTTCGAGTAAATCCATTTCCAATATTTCTAAAGTAAGATTTCAAGAAAATAGAAAGTTTTAGAAAACCCCTCTTTCATATATTTTTTAAAAAAAAAAGTATATAAGCGATTATATAAATAACATATCTAATTAATATTCAGCAATGAAATTGCGCTTGAAATTATTAAATATTTAATGTGTCACTTATCACTTGTTAATTAAGTATAGAAATCAACAATGTGAAAAATGTCCAAGCCAGGGATTGAACCCGGAAGCATTTTCAGAAAGAATCACGTTTTGAGCACCTTATCGCTAGAACAACGATTGGCGCGGAGATTAAGTCAATGCTACGCACACTTTCTTGTTTGTGACGTCAAACGCCTAGCGAATAGCAACCCTTCCTTCTGCAAAGAGATCGCGCATTTGTTTTTCCGTAAATGTTATGAAACAAAGACTATAATATGAGGAAATGTTATTTACCGTTGTTTACGATTAAAACATAGTTTAAAACAAAGAGCTTTTTCATATTAAAATGCTTTAAATTCCACAAAACATCTAAACATAGCTTTTTTTTTTTTTTTTTTCTGAATTTAAAAATATTTTCTTAACTCGCTATGTTCGAAGAAATTGAGAAGTTAATTAAAAATAATAGTAAAGATTTGCTTGTAAAAAATATAATTCTATTAATCATATATTTTATGACACATTTGAACTTAGTTTATTTTGTGTTTGACGATGCAGCTAGCTGAACGTTCTCGCTTCGCCAACTCGCCAAGGCTGGTGCTCAAAACGTGACACTTTCTGAAAATGCTTCCGGGTTCGATCTCCAGCTTGGACATTTTCCATATTGTTGATTTCAACGCTGAGTTAGAAAGTGATAAATCGCATATTAAATATTTATATAAATAACATTTCTTTTATTAGAAAGGGGGGATGAGGGTTTAACAATATTATTTTACTTGTATTTAAATATAAAAATATTTTTTTTATTTCATTGCTTATTATTTTATACTACTTTTATATAAAATAACGATATATGAAATATTTTATTTAAAATTTCATTCCATGTATTTTTTTTTTCTTTATGATGTTTTATCCCATTTTAAATTAGTAATATTATTTTACAGCTCTTTCTAACAAAATTGAATGTATGTAAAGTGTTTTATAAGAAAAATTAAGTTTTTTATGGATTTAAATGAAGTGATTTTTGAATTCTGTTTGCTTGCTTGCCTCTCTGCAATCTTACAAGTAATAAAACATGATAATATCTTAACAAATTCTTATTTTTATGAATATTTAAATTCTTAGTTTGAAAATTTTAAATCATAGAAAACATTGGTGTTGTGTTTGTCGATATTGTTTGTTATCTATCTTTAAAACAGGAAATTTTTAACTTTTGCTTTTCTATAAAATGGGAATAATCATTACTGACTGAAAATGAATGAAAAGTTTGATTCCGTTTTCTCACTATATGCAAAATAAGAAAAATATAATAATTATCTAAATATATAGAGAAATATGTGCTTACCTTACATAAAAAATTATATAATAATTTAATTAGCTTAATGTAATTATCCTGGAGTAAAATCTTCATATGTGAAAAAATTTTCTTAATAATAAGACAGATAAAATCTAATAATTACTTAAGGGTGTATTCGAAAAAATGCTTTACCACCTTCAGCAGCTCGAAATTTTCCTATACAATTTCAGACACATTTTTAAAAGTAGAAACATGAAATCTGCTGAGGAGATTTTTGAAGGGACATATGAGATGCCGTGTGATGTCATTTTACGCTCAATTCATTAGAATTTGATTTATAAGCAATTAACTTCTCAGGAAGACCCTTTTTTTCGTTCCCCGATCGACCACTTTGGAAAAATCGGTTCAATTTGCGTTTTTGATTGTTTTTTTTTTTTGCAATATTTTGTGCACTTATCAAAGAATTGACCTTAACGGCACCTTGTGCACTTTCTAAATAAGAGAATATGCGAGTTTGATGTATTTGAGAGCAAAAGTGAATTCAAAAATAAATCGGAAAACAAGCAGTTCGAATCGAAACACACCCTTAAGTATAAATGAATACACAGAGTGACAGAGAGAAAAATAAGTATTGATGCTTTTTCCTTAAAATTAAAAATTTTGTTCCTCCAGTACACTGTAAAAAAAAATCTGCAAAGGTACTAAACCTTTTCTAGGAAACTGGGATTCCAAAAACTTTTCCTGTAACGGTAACAGCAAAAATTCAAGTTTCAGAATCGAATACATGAATTTTTCCTGTTATCGTTACATTAAAAGTTCTTGGAATCCCAGTTTCCTAGAAAATGTTCAGTACCTTCACAGATTTTTTTTTTACAGTGTAGCGAAACCTCATATTTTCCAGCATATCGGTAAATACGATTTTATCCGGCATTCTGGTGTACCTGATTTTTTTTTCAGGCATGCTGGCTAATGTCGAAGTAATTCTATCACAGAAATTAACACTCGCTAAGTGCTTTAACTTGGAATAAAAATACCACACTGTGTTCAAAGATCGTTTCCAAAACCTATGAACTCATTGGGAAAAAAAGCAGGCAAAACTATCGCATCAAAAAATAAGTGATAATCAAATAAGTTTCAATCATTTGTAATACTTCAATTAATTTTAATAATTTTGTTACAATGAAACAACCTTTAAACATTTTAGTTGTGTTTAAAATATTCTTTTTTGCAATTAAATAAGGTAAAAATGAGTATTAAAATATAATGGTATCTTGTTGTGTTACAGTTTGGTATCCGTCATTTACGATTTTGTCACACTGAATAGTATATTAATAACATACAAATCTATGTCATTTTTGTGCAAGTGTATTTATATTATGCGGGAAAAACTTTTGACGTGGTCCACGGAATTAAAAATTATGAATTTAATGGTCTTCTAGGTTCAAAAGGTTCGGTATAGCTGATCTATATTCGGTTACAAAGAATTTTACAAGACTCGTGTATCGCGTTATACCCTAATGGATTTTGAAAATCTATTTGAAGTCAACCCAAGACTTGACCCAAATCAGATCCCAACATTACACGAAAACAACCTAACCTTACATGAAAACATCCGAATATGAAATACTTACAATTCGAACTCGGTGCTCAAACCCTATCGAGTTTCTGACTCAAAGAAAATTAATCCACGTTTTTATGCCATTAGGATTTTTTTTAATCGTCACCCTGTTTTGGCCACATTCTTGTGTGAAGATGCCTTCAAATAGGACTTATAACACTTTTTTTGCACTGCACGATTTTTTTCATTTTTATGAAACAAATTATTTAAAATCTATGTATCGGTATAATAATGAAAAAAAAATAGAAAAGTTCAGTTGAAATTTGTTATTTTATGGCATGTACCCTACACTGTAAAAAAAAAATTCAAGAGGTTACTAAAATTTTTTTAGTAAATTTGTATTCCACAGAATTTTTTAGTAACCATTACAAACTTTTTTTTGTAAGTGAAACAAGCATTTCTTTTGTAAACTTAACAAAAGAATTTTTTGTATAACTAACTTAAAAATTTTTAGTATTAGCCACCAAGCAAATTTTAGTAATAGCTCCAAAATTATTTTTAATAACAATTACGTGCGTCCGAAGGGAAGGAGCTTCCTTCGAGCTGCATCCAGACTTCTGAAGCAATAGATTTTCGGCAAAAGCGCAATAGATGGCAGCACCAAACATTGCGACCAGCTCCACAGGAAATTCATGACCCTTTTATTATAGAGTACTTACACTACATACATTCGGGGCGTACTTGGCGCTGTCCAGTATTGAACCCGGGACCTTTTAGCCTGGAGTCCGTTACTATAACCACTATGCTATCGAGGCCACGCCAAGTGAGTTTTAGTAATAGCTATTAAAAATATAAAACTATTAACTCTATTCGTTGCTAACTTTTTTCTAGTAATTCTTACAGATTTTCTAGTAACCGACTAAGGTTACTAAACATTTTTTACTAATTACAAGGATTACTAAAGTTTTTTTAGTAGATCGACCCCCTTTTTTTTACTGTGTATGTACACAATTAAGGTTTTTACAGATTGTATTTGCTATATTTTACAAATAAATGAGCTTAAATTATTTTCTTTCATCTGCACTATAAAAAAAAGTCGATCTACTAAAAAAATTTTAGTGATCCTTGTAATTACTAAAAAATTTTTAGTAATCTTAATCGGTTACAAGGAATTTGTAAGAATTACTAGGAAAAAGCTAGTAACGAATAGAGTTAACAGTTTTATATTTTTAATAGCTATTACTAAAACTCACTTGGCGTGGCCGTGATATTCTAGTGGTCATAGCACTGAGCTCCAGACTGAAAGTACACGGGTTCGATGCTGGACGCCACAAAATATGCATCGATTGTATGCAATGTAAGTACTCGTTAAATAAAGGGATTATGAAAATCCTGTCGTAACAGTTACCATGGGTAATGATCTCTGGACTTTCCCTTCCCTTTAGAAACATGTCAAAATAGAGCAGGTAGCAATGTTTGGTGCTGCCATCTATTGGGCTTTACTGAAAATCTTCCGTTTCAGAAATTTGTCTTTTTACCCACTGGATGCAGCTCGAAGGAAGCTCCTGGCCTTCGGGAACACGTAATGGTTACTAAAAATAATTTTGGAGCTATTACTAAAATTTGCTTGGTGGCTCATACTAAAAAGTTTTAAGTTAGTTATACAAAAAATTCTTTTGTTCAGTTTACAAAAAAATGTTTATTTCACTTGCAAAAAAAAAAGTTTGTAATGGTTACTAAAAAATTCTGTGGCATACAAATTTACTAAAAAATTTTTAGTAACCTCTTGAATTTTTTTTACAGTGTGATTAATACTCTGTAACATTTCTTATTATATTAATATTTATAATATTCAGCAAAAATAATGAAAGTATTAAACGTAAAGTAAACGTGCATCTTGTTCTACCCAAACTGATTTAAGTAAACGCAAACCCTCTCCCGAATTTGATCTAAACTTTATTAGCACATCCGCAACACGAAAAAAATCTAAATACGAAATATTTGCAACTCGAGCTTTGTATTTAAACTCCATAGAATACCTCTGTAAAAGAAAATTTATCAACTTTTCTATGCAATTATGGGTTTGTTAAGCATCAGCTTATTTTGGCCATAGTGCTGTGTGAAGATGCCTTCAAGTAAGACTTTTGAAAGGAGAGAGACCCGAATTAGTGAATTTAGGAAAAGTCTGAAAATACCGTACCACCACCCTGACATTACCGCTTTGGTTTCGGACTCGGTAATGCAATTTATGGAAAAATAGTCTACTATTATTCTTGAAATTTTAATATTTTGAATAGATATATATTTCTGAATCTTCAAATGTACTCCTCTTTCCACTTGAAACAGTATCCTGTATTTTATTTCGTAAAAAATTCAGCTACCAAAACTTCTTGATCGGATTGAATCCGATTCTGTTTAACTTTCTCATTGTAGTATAATCTTTTATTATTAAATCAACTTGTTGTTACAAGTTGTTTGAAAATCGATTACTTTCCAAATTATGTAATTACTTAATCTTAAATGCATTTATATGGGTTTTTTTTCTTCAAATTACTTATTTCAAACTTATTTCAGACTCTTGGAACGTTTCTTGTTCATTGATCGCCAATTATTGCGGTCTGTGACATTTTGTCGATTTCTTCAGTTTTGAATTATTATTTCATATGGAGCTATTCCATACTCTAAACCGTTTCTAATTATTTACATAAGGTTTTTTTCGTGTTATTTTTTTAAACAAGGAAATTTTTTGTTCCTTAAATGGATTCCTTAAAAAATACAATATATCTTTTTTTTTTTTTTTTTTTAACCTAATAATCTTAAAACCGCAGGAGCTCAGTTAAAAAAAACATAATGCCGATGTTAGGCTTCAGGTTAATCCATCTTTAAATGTTACCAAAAAATAAAAATAACAATAAAAATAATCAGGAATTATTTAGAACCTTTTCAACATTCTACCCATCTATATCTTTTCACGTACGTACCAATGACAGCTTTTTGAAGTTCTTTGCTTCAAAAACTACTGGACCGCACAATATTTTCCCCCACTTTAGTAAGAAAAAGAGCGCTCTATAAAATGTTGGATAAAGTCCAGTTTTTATTCCCACTTTATTTTTTGTTAACAGATTTGCTTAGATTGAACGGAACTTTTTGGCGATTTCTTTTTCATTTCTTGCATTTTCGGTCTTGGAGTGCAGTGATGTTATAGATAGATGCTTTTTAAATGTGGAAATGAGAAATAATTTATATATATATATTTTTTCATTTTAGATGGAGAAAAAAGATGCCAAATAAATAATTCCTCAAAATGAAAAAATGTATATATATATATGTTAAAAACTATTTTATTCAATAAAAATTAACTATTTTATATATTAAAAAAATTATAACTGAAATGTATTAAGAGATTACAGAACTCAGGAAATTTTATAGGAAATGCGCAAGTTTTAAGACCCCTTTCCACGGAAACTACCCGACCGATTTTGATGATATTTGAAATCCTTATTCAGTTTTTTAAAACGTAAAACATTAAATTTTAAAGTTAGATTTAAAATTGTATACCCGTTATATTTTTTAAAAAATATATTTTAAAAAAATCACTCGCAATTTAATTTGTTTAATTTTAAAAAAAGTTTTTATTTCAATAAATTGTCCCTAAACATTTTTTTCTTTTTTGTGCATTTTAATAAAAGATTGTTATTATTATTTTTTAAACTGACAATTTATTCTACTAAATAGGTTATAACGAGCAAAAATCCTTCTCTAATTATCTCGAAGACTAGCTTTAAAAACAATTACAAAAAACACAGACAATTTATTTTAATAATTAGAAAACACATAAAAATTACATTAAAATATGCATTAAAAGATTCGAACTTATTTAAAGTTCCTCATCAGCAATATAAATAACACGAAATCACGAGATACAACCAGCGTTCTCGCTGTCGTTCGCCATTGCACCAAATTGCGACTAAATTCGTCATTTGGCGAGTAAACAAGCGATTAGATTCTCCAAATTGCTAGTGCTCAATTTTTTCTTTTCTTTTTCTTTTTCGTTTCTTTTCCTTTCTTTTTTTTTGCGTGTGTGTGTGTGTGCTTTTCTTTTATGTTTTGAAGAATACAATTTTAAAACTGCATTTGAAGTATGGGCTTCTAAAGAAGCCGAAGAATTCTAGAAAAATAAAAGTTCATTTGAATATGACAAATTTTGATTTTTCACATTCATTGTGTGTAATATCATAAAACTCTGATTTAACTTAGGAAGTTTTATTTCGTAATATTTTAATAAATTAAATCGGTTTTAATTTTTTTTTTTGATTACGCAAGTTATTTAAAATATGCATATTTTTAATGTATTTGTAGCGGGTAGTTGAATTTAGATTAATAGCAATCGTTGTCGCAGTTATAAAAACTCAGGCTATTTAAGAGCATATTGAGAAAAAGGGGGTACGTTAAAGGATTAAAGATAATTTTTTAGTGCTACACGCCGAATCTATTTGGCTAATACTTTTTTTTCATTTGTCGAATGTTTTTTATTTTTAATTAGTCAAATTACTAACATTGGCCAAATGTCAGCGAGAACACTGGATACATCATAATTCAACAAATAGTTGAGACCATGTTCCAGAAATAATTAAACACGGAGATAGGTAATTGAGTTAGATTTAAATGCTATATTCTAGAGGAAGAGAACTAGATTCATTCAATGTAAATTTGGCTATCCTCGTTCTAGACTAAATTAATCTTATTCTAACTCAATTACCAATCTCCGTGTTTAATTATTTCTGGAACATGGCTTCAACTATTTGTTGAATTATGTTGTATTTCGTGATTTTGTATTATTTATATTACTGATGAGGAACTTTAAATAAGTTCGAAAAGTTTAATACTTATTTTAATGTAATTTTTATGTGTTTTTTAACTATTAAATTAAATTGTCTGTATTATTTTGTAATTTTTTTAATCTATTATGAACAGACGTATATCTTTTTTCACTTTAAATAACCTTAAAAACATCCAAATATATTTTTATTTATTTGTTGTGCAGTATGATAAGTATAATTTCTGTGTTTTTTTTTCTTTTTTTGAAAAATACTTCTCTGTCTGAATGATTGATGTATGGATTTGAGAAAAAAAAATTATTAAGCTAAAAAGGACTTTATCTAATGAGTATCACTTATAATATTAAATAACAATCCATTTGGTACTTAATCTTGTCAGAATTTACTTAGTTTTGGATTTATTTTAAAAATTCAGTGAAAATCTATATAAATTAAAATGCCATAATAATACAAAACGATGTAAAACAATAAATAATACTTCGGATATTAATAATTTTTTGTCCCGATATATTTTTTTAGTTCACATTGTTGTATATTTCTCTTCAGGAACTTTATGGACTCTTATTGTTTTTCTGTGTTTTAAACAAATTGATTAAATTAAAAATGATCTTCCTTTAACTGAATATTCTTTTAAATATTTTTTGTTTGCTCGCTTTTAAGAGAAAAAAAAACCCTGTTAGTTTTTTAAAAAGAGTGTTTTCTCTCTATTAAAGTATTTAATTTTGTGATTGAATAACAGTTTCTAAGTGACAAAATGTTTATTTTCTTAATTTTTTAATGTTCTAAATAGATTCTGTCTCACTCTTTACAACTTTTTACTTATCTTTAAAAATAATTATTATCAATATATTATTATTATTATCAGTATATTATTATTATCCTCATCACCATCATCATTATTTTATGAGCATTATAACTTTTTTTATCATCGACGTTGGTATTATTGTTTCATTTATTAATATTAACGTTATATTATTATTAGTGTATTAACAGTACTAACATTATATCATCATCTTCATCCTCATCATCATATTATTATTATAAATAAGAAATAAATAATAAGAAATAAATTTAATTATTATTATTATTATTATTATCTTCAGAAATAAGAAAACTTTTGAAAAGCCTTAAAAACATTTTCATTTATTCTTTATGCAATGCGATTGGCTTGCTGCTGTTCTGAAAATATTTTAGAGTTTCGGTGATTAATCAAAAATTTTTAGAAAACCTATTAGCTAAAAAGAAATTTATACAATAAAAAAACCCTTAAAATATAAAATAAGGGCCAATTTAATATTACAATTATTAGCCTTGTGATGGTTGACTTAATTCTCGATTCATTTTAGAATTTGCAGAACTGCTTTTCTGTGAAAATCTATATAGTTAAGAATGTCATAATAATTCGTCAATACCATCATGAACGGCGGAATAATATAGGACAGCAATTCATAAGCAAAAAGGATTACCACTGCAGGGGTCGATGCCAGGGCTAGAGAAAAGAAGGGCTAAGTTATCGAGCCTCAGAGAGTGAAACAGGAAGTTGACCGTGATGACGTAGTCATTTTCACGCTGGCTGAAGGAGACATCACAAAGAAATGGGATTTAAACGTATTGAGTTTATTTTGCATAAAAATATTAAAATGATACTTGAAATATTTATGTTTGTCACTATTTCGGGCGTTGGGTTATTATGATGACTATTGACTTTCATGATCAATGTTACTCTTGAATGATTTAAAGGAAAAAATTATATAATAATGAGAATTATTTTTCATAAGTACGTAACAACTTTTTTGGTATTTCACACTTTTTAAAATTAAAGAAATATTTAAATGCTTGGATTTCAGTATTTAAATTTATACACAGTATTTAAATAGAGTATTATACAGTATTTAAATTTCTATTTTTAAATTTCCAATAAGTTATTACGATACTATTTATTAACTCTCTTGGTCAATATTACTATTAAATAATTTAATAAAGTTATTTAAATAAGGAGAAATATTATTCTTAAATATGCAATAACAGTTTTTGTATTTCATACTTATTAAAATTAGAGGAATATTTAAATGCTTGCATTTCACACATTTTTCCTCTTTATTAAACTATTGCTTTGTTAAATAGAAAGAAATATTTTAAATTATGTAACAATAGCATAAAATTTCAGATAAGAAAAATCTATATATATATTATCCAAATCAGATTTAAATTTGTTTAGTTTTTCAGACTTTATAATGATTGTAAGATTCGCACTATTTATACATATAAATAAAATGGCTGCAATAAGATGATTTTTAAAGAAATGAACTTAAATATATTAAGATAAATTACTTTCTAGCAATTATTTCCTATTTAGATAAATATAAAATTAAATTAGTTTTTTTTTTTTTTTTTTTTTTTTTTTTTGTTATAAATATTCAATGTTCATCCGGAAAATCACATCTAGATTTTTACCCCAAAATCTTTTTTTTTTTTTTTTTTTTTTTTTTTTTTCTATAATATATTCACTTGGCATGGGCACCAAACTAACTCCAAAAATTAAAAGATTTGTGATTGTTTTATTTTATTTTTTATTTATTTATTTATTTATTTATTTATTTTTTGCATCTTGCACAAAACGCAAATAAGCGGATTTATTAAAAGACACCTAATGTTTGTTCTGTTTGTTTTTTAAGATAGGGCAACTTGAAAGTTAAAAAAAAAGCATTTTTTAGCTATATTTTAAAATTTGTAAATTGATTTATCAATGTATAATCGTAAATTAATTAATATTAAAATATTAGTTGATAAAAGAATATATATTTTTAAATACTGCATTCTACATTTTTTATTTATAATTTTCTACATTTTAGCTATTAAAATGCTTCATTGATTCATTTTCTTTCATGCAGTTCCACAATAATTTAGCCTATTTTTTGCGATCGTTTATTGACGCATCATGAAATTCACTTTTGTTTCAGCTCTCGTATAATTGTACAGGTTACAGAGAATGTTGGCGGTTGATAACCTCTGGCAAGCTAACAGGAAAGTGCCTTAAAATTAATATATTAATTTATAAAAATTTTTTGAAAATATTAAAATGTTGTATAGTCATCAGAAATAAAACTGTGAGCGTAATTTGTATAATTCTAGTTTACCTAGTTGATTAACAATCGATAACAAAATTCCATCTTTACGTACAAAAAACAAGTTGAATAAATAAAAGATTGTAAAAAAAATACATGAATCGAAAACTTCGGTTTATAAATATATTTTGGAAAAGAGCGAGAAAGAAACTCAGAAGAAAAAAACTTTTAATTTTTCTTTTCAGTTAATCTCAATAATCTGTTTCAAACTTTCTTTGTAAATCGCTTAATAAAAATTATCACAGCATAACCTTGCGTTTTTTTTTTCTTTGAAAGTGGGGAGGGGTAATTATGTCTTTTTTGTTGCATCTTTATATAAATTCTTTGTATAACTATACATTTTTCTGTGCAAACTGGAGAAAAATTTTCTTTTGTGTTACGATACAATCGTGGTAAGATTACATCTTTTTTTTTTTTTTTTTTTTTTCGTATTACGATGCATATTTTGGCATGTAACGACTGCATAAGATGCATATGTAAAAAAATGATCATGTTTGCTTAGTATAAAAAATTAAAATATATCAGTTACAGACAAAATAAACTCAATATACTAGGTGCTTTCTTGAAAAACGAAGTATAACTCAATGACCAGCGTGAAAACAGTGACGTCACAGAGTTTCCGGTCGGGAGGAAAGCTAGTCACAAGTCGGCATAGATCGCCTCAAAGGGATGACATAGCCCTTATATTCTCTAGCCCTTGGTCGATGCAGGGTTTTTTTTCTTGGGGTCCATTTTGTGAAAAGTAGCAGTTATTTTTGTGAATTTCACTACATTTTTGTGAATTTTATTATATTTTTGTGAAAAACAACATTTTGCGACGACAGCTGAAATCTAGATGACTCAAGTTCGAACCAAGTATTTATTAACAAAAACTAACTTCTTTAAACCCTTTTCTAAAGTTTTGTTTCTTAAGAACTGGTTTTATGTACAAATTACACATTTTAAAATCTAACAAAGTAATAAAAATAAGTTTTTGTGGAAAAGAATTATGTGAAGGGGCCTATTTTATTAAATTTATTTTTGTGAAAGGGCCCATTTTAATAAATTTATTTTTGTGAAGGGGCCCTAAATAGGCCCCAAATTTTGTCTGGATCGACCCCTGCACTGATTTTATTATTATTATTATTAATCATTTTTGCACATTTCTACTTCAGGGAAGTAATGAACTCATATTGTATTTTGTATTCCGACTTAACTTTACATTCATTTTACAATATGCGGAACTGCTTTGCAATGAAAATCTGCACAATTAAAAATGTCATAATAACACGTTAACAAGGCCATGATAGGAGAAAATGCATAGAATTATGCTTCATGTAATAACAATGTATTAGTCTTAATATTTGCTATTTCTCATTGTCATGTATTTCCTTTTCATAGAATTAATGAGTTCATTCTTGTACTGTTAATTTATCCATTTTCGTTTTTTTTTTTTTTTACAGTATTTATCTAGGCTTATTTTAAAAAAATCCTATATTTTTTAAAAAGTAAAAAAAAAAAAAAAAAAAAAAAAAAAAAAAAAAAAAAAAAAAAATGGATTCTTTTATTTATTCTTTTGATAGTAACGATAGCATACTTTCTATTCTGCAAATATTACTGAGTCTCGATTATTAATGAAAAGTTTTGAAAAAGGCTATTAAGCTAAAAATGAGATCATCATATAATGAGAATTCCTTACAGTAGAAAATAAGGGCCAGTTTAATCCTTAGCCTTCTCATGCCTGACTTAACTTTCGATTCATTTTAGAATATGCGGAATTGCTTTGCCATGAAAATCTAGATAATTAAAAATGTCATAATAACACGATAACAATTGCCATGATAGAAGAAAATGTATAGAATTATGCTTCGTGTAATACCAATTTATATGGCTTTGATATTTGTTATTTCTCATTATTATGCATCTTCTTTTCATTTAACTAATGAGGTCATTCTTTTACTGATATTTTTTCTTTTCTTTTATGGTATATATTTAGGCTTATTTAGAAAAGGTTTTCTTGAGATGATGTAAAATAACGTAATTAGCAGACTGTTGGTAAATTATTTTAAAATATTAAAATATGATTTTTGTTTTTACTAAAGATTTTAAATAAATGAATTATAAATGTATAATCGTGTGAAAAAATATCAGTAAACATCGCCCACTAATTCTTAAACAAATTTGTAGAAGAATGTTACTGCTACCAAACGACTGGAAATAAAGTCCATCTTCAAGTCTCCTGTCCGTGCCGGCGAAGACACTCGCAAGCTAATGTTATTTATATGGGGAGGTTATTTTCTAATAACTCGTTTGCATTTTCATATTTTTAAATATTCTTATTTCATTGGATATCTGAGGCCCCTCTCAACATCGCCCTTTTTTTAACTTTTTTGATTTTGATTGCAGATATTTTTTATAAAGTTACTTTCACCGTCAATACTGGTTTTGAAAGTGAAAGTAACTTTATAAAAAATACCAAAATCGAAAAAGCAAAAAAGGAGCGATGTGGAGAGAGATCTCATTTATCCAATGGAAAAAAAATACATTAAAAAATTTCGAAATGCAAACGAGTTATCAGAAAATAACGCCCCCATAGAAATAGCATTTAGCTCACGAGTTTTTTTCGCCGGCACAGACAGAAGCCTTAAAAGATGCATATTATAAAATTCTGCTGTATACATATCAAAATACCCCCCCCCCCCTTTTTTTTTTCTTTTAGCAAAATCCAAGCTTTTCACCTTAAATAAATTCTACACACTTCAAATAGCCTAACAAGAAATTTTTATGAAATGCTACAGAATGACTTAGTTACTTCTAGTAATGTATTATTTCTTGCAAATACGACCACTTGAGTCATTTAATATGTTTTTCATATTATTTCATACAAACGGTATGTAATTCGGTTTAACTAATGTAGGTATTTTTCAATAAATAAATAATAAATAAATTAAATAAATAAAAATAATAAATAAATAAATAAAAAATAAAATAAAATAAAAAACTAAATAAAAATTATCTGAATAACATTTTCTTGTTTATTGTTTCAAAGTTTTAGTTTCAACAACGCATTCTAACTAGTAAAATTTTAATTGGAATGCACAACCAGATTGAAAATTGATAACAAAATACATTTGGAACTAATAAGGAAGGTCTCCATACGGACATACCCCGAAAAATCTGAAAAAATTACAGAATGTTCTTCTCGGGTGGATATATACGTTTATAAAAAAAAAAAAAAAAAATTCGGAGGAACCTCCATTCAGTATCCGTAAAAAAATAATGAAAATTTCTTTATTTAGCGATTTATCGCCGGTTGGCGAAGGAATGTAATTTCAAAAAATACTTTGTGTCAAATATACTTCAAGAAAAAAAAAAGTTTCATGTTGAACTTGTTTTGATAAGTTTAATTTAACCCTCTCAGCGTCTGGAACGTATTATTCCGTATACTAAGCTCCAGTTTTCACTGCAATATAAGCAATATTTAAAATATTATAATTCTATAGATTTAATGAATTTTCAATGCATCGAAGAATGATTCATACGCTGGATGATTGCATTCATGCTTATATATATATTTTTTTTTTTTATGTTGAAAGAATCATATTTTCTTAACATTTAAAACAAAATGTTGAGAAAACAACATTACAATTTTACCCTTTTGCAAGACGCTTGGAGGGTTAAATAACTTTAGTTTTATAAGTTTTAATTTGTTTTAAATATAATTTTGTTATATCGATATTTATATGTATTTATATTCAAATTTAATCACCAAAATTTGAGATTTAAAACGAAATTCATAATTTAAATTAATTAAATTTGTTTCCTGCTCAAAGTCCATTTGAGAATTGTCGATTAGATTTTGTTGCTATGGAAGCATGTGGCTTTTATTTTTGAATACGCTTACATTTATGAAGATGATTTTTCTCAATATGATTTTTTTTTTTATCAATGAAAACATTTTTTAAAGTGATTAATTAAATAGCTATTTCAACAAGTAATATATATATGCAATATGATGTGTATATATATGTATATAATTTATTAAAGTCTCTCATTGTTTATGTTTAAATTTATTAAATACGATTTACACGCATTCTAAATATCCAACAGTTTTGAGTTGCATAATAATCGTTTGCTTTTGGCAAGGAAAAGAGCTGTCCGCCAAATCGAGTGACTCTTTCGTCTTTTCACGCCAAATATTCGAAACTATTTTATTTTTCTACATAATTTCCAATGTGATTCCGCCGCTAATTTTGACGGATCCTTTATTACATACATAAGTACTTTAACTAGTATTTTTTTTCCATAAAATTCTGAGTATGTCCAGTATGGAGACCTTCCTTGTAAGTCCCCCTCAATGTCAGAATCAATTACGTAAACATATGCTTGTAAATAAGTAATATTTGAAAAAACAGAAGTGAAATACTTATTTCTGAAATTGAACTCTTACTGCCTAAAGAATTTATAAAAATACGTCTCGACATAAATTTTAGTCTCCTTGTAACTATTGAATTATTATAGTACTTATTTTAGTGTCTTTTCTTGACGCGTCTGCATCTAGAGACTAATTACGACTATCCCACTTTCATTTGGTTGATAGCCGGTCTGTTTTTCAATTTGTAAAGTAGTCGACACGTCTTTGTAGTTGGTTTAGTTCCAGGTATTTATAAACAGAAAGAAATCGAGTTGAAATTTATCTTTGGACTTACAAGTAAATTTTCTTTAATGTAAAGAGAAAAAAAAGTCTTTTCGAAATGTTTGAAATAAATTACTACTTATCTGTATCCTTCCCCCCCGCCACTTATTTAGTGAATTTCTTTTTATCTTCAGCATTTTTCTGTCTCTCTCTCTCAATATATATGTATATATTGTAAACTAAGCATTAAAATTTTTATATCCGAAAGCGAATTTTGTTTCATAAGCAAGTTTTCTTTATTTTTCTAAAAATGATGACGTTTTAAAAAAATTTAAATGTTTTTCTCCTTTGTAAAAAAAGTTTATTTAATTACTTTTATGTATATATATTTATCTTTTCTTTTTAAATGGAACATTTTTTTAAATTAAATTATAAGAAAAAGAAATAGTAAAGTAAAGAACAGATTTGTCTATTTATTTATTTATTTATTATTGATTTATTTTTTATTTTTGAGAAACAACTGGCATTAGAGATGTGATGTATCAAACTTTGTTCAATATTGGTAATGGATTGTAAACTTGTTTATTTAATTTTAAATGTTTTTATTACACGTGGACAACACTTGAAACACACAAACATATCTGTTGATTAATTTGAGATTATTATAAATTGAAGTTGTTTTCCTACGCGTAATTTGGATGGATGGTTTCATCGTGTTGATGTTTTGATGATTAACATCTTAATGAAAATGTTTTTTCGACTGCATACTAGGTGGAGCCAAAACACGCTCCCGGAACGGAACATGTTGCCAGAGGATGAAATATGAAATATTTCAGCAATTAATATACATAATGCAATTAATTAACAATACAAATGATATTTAAAAATAAAATACTTAATATACAAAACAATCAATATAATTATTTAAAAGTAATAATTAACTAGTTAATGTGTCAAACTGAAAACTTTCTTCTATCTCATACGTACATTTTTATATTTAAAAAAAATAGTTACACATGTTAATGCTTTAATAATTTTAATTCATTATTAAACCAACTTTCATTTTCATCTTAAATTTTTGCTTTAGTCAATTAATCGGAGTAAAAACGAATTTCTGTCTCTGCACGAGCCGATGTACAATAGAATGATAGACATTTTTTTTTAAATCTACCTATATTTTTTATAATCTACCTATTTTTTTTTTTTTTTTTTCTATCAGGGAGCATCTATTTGCCGTACCAAAAAATAATCATGTACAAAAATTTTAGTTCAGCTCTAGACATAAGGTCATACATTTTTAGTGGTACAATATTGAAAATGGCACAAAAATCGCTATTGCAGCGCCCCCTTCTGGCGGAAAATTTTCAAATTCAGAGAGGACCAACTAGCCATAGCCAAACAATTTGGTTCAATTCTGTTCATAACTTCATACACTTTTAGGTAGTAAAATATTCAAAATGGCACAAAAATTGCTATTGCAGCGCGCCCTTCCAGCAGATTTTTGTCAAATTCTGGGAGGACCAACTAACCATAGCCAAACACTTACACAAAAAATTTGGTTCAATTCTATGCATAACTTCATACACTTTTAAGTGGTACGCTATTGAAAATGGCGCAAAAATTGGTATTGCAGCGCCCCCTTCCGGCGGATTTTTTCTTAATTCAGGGAGGACCAACTATCCATAGCCAAAGTCATACACTTACAAAAAAAAAAAAAAAATGGCTCAATTTGATGCATAACTTCATACGTTTTTGGTCGGTACAATATTGAAAATGCAACAAAAATTGTGATTGCAGCGCCCCTTTCCGGCGGCCTTTTTTTTCAAATTCAGGAAGGACCAACTAGCCATAGCCATACACTTACACAAGACATTTGGTTCGATTCGATGTATAACTTCATAGACTTTTGGTCGGTACAACATTGAGAATGGCAAAAAATCGCGATTACAGCGTCCCCATCCAGCGGGATATTTCAAAATTGAAGGAGGACCTGCTTGCCACAGCCAAAAACATTCACAAAAAATTTGGTTCAATTCTATGTATATTTTCATTCACTTTTTGATGGTGGAATGGCAATATACGGACACCGGACAGACAGATATTTTCTAAAAACACGTTTTTTGGAATCTCTGACCCCCAAACATGTAATTCCGTCAAAAACCGGAAGCCGAAAAAAATTTCGATTACAATACTTTCTTCTATTGAAGATAGAAGAAAGTAAAAATACAATGATGATAAATATTATTTTAACTGTCCTGAATGGGCAACAAGCATATTTTTGAAATGCTTCGTAAAAATATAACAGATGCAAATTTTATACTAATTGTATGAACCTTGTTATATTTGTCTGGAGTTATTTCTGTAATTCGGGCAAGATCCCACTTATATGATGGTAGATTTTCTTCGTTCAATAACACTAAAAAACCTAACTTTTTTTTTCTTTCCAATTTTCTATTTACCGCTTCTGCTGCAAATGATTTAGGTAAGTCAATAGACCAATCTTTCCAAATACATTGAGCATATTTGATAATTAACTGCCAATTGATTAATCTATTGTCAGAAATATTCATAACATTAGGCTGAAATACTGTTAAAGGGTCTGGCAATTAAAAAATAGCCTGGTGTAAGCACTTCAAACTCATTTATGTCATCAGAAAGTGGAATTAATGGCCGGGAATGTAGGATCCCTTCGATTTGGACCACTAGAATTTAAAAGTTCTCTAGAGTAGTTTTATTATTACCTACGGCCCTAAGCAAATGATGTCTGAAAGACTTAATTACAGATTTCCATAGACCGCCAAAGTTAGGGGCTCGCGCAAGGAGAAATTTGCAAGTTTTTAATTCTTTGGCAAAGAAATTTTATAATTCTTCGTTAGGATTTTTCAATATTTTCTTAAAATTATTTAATTCTGTTGACGCATTTATAAAAATAGTAACATTCTCAGAAGTTAACATATTTAGTTTGACTCTCCTAGTACAAAGTCTTTTAAGCGCAGCGATGTATCGATGTATGTTGCAGCGGATAAATCGCTTTATGTCTCTAGATAAATGAACTAGTAGCCCTGCATATGAACACAGCCACATAATATTTGGAAGAATTATTTTTTCTCTGATTTTTGTACTTGATTTGGAAGGGGCGACAAAAATCTACATCTGAACTGAGAAACGTGGAAGTATATGTTACGCGTTGCGAAGGGAGGCCTCCTATTAGCCGATCTAAACTCTTGGGGTTTTGCTTGAAACATGGGAAACAATTGTATACTGTTTTTCGGATAATGCTTTTAGCTTTTATAGGCATATACTGCATGTGTACTTGATGAACTAATCCCTGAGCACCTATATTAAAGTACTCAAAAATTAATTTAGTGATCTTGTGATTACTGGGTAGAATTAATTGGTGCTTAGCATCACAAGGTAAGTCTTCTGACTTACCTAATCGGTTAATCTACCATCTACGCGATATAATTCATCTTCATTTATGAATGGGTTTAAACCTTTTAACATACTGGAAGAAGGAACAGTTTGCCCCTTTCTGAGTGTTTCTAATTCAGGAGTGAACTTACTTTCTTAGGCCGTTTTTACCAAAAACTATATGCTAAATTTTAATTCTAATCCTGAAAGCTGATTCCGGTATGTGATCTACAGCGATCATTGTTGATGAATCTATAAAGAAAACTACATATTCTAATTAGTTTCATGAAAATATTGGAAGATTTGTATAATTGATTAAAAAAATCATCAGAGTCGGTATTGTTAGCCAATAAACTATAGTCCATTTTGAGTTCTTATTCACATTCAATGTCTATGGGAGTAGGAACTAATTAACTGGGAATTAATTTCCCTTTGAAGAAAGTCTGGTCCAAACCACCACAAGTCATTGTTTATGAGATCCTTTGATGTTGCACCTCTGGTGATAATGTCTGCCGCATTAGATTTACAGGCTACATGGTTCTAATGATGATTTTCAGAAAGAGACTGGATCATGACCATTCTGTTGGCAACAAAAGTTTTTAATTTGGGGGGTGATATGTTAATCTAAAATAGAACAATTGTAGAGTCTGTTCATAGCCATACCTTTTCAAAAATGTGGGATAGAAATAACATTTTTAACCAGTTTTGTCAAACGAAGAGCTGCAGATAACTCTAATCGTGGAATGATCATTGCCTGATCATGCACATGATCATGCACACGGGACTTGCTGCACAGAAGATTATATCTGAACTGTCTAATGTTGGAGGGAGAGAGATCTTAAGTAGATAGCTACTCAAAAGTCCTTTCCAGAAGCATCTGCAAATCCGTGTAAATCCAGATTTGCAATGTTGTCTCTTAAAACATACCACGGAATTGTAAGATCATTCATTTCTGTCTCAATTTAATTAGAAAGTTTTTCCATTCTGGAAGTGAACTGACAGATAGTTGTTATTCTAATTAATTTTGTAATCCCACAAATGTTGCATAAATATTTTGGATTTGGTTAGAATAGGGTTTATTAGGCCTATTGGATCATACATTTCAGCAGTTTGTGCCAAAACGTCTCTCTTGATACAGGGTGTCCACACTGTAAAAAAAAAGGGTCGATCTACTAAAAAAACTTTAGTGATCCTTGTAATTACTAAAAAATGTTTAGTAATCTTAGTCGGTTACAAAAAAATCTGTAAGAATTACTAGAAAAAAGTTAGCAACAAATAGAGTTAATAGTTTTATATTTTTAATAGCTCTTACTAAAACTCAATTGGTGTGGCCTTGATAGCATAGTGGTTATAGTAACGGACTCCAGGCTAAAAGGTCCCGGGTTCGAAACTTGCCACCGCCAAATACGCCCCGAATGTATGTAGTGTCTCATTAATAGACGGATTATGAAAATACTGGCGGAGCAGGTAGGAATGTTTGGTGCTGCCATCTATTGCGGTTTTGCCGAAAATCTTCCGCTTCAAAAGTCTGCCTTTTTACACACTGGATGCAGCTCGAAGGAAGCTCCTGCCCTTCGGACACACGTACTGGTTGTTAAAAATAATTTTGGAGGTATTACTAAAATTTGCTTGGTGGCTCATACTAAAAAATTTTATGTTAGTTATACAAAAAATTCTTTTGTTCTGTTTACATAGAAATGCTTGTTTCACTAGCAAAAAAAAAGTTTGTAATGGTTGCTAAAAAATTCTGTGGAATACAAATTTACTAAGAAATTTTTAATAACCTCTTGAATTTTTTTTTACAGTGCAGCAAATAACACCCTGATTTCAAATTTAAATTTCTCAAAAACAAAAATCGATAGAACTATGCGATAAACGGTTTCTTTATAAGGTAAGCTGTAAAAATGTTACACTAAAGTTTCGAACGGTGAATATTTTGAAAAGATTATGTTCTGATTGCAAAGAATGCTCGACTTGACCTTTTTCTTGCTTTAGATTGCTTGTAGAGAACGAGTTTTTCGGGGTACTTAGCCATATTTTTAGAACTAAATTTTTGAAATTTCTGAAATTCCAAAAACTTTGTTCCAAAAAACTTTAACATATGGCGTTGTCCGCCCAAAATCTCATTCAAACCAAGCAATTTACAGCAAGAAAAATGTTAAGTCAAGCATTCTTTGCAATCAGAACATAATATTTTCCAATTATCCACCCTTCGAAACTTCTGTATAACATTTTTACAGCTTTCCTAATAATCGAACCGATTACCGCATAATTTTATCGATATTTGTTTTTGAGAAATTTAAATTTGAAATCAGGATGTTATTTGTTAGACACCCTGTATAAACATCTTTAGGCTCGATATTAATTTTCAAAGTTAAATGGTCCGATTGGGGTTTCTATAGCATTCCCTAAGTTTTTACCGAAATTGGCTGTGAGTGTTCATCAAATACGTATTCTGATATGGCTGTATTTTGCAGGATGATGAGAAACCCACTTCTGTATGTCCATCCCTCCTCTTTTTAAGATCAAAATTAATTGAGAATGTGATTCCTTGGCGTCTTGTAAGAAATATACACTTAATAAACATCAACGCACATGTCGTTATGTATCCCTTCTATACAGCTTAGAGGAAAATAATATTTAGCTTAATAAAAAAAAACGCTTCATTGTTTTCATGTTTACAAATTCTTATTTATTTGTTTTGTTACATCACATACATAAAAAACAGTTTGTAAAAGGCTTACTGATTGAAAGAACAGAAAACGAGAAAAAAAAAAAAACATTTAAAAAAATTGTAATTTAAGAAATTACACCAACCATTTGAAAAATGTTTCACTCGAAACATTCATCTATCATTTTAAGCTAAATAACCAGTTGTTTTATTGTGTATTATCCGTGCCACTGCTATAAATGACTTTATACATGCTGCAATTTGAAGGTACGGTTCGTTTAAGTTACATCACTCTATTGTCGCCAAGTATAAAAGTTGGCGACGAAAGAAACATTTCAAACTATGTAACATTGTTGGTACGAAAGTAATCATTATTAAAATACAGCTTTGGCATATACTGTTATACTTGTAAGACTTTGACATATACTGTTTGATTTTACAGAGCAGAATTTTGGTGATGGAGGTTTTAAACCAAAGTCGATCGCAGCACATGCATCTATGGATGGGTCCACCAGACATTGAATCAAAAAAGTTTTTTCCAGTTTTCCCCAAGCCGATTGCTTTTTAGTTTTCTTTTTAGGTGGTGGAAAATCAAAAGTAATAGCTATAACATTTTCCGGCTTGTGAGAATCACTATTGGCACTCAAATTTTCCTGGTTAGAACCGACCGATTGTAAAACGCCATGGCTAGTGGATTGGTCGCCCTCGAGACATGATGTTTTAAAATTAATCGGTTCGGCATTAAATTGTTTCTTTTTTCGTGATCGCCTTTCAACACGTAATTGGTTTTCAGCGGCTCGATAATCTTTTGATTTTCTCGTTTTCTGCATTGAAAGACGTTTTTGCGCCAAACCAAATACAGTACTACTTAGTTATCCCGTCGCCCAATTTCGCCAAATGATACGAATCACCAAACTAATAAGCAACTTATACATGATGACTAAATTTTTATTTTAAATAACAAAAGAACAAATAAATTGGTAAAACATTAATTAAAAGTCGAAATAAAAATCCCTTTATGATTGTTTAAGTACGCGTATTCTGTTTAATGTCATTGAATGCGACATTCACGGTCATTCATTTCTTTGGCTTCGGCTTTTTCCGTATTTGTTAATTTCCATCTACCCATTTTTAAATTTGTTAATTTTCTTCTTTATTACAATGATTTTAAACATTTTAATTTCCTATTCAAATAAAAAATTTTCTAAAAGTAAATAATTTAATTTAAATTCAAACAAAAATTCTTCTAAAAGTAAAAAATTTAATTTAAATTCAAAAGTGACCACTTTTTTTATGTGGGTGGGGGTGGAGAAAAGAGGATGCGAAAACGAAGTAAAATGGTTAAGTCCTTTCGAAAAGTTTGAAGTAAATTTCTTTTTAATTTATACTTTTCTTTTTCTTTTTCGCAGTTTCGAAATTTAGTATGTATGTATATATATATATATATCTATATATATATATATATATATATATCTTCAAATTTTTCTTCCTTTTCTTAACACTAGAACGCCCGGAAATTCTACTCAAGTTTGAAAATAATATTTCTCACCAGAATTTTTATTCAAAATTATTTAATTGATTTATTTAACGTAAATTTGCGTGGATTAGATTTAAATTATTTCAAGAAAATTTTTCTGGTTCGAATTGAAATTTAGTTACATGATTGGAGTCGAATCGACTCCATCCGGGCGTTCTAGTGTTAAAAAAAGAAAAAAAAATCAAGTACTAAAATTTTGTTTTCGGAAGTGAATTTTGTGTCAAAAGCAAATTTTGTTATTTTTCGAAAAATGCTGATGTTTTAAGATTTTGTTAAAATTTGCTTGTTTATTTATTTTTAATACAGCAATTTTTCTTGGGGGTTTTTTCCACACTAAATTTTTTTTTAAAAAGAAAAGAAGAAATATAAAATATAGGCATTTCTTCCTTTCTTTCTTATTATTTATTTATTTGGGAAATCACTGACACCACAGATGTGATGCATCATCTTTTATGTCATAAACATGTTTGCCATAAAATCTGTAACAAACTAAACAAAATTCAAACGATATAAACCAGATTTATAATTTCTTTATTTAGATTTTATTTCATTTTACTTGATAAACTTTAAAAAGGGCAACGAAACGAGAATCTTATTGTTTACAATTCCGCACATTTCTCCCTACTTAAAATTAATACTTGACTTCGTTTATCTTTTCGTATATTTTTATCCGGTTTACTTCAATGATATTGAAATACATTGGTATATAATCATATTTACTCTATTCTATATTAAATAAATGTCAACTCTTTCATTTTTCAATGTAATTTCTTTTTCAGCTTTACTGTGCTTAAACTTAATATTCCTTTCATTCGCTCTCCAGAGATTTAGACTTCATTATTGTTTGAAGAAATAGAAAATTAAAATAGTAAAAAATTGTTTCATTGTTTTCATGTTCACATACTCTTTTTCTTTTTACAAGATGATCGTTTATTTTCACGTTTTCACCATTTAATGTTCCATAAGGAAATTTCTCCGCTTTTAGCTACAAGAAAAATATTTGTAAAAGAGCTTACTGATTGAAAGAACATACAGTGAGAAAACAAAAATTTATTTAAAAAATGGGATACATTTTTTGAGCAAATCTATTTCCAATATTTTTAATGTAAAATGTCAATAAAAAAGAAAGTTTTTGAGAAAAGACTTTTTAAATATTTCTAGAAGAGAAAAATAAATTTATCTTGTAATATTTCTCTTGTTGGAACTGTGCACATGAGGTTTAAAAATCTCATTTCATATTAATCTATAATATTTTTATATAGATCAACGATAGATGAAATATTTAATTACAATATTAAAATTATTTAATAGTAGTAGTTCATTTTAAAATTAGTAATATCCTTTTGTAGCATTTTCTTTTCTTTTCTTTTCTTTTTTTCTTTCTTTTTTTTATTTTTTTATTTAAGGATTTAAATGATTTTTAAGGATTTAAGCATTTAAATAAGTTTTTTGAATTCGGTCTGTCTGTCTGTCTCTCTGGCCATCTTTCTGTATTCAGACTCTTGTATAGATATCCAACTGTGATATCAATTTTTTTTAATTATTGAAGTTTATTGTAGGATTACGCTACTGAAAGAGAAGTGTTTAGCAATTATAGTTCGTTTGCACAGAAAAGTATTCTTTTACTTTATGATCTATAGGGGAAAATTCGTTAAGTATGAATTTTATTGTTATTTCGATATTTTAAATCGTATATATAAGAATCACTAAGGTGGACTGAAACATGCTTTCTGAGGAGTATAGAATCAGAAGCACTTATAGTTCGTTTACAGAGATTGGAAAATAATTTCATTACAATATAATCTAAGGAAAAAATCTTTTGAAATGTATTTTAATAACGTTATGATCAAAGAATCCAAAATAATTCCATTACACTATAATCTACACTGTTGAAAATTTGAAACTGTTGCTGCATCGTTACTCCATCGCTTTTATAGAAAACACTTATTTCACTATGTTGTGGAGCATTCTTATTGGTCAAAATAGAAATATTCCATAAAAGCGGCGGAGTGACGATGCAGCAAAAGTTTCTAATTTTTAACAATGTAAGAGGGAAAATCGTGCGATGTATTTTAATGATTTTATGATACAATATTTTTTTTATAGATAATACAGTAAAAAACGGACGATTTTATGAAAATTAAACTTTTAATTGGAAGCCAGTACAATTTACTGTTTTTTAACTGAAAAATTTCCGTAAATTTCAGAAAAAACTCGAAAAAACGGACAAACTTCTGGATTTTACGGAAATTTTACCATTAAAACACAGAAAATGGTTACTGGCGTCCAGATTACCAATACAATTTCCGTAAAATCGTCTTTTTTTTTTTTTTTTTTTTTTTTTTTTTTTACAGTGTACGTTTATTTACAGCTTCGTACAAAAGAATTTCACTACAAAAGTGACTATTATACATAGTTGGATTTTCCACTTTGGTGTATGAAATTTTAAACGTATCTACTTTTTAATGTGTTATGCAAGGTATCCTACATATCTTACGTATGATTGTACGACAGAAATTGTAAACATTATTGCATATGGACAGCAATTGCTGGAAATTTACTTTTGTTGCGTTGCGTCTTTTTATTTTTTTATTTCGTTTTCGAAATGTCATTTCATTGATTGAAACTTCTCAATGAAATTTTTTACTGTTGTAAAATGCTTCATTATCTATAACTGATGTATGATTCTTCGTTCTTGTTATAATAAAAACGAATTATGTAGGTAGAAATCTATGGTATAAAAGCATTTTACTTTTAATCTACTATAATACAAAGCTTACTTTTAAAATAAATATAAAAATGAAATAAAAATAAAAATTGTAATACTTTTTTATTGCATTTTTTCAATTTATTTGATTAAGTGCTTGGAAAAACAAAGAAATTCTGCTACAAGATTGCATCTTACTGTTAACAATTGTTTTCACTTGTCAGGATTTAAACTTAATACCTTGACTCTATTTTTCTATCACATTATTTAATCCCATTTACGTCTCTGGCATTAAAATGTCAGTGCTGTAACCAAACTTGCTCTATTCTTTGTTAAAAAATTGCCGGTTCTTCTATTTTTTTTTTTTTTTTTTTAATCAATACCTGACTCTATATTTTTTTCACATTATTTAATCTCATTTAATACATTGGCATTAAAATTTCAGTGCTATAACAAATTTTCCCTATTTTTTGCTAAATAATTACTAGCTCTTCTATTTTTTAAAAGTAACATTCTTTACAGCTTTACTATATTTAGACTTTAAAATTCCTCTGTTGACTCTTTAGATGTTTGTATTTCATTCTTTTTAAATATCTACGCATGAAAAAGAAAAAGAAAAAATTCCAGTTCATTGTTTTCTTGTTTATAAACACTGTTATTTGTTGAGTATAATCCTATACTCATCCAATATTTTCATTTTCTTGCAATGTTTCGTTATTAACATTATTTTTATTGATGTTGTTATTATTATATGTAAGATCTTTGTAAAATAAAACATTTGCTGAAAAAAAAAATGTGTAAAGCTTTTTTTGCAAAATAGAATGTTTAGTGATAAAAGAAGGGGGAGGATAGAAAAACACTTTAAAAATATGATTTTTTTTTCTTTTAGAAGTGCATTTTTCATTATTTTAAGCTAAAACTTCGATAAAAGGAAATATTTGGGAAAAAACCTCGTGGAGTGATTTTAGTGAACATATTCTAATAAAATGAAGGAGAATTTTATATATATATATATATATAGTATTAGAAATGTGTACATAAATGTTTTGTTATAAGCGATAATTATAATAGAATAATATTATTTAATAATATTATTATATATATTACGTATAGTAATATTATAGTAGAATTTTAAGTAATTAAAATGGAAAATTGGAGAAATATTTAAAAAAATAAAAAACATGGAACATTTCAAAATTTCGTTTTAAAATTTTAATTAAAAAAAATCTTAAAATTGTAATAAGATTGGCGATTTTTTAAAGTTTTTCTATATACTTATGTTGAAACATGTATTTGCACAAAATTCCAGATTTTTATGCTGAAAGAAAAAAAAATAAATAATATAACATTCACTATCTTCTTAAAATATCCGCAAACCTTCGGAAGTGATTTTATTGAAAATTTTCAAATTTTCTCTTGCTATCCATTTTTTATAGGGCATTTACCTTAAAGCTTTGAAAAAAATATAAAATTTTTATCAATTATCCAGGAATAATTTTTTTAAAGAGGAAAAATAGTCAAAATTATACTATCCATTTTCTATATGGCGTTGCATTTACCTTAAAACTTTGAAAAAATATATAAAATTTTTATCAATTACCCAGAAATAATTTTTTAAAGAGAAAATAGTCAAAATTATGTCAATAAGTGACATTTTTCCAAAATGTGATAATAAAACAATGTATTGACACTTTGTAAATTGCATAATAAACAGAATATTTTTTCTAGACTACACACATGCGCATTATAATCGCATCTCAGATGATATGGCAGTTTACTAATCTAATGAAAATTTCGCAAAATTTATCATTTATAAATTTTCTATTTTTTATACATAAATTCGCGAAATTTATCATTCATTTATATATTGTAAAAATAAAACTGTTTGATATATATTATCATGGGTGTAGTCTGTTCCATCAAAAGACATTTATAAAAGAAGTACAGAAAATTTCGTAGCATTTCATGCATATTTTTTTACTTTAGAATATTTTTCCTATAGTAAAAATCTGAAAAACTTAATTTTTAGAAAAAATCTAAGGATAACTTTTGAACACAATTCAAAATCTCTAATAGCTGTCACTTTAAACGGCTGTAACTTTGGTTCTAATTAAAATACAGACACATTTTAAGCTGAATTCGACAGATAAAAAAGTCGATTTTAATATTATTGCATAAATGAAAAATTGATATTTTGGTTGAAAATTACATTTTAAAGGTGTTCGGTTACTGAAATTGAAGATCAAAGACTAATAAACTTTCAACAGAGTGAAAATTTCGTATGCCAGGGTTATCAGGCTGAATACCATCAGAAACAGTTAGGGATGGTGCCTGAGAGCATTTTTTAAGAAACCAGTTTTCACGTGACTGACTTCGTGAAGCCAGGAATTAAAATCCTCATTTTACAATTCACACATTGACACCCCGCAATTTCCGACAAAGAGCACATGAAAAATGAATGATATCATCTATGCAAATTTTTCTGTTACGCCTTAATAATTAAGAGAATTTTGAATTTAACGGCAGGGTACCCAGAAATAGCTGTCCTAAAAAATAAGCCAAAAAAGAATTTGACTGCCAATTCGTACGTTAGGAGCATATTTTGATAAAATACGGTGAAAGACACAATGTGCTGCATGTACATGAAAAGATCATTATGTAACGAGGAAGTTACATTCAAAAATAAGCAGAGAGAAAAGCGATATTTTACTGACCGCAAGCAAAGTCGATCTTTATTCTTTTTTTATTTATTTCTAGCGAGGGTGATATACGCATCTTAGTGAATTATCTTTATCTTACAGCTGTTACAGTAATAAAGCAGGTGTTAAATATGTTTTCTTTCTCTTTTTTTGAAGGAAAGTTATTGTGGAATCGAAATAAACGTCAAGATAAAAATAGCTATGTAATTAAAGATTAGTTTTAACTGTAATTTAGAAGAATGTATAATTTAAGAAAACTATATGTGATTCTACATCACAGATCCCATGAAACATAAATGCATAGAATTTAATATAGACAACTTAACATATTTTCTATTTAAGATCATTTTTTTAATATTCTATATTGAAATTTTATTTTATTTTTTATGTTTGATTTTGATAAAAAGTTTAAAATTGTTCTTTGATTGTGCACAACATTTCTCAAAAACTAATAAAGCATTTTTCATCAAACTTGGTAAATATCTTCATTCTATGTTAAAGAATAACTTATACTTCAATTTTAGTATTATAATTGTATTGGTTATTTAAAATTGGCAATTTTTCTATAAAAATGATTTTTATTAATATTAAAATTTAAATTTTAAATAAATAAATAAACTCCTTTCAGATGAAATATAAGTTCAAGATTCACTAGATTTATATCATTATCATTATTTTTGGGGCTTTTGACCAATAGCTTTGCTACAATCTTGCACGCAGTGGATGCAAATCAAAAACATTTTTTTTTCCTCAAAATTAAACATTAAAAAAATAAATAAAATTTCAATTAAAAAAATATATTTTAGATCTAAGATATATTAAGTTCTCCACATTAAAAATACTATGCATCTATGTTTTATAGGTACTGAGGGGGAAAAAATGACATATTGCTAAATTGCACTACCATGTAAAAAAAGTAAGACTCTTGAGACCCCTTAAAGAATTTTTTATAATGCACATCGTAGCGTTCAAACAAATAACTAAACAAAATGAAAATAAAGTAAAACAGATTATAACCAGTTTACACGCATTTTTACACTTTATGCTTGATAATCTATAGGGGAAAATAAAATTATACTCAACAGGATAATGTTTTTATTTGCAACTATGCACATTTCTTACGACTAAATTTAATACCTGGCTCTGTTTTTCTTGCATATTTTAATCCTATTTATTTTTATGGCATAAAAACTGCTTTGCTAAATAATCAGATTTGCTTATTTTTTGTTAAACAACTGCATACTCTTAATTTTAAAACACTTTTTTTTTTTTTTTTTTTTTTTTTTTTTAAGACTTTACATTTCTTTCGTTCACTCTCTAGCGATCTGTCTTTCATTATTTTTTAAAGAAAGAAAAAAAAAAGACAGATAATAAAATAGCTTATTGTTTTCCTGTGTATAAACCGTTGATTTTTCCTCTTCTTTTATGTAGAAAATAATCCTTTCATTTTCGCATTTTCGTCGTTCAATGTTCGAGAGGGAAAATTGATTTACAGGTTGCAATTCATATTTTTTCGAAAATTCATTGCACAATACTTATAATCTGAAAATTATTTTAGAATAATATATGAACTGTAACCTACGATTTTTTAATCCTTTCGAGTCTGGTGGAACAATATATAGTAAATGACTTTTCATCGTGTATTACTTTGTCTTGCTTGAATTGCTTAGTTATTTTCTACACATAGAAATGACAATTTTCAAGGCTAGGCCTTTTTTATTATGACTTCATTAATATTTTGAAATTTAGTATTAACTATAATAATGAAACTTTGCTTAATTCTCTTTGCATCGTTAGCGATCCCTTTATTTTATACAATGTATTGCATTGTTTAAATTTAAAATATAGCTTTTTTTCTGAACGAATAAAGTCTTATAAAATGCAAATAACATTAGACAGTTGTAATATCTGTTAAACTCTGTTGTAATAAGGTATTTTCCAAACCTCTGTAAAAACTCTTCATCATTCTATTATCGTATAAATAGTAATTGAATAATAAACAAAATAAGTACATTCGTTGCATTTCAGGCAATGAGCTAATTTCTAAACTTCAGTAAATTTACTTGGATAGATACGATTAGCTTTATTAAAGTAAACACAATCTTGTTCTCAAAACGGAAAAAAGTTCGGACCCGAAAGGATTAAAAACATAAATCTTTCCAAATTTTTAAATATGTGAATCCAAAATTAAACCTCCTTCCATAAATTTGTTTTCGAGTTATGCTTAAACTATTATCCTATTGCAATTTGTTTTGCAATCAATAAAACTTAATTTAAAATTAGAAGCACTAAAACTTAATTGTGCATTTGACCGAATAACTTTCCGTTGCATCCAAAGAATCCAAGTATGCCAAAATAAAACGTTAGTACAGTCAAACCTCGTTAACATGAACACGCTTAACATGAATTACTTTTAACATGAACTGTTTTCGCAATCCCCTATAAAAGCGAATACAAAGATATGATACTGATAACATGAA
The DNA here is from genome assembly GCA_964019185.1 of Maratus speculifer. Classification (NCBI taxonomy): domain Eukaryota; kingdom Metazoa; phylum Arthropoda; class Arachnida; order Araneae; family Salticidae; genus Maratus; species Maratus speculifer. The sequence continues at coordinate 54,901,620 of OZ025289.1, forward strand.
ATATTGTTAACATGAACGAAATTTTGATCCCCTAAATGTTCCTGTTAGCCAGGTTCGACTATGTATCATTTTTAAAGTTTTTACCTTGGGTATATTTAGAGGCTCTCCTTAGAAAAATATAATTTACTAGCATTAATTAGTAGACACTATTAGTAACTGATTGTCACCCATCACATTTGTATATGATGATTCTAGGCAGAGTTAATAATGCGCGATCACTTTTTTTTTCTAGGACTTTCATTATTGTTTCACAATTACTTTAAAGAAAACTAAAATATTAATAGTAATAATATAATATATAATATAATAATGATAATAATAATAATAATTAAAATTTTAATTTAGTAATAAAGTTTAAATCAATATTAATGAAATTTTATTCAAATTAGATACAGTTTAAATCAATATCAGGCTAATTTTATTGAATTTAAAATGCTATACATTTAAATAATCTAGTTTTTTCTGAAAATTCATGCATAAAAATAATCTAATTTAATGCACTAAATCTTAACAGTCGATCATGGAATTTTATATCCACAGATATGATTTTCCAGTCATTTTCAAGTATAGAGAAAATCGATAGTAAAGCGATGCTTTCAAAAGGTATCATATCGATTCCCCGATGATTGTTGAAAGATATTTACAAAGTATAATGAGAATATCGTATCTGAGGCGACGAATTTGGTAAAATAAATCGATTTTGACACATAACTTTCATATTAATATTAAGATTTACGATAATAAATTTAGACACGTAATCTTATCGATAAAAACATCTTCTGAAATATAACAGAGCTTTCTCGATTGGATAATAATATATAAGATGAGAATGATTGATACATAGAGAAATTTGTCGTTCAGCAAATTTATCAAAAGCAGAATTTTATCATGTATTTGATAATAATATATATCGTATGTAGAAGTGTATTTTCTAATCAATGTTAATTATATTTGATCGTCGTTAACTAATGGAATTAAATTTCCAAGTTACGAATAAGAATTTCTATTGGTTGGTTTGTTATTGATTTTCCTTAGTAATAAAGGGCAAAAACGAAATATGAGAATTATTTAACAATATAAATAACACTGTTATGAATGTAAGAAAATAAAATGAAAAAATCTTAAAAATTGAATATACTAAAAATAAATTGTGCATAACACATATATATATCAATAACACAGAGACAAAAAAAAATAATCACATTAAAGAGTTTTCAGGATTGTTGTATTATTAAAAATAAGTTCAATTAACTAAGCCAGAAAGTTTTACGAAACAAGATAAAAGTTTAGAAAAGGTCAAACACAAATGAATATTTTCGGAAAATGGATTCAAATAGAAAATACATTCAGAAAAGTTTTGAAAAAAAATATATAATTTCTTACAAGAAGATTAAAAGTTAATAAACACGACTACTTAAGACGAGAATTTTAATTAAAAATTAATTGCAGAAAATTGAATAAGCTTATTAATTTGGAATTACAGTGAGATTTTTCTAACAAAACTTAAGTTTTGTTTTAGTTAAAACTTAATAAAACTTAAGTCTTATTTGAATTAACTAAGCCAGAAAGTTTTATGAAACAAGATAAAAGTTTATAGAAGGTCAAATACTAACGAATGATTTCGGAAAATGAATTCAGACAGAAAATACATTCAAAAACGTTTTGTAAGAAAATATAACTTCTTATAAGAAGGTTAAAAGTTAATTAATACTGTTACTTGAGAAAAGAATTTTAATTAAAAATTAATTGCAGATTATTTTATAAGCTTATTAGTTTGGAATTATACAGAGACTTTAAAAGCAAAACTTAAGTCTTGTGTAAATGTAATACATTGAAGAAAGAAGATTAAATTGGTCAATTAGATTAAATGTAAATGGTAACAGTTAAAAACATTCTTGCTAAAGTATTGTTTATCATTGAATTAAGAAATAACATTTTATTAAAGAAGTCGAAAGTATGGATAATGATTAGTATGCTTATCAGAATGGTTATCCTTAACCTGTTAACTTCTATGAAAGCTGAGCGTGTTTATTGTGAATTCTATACATGCAACTTGTTTAATACGGACCACCTTGATAAATCGCACTTCAATACATTACTCCATTTAATATATCAATCCCAAATATTTCGTTTTAATAAAATTTATTATTATAAAAAACGATGGTACTGACTATACGGGATCAGCGGTCCACAAGTTGGTCATACATGGTAATTCAAAATTAATATAGCGGTTACAAACGGCTAAAACTATTTAATCGAAAGGAATTTATCAATAAAAATTACACATGTATTCAAACTTTTAAATGTTTTTCATTTCATTAATTATTATCATTTTTTTACATTTGTAATAGTTTTATTTATGTTGTTTAATGGAAGTTCAAAATTTTGTTTACATTCTTTATAAATATTCTAATTGATTTCCATTTCTCACATGGACGACATCAAAATATCCTTTTTATTCAAATATCCAACACCATATGTGTATGTTATTAGGATTTAGAGGTACTTTACTGTAACCGCTGATGAAATCTTTGCTATACTAATGATAGAAATGACAATTGTGAAATTCCAATAATCAGAATGCTTCAAATTACCTACAACACATGCAGATGGTATCTGATATTTAAACAAAAATTATGTTTAGATGTTGTCCGTGTTAGGAAAGAAAGTCACATAGAACATTTGTATAAAGTGTGTAAACAAAATTTTGAACTTTGTTTAACATTTTGTGTAATTCTTATCAATAAATTGTTTTCAATTAAATAATTACAGTCGTTTGTAATCTCTAAATTTATTTTGAATTACACTGTTAAAAATCTGCTGCATTTTGCTGCAACGCACTCCACCGCTTGTATATACAGTGAAACCTCCAAATAACGGACACCTCGGGAGAGTGAAAACTGTCCGCTATTGGGAAAAGCCTCGGAGATTCAAAAATTGCTAAGAAATGCTTAAAGTTTCATTAATTGATTTTTATATGTCCTAAAATTCTAATATATGTTTAATCAAAAATTAAAAAATATTTTTAAGCAATAAAATTGAAATAAAATGATACATACACTGTATAATATAATATATATATACACTGTATATGTAATATATACACTGTTTATTACACTCTTACGAAAAAATGTATTTAAAAAGTTTCCTTTTGCGTTTAAAAATCACATGTAATTTTTTTTTTCAATGTGAAATTTTAACCCGGTCAATAGTTTTGATTTTTCTGAATCATCTTAAAGAAAAAAAAAAGTATAACTGCTCACTGTATTTTGCCACTTAAAAGCATAAAATCTCTAATTTTACGGAGGGGAATGGGGGGGGGGAGTATTGTGATGCTCCAGGAAATAATGTCCCTCCAGACCATTCCCTGAATTTAATAATGGACGTGCGAGTTGAGATTTTCCCTGGCCCACTCTCTACATTAGTCTGTGATCACAAAATTGTGACACATTGCTCTGACAAATTTAGAGACTTACTTTTTTTCTTCTTCGTTAAAAACAATTTTTCATACTTTATCGCCAAAATTACTTGTCCGCTATTCGGAATGTCCGTTATTCAGAGGTTAAACATACAAAAATTTAGATTTGGGGAGTGGGGATCGGTAAATTGTCCGTTAAATAGAGGTGTCCGCTATTCGGGAGTGTCCGTTATGGAGGTTTTACTGTAATATCTCTATTCCAACCAATCCGAAAGCTCCATTTCACGGCCAAGTAACCGTTTTCTATACCAGCAGAAGAGTGCGTTGCAGCAAAATGCTGCAGATTTTTTAACAGTGTACCCTGCATAATTAAGAAGTTGCTACGGTTCAGTAAAAAGAAAATTAATCAGTGGTATAAAAAAAATATTTTTTTGAATGTTTCTTGAAATCTTGATTATATTTTGGTTTCTGAGCTTTGCAAGGATAAAGAAACGCATTTTGGAGTCATGGGTAAGTTGGATGAGGTTATCGCACACTGTAACAAATGTTTCGAAATGTTCCTGAGAATATCGAGGTTTCTGCTGTACGATACTAACGAAAAAATTTCTAATTTGAGCAGAAAAATGGTTTGGTTTCATTCCATTGCTGAAACAAAGCCCAAAAATATGAGAAGGATTCTGGTGGTTTCAGAAAGTGAAAATAGCATCAGACATCCGATGGTATCCGAACTGTTCCTGTTATAATACTAAATTTTTCCAACTTTTTTTACAGTGTATATATTTTTGTTAAATTATACTTTCTCGATAAAGTCGCTTTTGTCTATTTTATATTTTATATTTATTAGAATAACACAATTATTTCTAACACAATGATTTTAATAATAACAGTGCTATATTACAATTTAAATCTAGATAAATATGATTTTATTGAACTTAGAATGAACTATCAAATTATCTACCAAACAATTATTAATTTTTCTCGAAAACTCACGCATAAACATAATCTAATTTAATACACTAAATCTAACAATGAATCATGTGAGCTATATACTCACGATCTCTCAGTTATTCTCAAATAGTGAAAAGAGATCGTTTAGGGATGCTTCAAGAAGATATGAGATCGATTCCTCGATGATTGGTGAAAGATATTTACTGAGTATAATGAGAGTATCGTCTCTATGACAACGGATCTAGTAAAGTAAATCGATTATGACACATAACTTTTATATCAATAGTAAGATTTACAATATTAAATTTAGACATACGCATGATAATAATTTCATTACATATAAAAAAAACTTTTCAGAGTTTAATAAAACTTTATCGAAAAGATGATAATAGCAATTAAAATGATCGATGTATAAAAAATGTATCATTTAACAATGAGAATAAGCTATCAAATTGAACTACCAAACAGTTATTCTTTATTCATAAAAACTCACGCATAAACAGAATCTAATTTAATACACTAAATCTAACAATAGAACATGAGAGTTATATCCTCACGATTTCTCAGTCATTCTCAAGTAGTGAAAAGAGTTTGTTCAGTGATGCTTTAAGAAAGCATCATATCGATTCCCCGATGATTGTTGAAAGACATTAACAAAGTATAATGAGAGTTATCATCTCTATGACAACGAATCTTGTAAAGTAATTCGATTATGACACATAACTTTTATATCAATATTAAGATTTGCGATAGTAAATTTAGGAAGCATGATACTGATTCTATGCATAAAATGCTCTTTCAAAGTTTAATAGAGATTGCTCGTAAAGATAATATTGATTAATAAATAAAGATATTTATTGTTTAACAAATCTATCAAAAGCAAAATTCTATCATCTAATTAAAAGTGACATATATCGCAGGTAGAAAATACTGGGTCAGTGGGCTGCAAGTTGGTCATATAATTAAGAGAATGCATATAATTAAGAGAATAAACTCTAAAATGGCGAGACAAATCGTGTGAATGGTACAACTCATTTAAAATAAGCAATAAGTGGTATAAAAAATAAATATATGAATGCTTCTTGAAATCTCGAATATATTTTGTTTATTGAGATTTTTAAAGATAAAGAATGCTTTTCAGAATCATGGATAAGTTGGAAAAAAATGGTGTATTTTTTATTGTGTGGTTATATTATATTTTTCTTGGTGAAGAAGCTTTTTTTTTTTATAGTGCATTCATAAGAGTCTAACACAAATATTTTAATAAGAACTAAAAAAAAAGAAAGGAAGAAACAGAGAAATAAAATATTCTGAAAAATATTAAGTGGTGCAATTTAAATCTAGAATAATTGTATTATCAAAAAACTGTATATTTTTTTGAAAACTCATGTACAAATGTAATCTAATTTAATTCCCTAAATTTAACAATTGATCATGGGAGTTATATCCTCACGATCTCTCAAGTAGTGAAACGAGATCTTTCAGTGATGCTTCAAGAAGACATCATATCAATTCTCCGATGATTGTCGAAAGATGTTTACAAAGTATAATGAGAGTATCGTCTATAATGACAACGAATCTGGTAAAGTAAATCGATTACGACACATAAGTATTATGTATTAAGATTTAAGATAGAAATTTTAGCTATGACGATGTTAATCCTATCCATAATAGTCTTTTTCAAAGTGCAATAGAGCTTGCTCGAAAAGATAATAATGATTCATAAATAAATAAATCTATTGTTTGAAAAGTATGATAAAAGCAGAATTTTGTCATCTAATTAAAAGTAACATATATCGTATGAAGAAATCTATTATCTAACCAATGTTAATGATATTTTATTGTCTGTAACTAATGGAAAAAATTCGTAAGTTACGAATAAGCGTTTCAGTTGAGTGACTTTTTATCGGGCAGTCTTGACAGTAAAAGTAAATAAAAATAATAAAAGTAATATATTTTTTAAATATAAGAAATTTTTAACAATACGGACAAAACTGTTTAAGAAAGAGAAACAAAAAAAAAATTCTTAAAAATTAAACACACTAAATTAAGATCGCGTAAAATATGCTCAGATATCAATAACATAAAGAGAGAAATTTAGTAAAGAATTTTCTCAGGATTGTTGTATTATTAAAAATAAGTTCAATTAACTAAACCAAGTAGTTTTATGAAACAAGATAAAAGTTTACAAAAAGATAAAACACTAATGAACATTTTCGGAGAGTGAATAAGCATTGATCACAAATATATTCAGAAAAGTTTCGGAAGAAAACATAATTTCTTCTAATAAGTTTAAAATTAAATTAACATCACGAGTTAGGACGAGAATTTTAATTAAAAGTTAATTGCATGAAGTTTTATAAATTTATTAGTTTGAAATTGCAGAGACTTTTAAATTATTTTGTTTAAAAGTAATACACTGAATGGAAAAGAGTAAACTGGTGAATGAGGTTTAAGGGTGTATTCGAAAAAACGCTTTTTCACCTTCAGCAGCTCGAAATTTTCCGATACAATTTCAGACACATTTTTAAAACTAGAAACATGAAACTTGCTGTGGGGATTCTTGAAGGGACCTATGAGGTGCCGTGTGATGTCTTTTTACGCTCCATTCATTAGAATTTGAGATATAAACAATTACCTTATCAGTATGACCCTTTTTTTAGTTCCCAGATCTCCCACTAGGGGAAAATCGGTTCGAAATGCCGTTTTTGATTACTTTTCTTGCAATATTTTCTGCATTTATCAAAGAATCGACAATCACGGCACCTTGTGTACTTTCCAAATAAGAGATTTTGAAAGTTTGGTGTATTTGAGAGCAATACTGAATTCAAAAATAAATCGGAAAATAAGCAGTTTGAATCGAAATACACCCTTAATATAAAAGGTAAAATAATTTTATTACATTGCTTGTCATAGAATAAAGAAAAAAAAATTTTTTTTTGAAAGAAGTAGAAAAATATTGATAATGATAAGTATGCTTATTAGACTGGATTTTTTTAGCTTGTTAACCGTTGTGAAAAATGAGTGTGCTTATTGTAAATTCTATGAATGCAACTTATTTAAAACAGTGAGAACTAAAAGATTTTTTTAACCCATTACTGTGTTTTGAAGGTTTTTTTTGTTTTGTGATTGTATTCTTAATATATTGCAAAAGTGTTTCTTTCAAGAAATATGTTCTTAAGGATGTTCTTAACTGATCTGCTCAACAAGCGAAAAACGTTTTGACACCTTTACAAATTCATTTTTTAACAGAAAGTTATAAAATTTTAATGCCTGACTATAAAAGCAATTTCGAATTGAACTTATTTTTCCATTTTATGATAATTAAATTACTTATCGAGTTATAAGCCATTTCGATGACGCAATCACCCGTTTTTCTCCTCCTTTTCGACCGGTTTTTCTGCTTTCGTCGGGAAATATGCTCAAAAGTGTCAACTTTGAAGGCTTGTTATGAAAAATATATTGTGTTTTTTAAAAAACAAAAGAATGAGTGCAATTAGACAGATTCTGAATAACAACACCTGCTATTTTCATGCATTTCCGAACAAAAATAAATTAATGCATGTGTTACAAAGTTGCCCTTTTTGATTTAAGAGCTGAAGGTTTTTTGTTTGTGATTGTGTTCTTAATATGTTGCAAAAGTGTTTCTTTCAAGAAATATGTTCTTAATATGTTACAAAGTATTGTTATCTAGAAATGTGTTCTAAAAATAGTTTTGTTAATTGTGTTGTAAATAGTGTTGGTGAAAATAGTTTCTTAAAATAGTGTTGTGCTGCACAACACTTTATCCCCAAATTAACAACACATTGTAAACACTACACAATTCAGAACACTATAAAACGACACATGCCAAACACTTTCAAAATGTTTTCTAACATGATGATTTTTAAATTATACAATTTTAAAAAGGAATGTTTTGAAATATGTTTTGAAAACACATTTTTCTCCTCTTGTAATTTTTAACAACACTTTCTGCACAGTCTTTTTATTTCGTAAAACACATTCACAAAAAAGAATCAGAAACGATTTTAGTGTGAAATAATAATTATTATGTTCAATTAGTGTTGTAAAAATGTTTCGTGAATTTGCAATGCACAGGTAATACCTTGATAAATCGTATTTCGTTACATTTCTAATTCTGATGTATTATTTTCAGATGCTGTATTCTAACAGAAGCTATGATTAATCAAAATCAGTGATTCTCACTTTGTGGCCCAAAACCCGCAGGTAAGTCACATGATTAATCCTCTGACGGTCTTACAAAAGGGTAAAATTGTGAAGTTGCTTTCTCAGCATTTTATTTTAAATGCTAAGAAAATATGATTTTTTCAACATTGTAAAAAGATTTAATAACAAATATGAATGCAATCCTTGAAAGAATTAATCATTCTTCAATGTGTTGAAAATTCATTAAATCTATAGAATTATATTATGTTAAATATTGCTTATATTGCAGTGAAACCTGGAGGTTATAGAACTTAATAATACGTGCCAAACACCCAGGGCCGTAGCTAAGGGGGCGCTATGGGCGGCTCAGCCCCCCTAAAATATTTTGAGCCCCCCCTGGAAAAAATTCCAAGGTCACTAAATGAATTTTTGCTTCGAAATTTTAAATGAAATTCTGTTAAAAAATCTAATTTAGCTTTGAGACCCTTTCACAGTTTTTCAGAATTATTAAATTGCATCTAAAATAAGTAATTCAACACTCCCTCATCCTATTTGAACATATGAAGCTAATATGATGTTTAATTTTGCACCAGTTATACACTCAAAATTTTCATCATCATATACTTTTCTTAGTATAAAATGAAGTTATGATAACAGTTTAATAAGAAACAGAGTACCTACAATGTGAATATACACTAATTTATCTTTCTGTGTCAGAAAAAAACAAAATAAAAATATGAGCCCCCTCTATAATCTCTTGAGCCCCCCCCCCCCCCCCTATAGATCACTTCTAGCTACGGCCCTGCAAACACCTAGGGTGTTAAAAGAATACATAACTATACAGAATGTTTCTGAAATCATGAGACAAATCTTGAAAAAAGGCATAGATCACATTAAAAAAAACTTTTATATTGGAAAATTAGATTCTGTTAATACCATACGTAATCACTGTGAAGCGAAATTTTCCAGCGGAATATCACCAACCCATTTGGTTGGTTCGCAACCCGACACACTTCAACCATAAATTAGTTTGAATCGGAAAAGGCAGAAAATGAATGCTAGATTTTAATCAGAAGATGGGAATATTATTGTAAATTTTACATGTTAAAATAAAAAATTAATATATACACTCATTCATTACAAATAGTTTTTCACTTGCAATAATGCTTCGAACTCTTGAATGATCAGTACTTCCGAAACCTAAATATGTACAACAAACATAACTCAATAAGAAACTGAAAATTTTGCTTCAGCGGTAGATTCAAACTGGACACATAGGTAAAAGAAAGAAAGAAACAACCGACCGGAATTTAATCTGCAGGTCGTGCTACCCGGTTACCCGATCCGATACGAGACTCAACAACAGACAAGAGAAAACATACAACTGAGACAAATGCAATTTTGTTTCAAAAATTTGCATGTTTCCATGATCACAACATGTCTAGCATTTTGAATTAATTATTGTGGTCTTAAAACTAAAAAAAAAAAAAAAGCAACCATCTTCAAGCAAATAATGCTGTCTTTGTTCTTAACAGCGTAAAAGACAAACTGGATTTTTAAAAGAACGATTATGTGTTTCTTTACTCTCAGATCTCTTCAAATGTAACGATTCATTCATATGTCGTGCGCGTGAATCTGCGACGTATCTCACGTGACGAATTATAAACAGAAAACTACTGTGAGACACTTGAAAAAAATTTCCTTGAGATAAGTAATGTGAATGGTTTTTGCTATAATTAAATATTATTCATAGGTCCTCGAATACTAGCCTACGTACTGGCACAGAAATGGTAGATTCGTAAGTACTTTTTTTTTTTTTGGGGGGGGGGGGGGTTATACGGTCTCTTGAATTTGAATACCAGTATTTTTTCTTTAAAATGTTTTTCGCCTTCTTTTTCTAGAATTAAACAAGTTGGAAATTGCACGTGAACGTAGCAAATGAGGTGCGTTCGTACGATAACGAAGTTTTAAAGATATTCAGATCTTGCTGATATAGTAGAGCGTACTCCGGATACAGTATAGTAGTCGAAATCTTTACGTTTCTGTAAATATGCAGGAAGTAATTTTTATTACACCTCAGCAACGTATATCTTATCATAAAATGTGAAATAGTTGAATATAATTAAAACACGTAACAAACCATGTTTCCCCATATAGCATTATATAATGGAATACTTTTGTGTGGCCCTGTAATTTAATAATAAAAATTCTTTGCATCACAGATTGTACAGAATGCATATCTTAGTATATATTTCATAGATTCATGCCAATTCTATTATGTTCGAATGAGTGTAACACCATTAAAATGCATTTGAAACTTTTTCCCATTGACCGTAATGTAGCGGAATCCTTTTGATTGTCCCTGTAATTGATCTATACATCCGATTTTCATAACATTTCAAATGACTGGACAAAATTACGCAATAATTGTATGTTTTAAATTTCAAACGATTAAAATGCATTTGAAACTTTTTTCCCTATTGACCGTAATGTAACGGAATCCTTTTGAATGTCCCTGTAATTGATCTATCCATCCGATTTTCATAACATTTGAAATGACTCGACAAAATTATGTTATAATTATGTATTTTAAATTTCAAACGATTCGGTTGGGTAGTTTTTGCGTTCTTATATGCGGACAGACGGACAGACAGACGGACGGACGGACTGAGCGACAACAATAGGTGCTACGTATTTACATAATTACGAACGCACCTAATAAGGCTATAGAAAGAGGATTACGTAATTATAATATGTGAAATTCTAATCTGAATATATTTAAAGTACATTATAAGAAATAAATTAGCTTTTTAAAAAAAAATAATTTTTCGTTTAAATAATTTTACATTGCAAATTTATTTGACAGAAAAAGTAGCTTTATTTCTTTTCATACATAATTCTGTTATTAATGCACCAATTTCGCTAATAATTTTTCCCAAAAGATATATTTTATTTATGGTACTGTATACACTGCTTTATAAATGATCGGGACGACAGAGACAAGCGAAAAAGAAAAACTTTTACTGAAATTACAAGTTTTCCACACTTTTTTTAAAAAGTTTTCCACAAACGATAATTTGTACTTAATATTTTATGATTGGTGCTTGTCAGTGGTGTAGTCGTGAAAAAAACAGAGAGTATTCGCTCGAAGCAGAGGGTATACGCTCAAGGCAGGGAATATATATAGACTGGGGGAGTATACATAGACACTATAGCTTTCTTGAGAAGCATAGGGTGTATGGTGTTCCTTAAAATAACCATAAGGTATACGGCGTTTAACAGCGTATACCCTTTACTACATCCATGAGGCACACTGTAAAAAAAAGGGTCGATCTACTAAAAAAACTTTAGTGATCCTTGTAATTACTAAAAAATGTTTAGTAATCTTAGTCGGTTACTAGAAAATCTGTAAGAATTACTAGAAAAAAGTTATCAATGGATAAGAGTTAATAGTTTTACATTTTTAATAGCTATTACTAAAACTCACTTGGTGTGGCCTTGATAGCATAGTGGTTATAGTAACGGATTCCAGGCTAAAAGGTCCCGGGTTCGATACCGGGCACCGTCAAATACGTCCCGAATGTATATAGTGTATAAGTACTCGTTAATAAAGGGATTATGAAAATCCTGTCAGAGCAGGTAGCATTTTTGATGCTGCCATCTATAGCGGTTTTGCCGAAAATCTATCGCTTCAGAAGTTTGGATGCAGCTCCTGTCCTTCGGGTGCACGTAAAGGTTATTAAAAACAATTTTGGAGCTATTACTAAAATTTTCTTGGTGGCTCATACTAAAAATTTTTAAGTTAGTTATACAAAAAATTCTTTTGTTCAGTTTACAAAAGAAATGCTTGTTTCACTTGCAAAAAAAAAAAAAAAAAAAAAAAAAAAAAAAAAAAAAAAAAAAGTTTGTAATGGTTACTAAAAAATTCTGTGGAATACAAATTTACTAAAGAATTTTTAGTAACCTCTTGAATTTTTTTTACAGTGCATGTGTGTTTTGCGTCTGTATCATTATTCTTTATCCATATAGAGCTGTTATTTCAATGTGTTACTTCATGTTAAATGTCATCGTTCCAACATCATTGTGTTTCTTAAGTACTGATCATTTTCAGATGGGAAAAATTAAGAGTTGCCATTCAAAAATTTTGAAATTTTTCCACTGCAATCTTAATTATGGAGGCTCTGTTGTTCTTTTTTACTTTAAGCCAGAACGCATACCTTCAAATAACTATATCTCACATTTCATTTCAGTTGGTTGAACGGAGTGACCGCGAGATTGAATGAATATCTAGCCTAGATATTAATTCATATTTGTCTATTGCAATGTTCTTTATGCCCAACAGGGCCGACGCAACATTTCAAAATATGTTTCGTCAGTATAAAAGACAGCAAATAAATGTTCATAAATGTTTCTTTGTGAGAAAAAAAAAAAAAGTGTTACACTTATTTCTATGAGGCAAAGTTGATGTATTTGCCGGGTTTGACGATTCTGAAAGCATCCGTAAACTAAATATTTAAACTAATGTAAATAATTTCTTTTTTTTCTAAAATGAAACTAGGCACATTAAATACTGGTATTTTCTACATATTTTATTATTTATGTGGCATACTATTCTGTGATGTCTATAATTAAAAAAATATATATATTAATCTAGTATTGTTGGATATTACTAATTGCTTTGTCAGGGAGTTGCGCGATTCTCAATTTTATTTTTAAATTTAAGAGCTGATAATAATTAAATTGAATTGATGAACAAAACAAAAGCTCTGTAAAATATGATAAAAAAATAATTTCTCCCTTTTATAATTGAAATGTTGTTTCTATTTTAACCCTTTCGGAGTCTGATGTACTATAAATAGTACATGTATTTTAATGGAGTATTATTTTGTTTTAAGAAATACTTTTGTTGCTATTTACACGTAATAATGTTAGTATATGTCTATGTATTTACTACACTCTTAAAACGAAAGAGCTGATTTGGCTTCTCATGCTGTAATTTTTTCGATCATAAAAGAGTTGCTTTTCAAACGATTAAATCTTCTTGATCTAAATTGGTTATTTAAATAGCTCAACTTCATTTAAATTGGTTAAAACTCGAGTTATTTCAACTCTTTTTTGAGAAGCTGCCTTTCAACATTGAGATGAGTGGATTTCAGCTCAACTTGAGCTATTTTGTGGTTGACTTTTTAAGAGAGTACATGACTTCATTTATGTTTAGGAATATAGTAATTATAATTATTATTATTATTATGATTATAATTTGCTTTATTCTTTTCGCACCGTTGCGATTCTTTTATTTTAAACATATACAGTCGGCTCTCGTTAATTCGAACTCTTCGGGACCACAAGAAATGTTCGAATTATCCAAAGTTCGAATTATGGAAAATATGAAATGGGAACATGCTTAATATGATACTATTGCAAAGGAATTAATGTTATAGTGTTTTTTAAATTTATTATGTCTGTTATCATCAGAATATGAGTTAATATTAAATGATAATGTCTAAATACATAAACTAATTAAAAGATTAAAAACAAGCACAATGGAAGAAAAATTTGAAGCGTCACTGATGGGTAGACGGGGCACTTAGAAAGTGGATATTATATGCATGGGATTATATGTATACTCGTTTGGAACAATTTTCGCAAAAATCAAAGAAAGAAATTTATTCAAATGATCTGAAATCCGCGAGAAAGAAAGGAAGAATGAAAAATCGGAATTCTCGTTAGTTCAAATTAAACGATATCAAGAGAAAATGAGTTCGAATTAATGAAAAAGTTTTACGTTATTCTAGCATTAAAAATTTCGGGACTTCATGCTTAGTTCGAATTAAGCGAAGATTCGAATTATCCGATTTCGAATTAACGAGAGTCGACTATATATGTCTATGTATTTACTGCATGACTTCATTTATGTTTAGGAATATAGTAATTATAATAATAATTATTATTATGATTATAATTTTCTTTATTCTTTTCGCACCGTTGCGATTCTTTTATTTTAAACATATACAGTCGGCTCTCGTTAATTCGAACTCTTCGGGACCACAAGAAATTTTCGAATTATCCGAAGTTAGAATTATGGAAAGTATGAAATGGGAACATGCTTAATATGATACTATTGCAAAGGAATAAATGTTACAGTGTTTTTTAAATTTATTATGTCTGTTATCATCAGAATATGACTTAATATTAAATTAGAATGTCTAAATACATAAACTAATTAAAAGATTAAAAACAAGCACAATGGAAGAAAAATTTGAAGCGTCACTGATGGGTAGACGGGGCACTTAGAAAGTGGATATTATATGCATGGGATTATATGTATACTCGTTTGGAACAATTTTCGCAAAAGTCAAAGAAAGAAAGTTATTCAAATGATTTGAAATCCGCGAGAAAGAAAGGAAGAATGAAAAATCGGAATTCTCGTTAGTTCAAATTAAACCATGTCAAGAGAAAATGAGTTCGAATTAATGAAAAAGTTTAACGTTATTCTGCCATTGAAAATTTCGGGACTTCATGTTTAGTTCGAATTAAGCGAAGATTCGAATTATCCGATTTCGAATTAACGAGAGTCGACTGTATTTAAATAATTCTTTAAATTAAATTACATGAATAATTCATATATGTAATGATTTATATAATTGAATTGATTTACATAAGTTATATTCATATGAATTACATGAATAATTCATATAATTCATATATCATAAAGAATTATTGATATATGAATAATTTATATGAATAACTCTTTAAATAAAAAAAAATGTTACTTTCCTGAAAGAATCATGTATAATAGAACATAAAACGTATTAGAAAATTGTAATATAAGTTAGATCTTATTGTTGTGTAATATTTTCTGAACATCTCCAAAAATTCTTCCTTAGCTTATTGTCTTATGAATATTAATTTAATAGTACGCAAAACAGCAACATTCATTATCTTTCAGTTACCTTCGTTAAACACTCATCAATCTGTTTGGATAGTCACTGTTAAAGTTATTAACATAAAAGTAATTTTTTCTAAAAAGCGAAAAAAAATCTGCTATTTTTCTTTTTTCAGTATTAATTAAATTTAATTTTAAAGTAAATTTTGATTTTGAAGCTCTCGATCGGCAATGTTTGCCTATAAAAGATTAAATTGAAGAATTGAAATATTACATGGTGGGTTATTAACGATAGGTTTCTTCCAAGTTCATTTTATATGCTTATCTTTTTCAGGATTTTTATTCTGCCAACACAATTACACATTTACGAAAGTTGTAATTGCGCCAATTTATCTTTAACCTACAATCCTGCCACCAATAATACCATAGTATAGAAAAAAAAATCGATTTTCAAAACGATTGCAAGATTTGTCCCATACTGCATATAATGGGTGATATACGTACGAGTATAAATATATATATATTTGAAGATAAAAAAGAATTTTATGTTAAAGAATGTTTCATATCAGCTTTTGGTTGATCAGAAAAAATTATTCAAACATGAAAAGTATATAAAAAGATTGAAAAGCTATAACATAGAGCACGATGTCCTATTATTAAAACATTTCTATTTAGTTTGATTTGAGTATATGAACCTTGATTGCCTTGAGTAACGATTTGATTTACAGCAAGTTTTCTTTTAATAAACAAAAACATGTTAATTTAAAGACACAAAAAACAGTAAAACTTAATATTTCAGATGAATTTTTAGTTAATCAGAAAATTATTCAATCCTGAAAGCATCCAAAAATATTCAAAAACTGTGATATAGTACGTAATGGCATAGTAATAACAAAAAAAAATTAAACTCACATATTTACTTTGCTTTGGTTATAAATGGAATAAATGAATAATTTCTGTAAGTTTTTACTTCCTATAAACAAAACAATGTTTATTTGAAAAAAAAAGGGGGTGGGATATAATATTACAATAATTTTTATATGATCAAAAAATTCTTCAAACCTGAAAAATACTCCAAAATCTTGAGAAACTATGACAAAAAACATAATGGCATATAAATAAAATATTTCTATTACTTTGCTTTAGTTATGTGTGAGAAAAGATTGAATAATATCGTGCATTGTAGATCTTCTTGTTCAAGGTCTTTAAAAAAAGCATTTAAAAAGGTTGTCTTGCTGAGCGAACTTGTGAATCTGAAAGCATCAATTTGCTTATAGACTAATGGAGCTTCACCCGCTTCGTTGATTGGGCTTTCATAAACGGACCTGGAATTAAAAAAAACTAAGATTTAGGGGGAGGACGGGCGCTGCAACCATGTTGACTATACTCGTTCTGATTCTGCGCGGAACAAACACTGAATTATTGTTATTTTTTAAATTTTTACCTAGATTAAAATTAAAGATTTCAGAATCGACCTTCGCATTGCTGCTGGAATATATTTCCTATTCTTTGAACTTGATTTTAATGAAGAATTTTGTGAATTATAAATTAAATTAAAAATTAATAAAGATTTTTTTTTTGTTTGTTTCAGAATTTTTTTTTTTTTTTTTTTTTTAATTGCCGCAAAACTTACAAGAAAAGATCCGCCAAAAATCTACACAAAAAATTCGAAAAAAATCAAAAGATTCAAAAGGACAAAATTAACTATATTAAACTAAAAATTTGTAAACGGATTCTGTTTACTAATGTTACTAATGTTGCAATATTTGAAAAAAAGCTAAAAATCCCATTAAAAATCACATAAAAATTAAATTACAAGAATTTACTACAAAAAAAAGGGCTTTGAGATGATCTTAGATATACAGGTAGCACCTTGTCGAATACTGTAGTTCTGCGCGCGAGAGTCTTTTAAAAATCAGGCATATACACTTTCATACATATACTTGCAAACACACAAACTCCAGTCTTTATTATTAATGAGTAAAACACGGCGTTCATTCACGAGCAAGTTTTCGTTACTTTCAGACACATAAAAGAGTGTCCGAATATATCAGCTTACAAAATGATTCATTCATGTATCCTGTTTCTCTCCGTTCCAGACAGTTTTTATTTTTCTCTGATTCATCTTAATCATTTACTACACACATCACACAGACACAACTGCTTAACTCTCCTTCTTTTTTTTCTTTTTGTTTGCCTTCAATGTTTTTTTCTTCTTCCACTTGGGATTGTTACAACCACCTTGCTCTCCTCTCCACCACCACCCCCCAACACTCTGAATAAAGCAAAAAAGATAAACTAGAAGCGCGTGAGAGATCTCCGGAACATGCAATTAATTCTTCGAGTCAGTTACCCGTTCTCTTTGATTACGATTGTTTGCATTGTAAATGCTTCAGCGGAAACTCACCTTGTATCTAACCGTATTATGTTGTTGTTTAATTATATACGCTAACTGATACTGATGTTCCTTTTTTTCCTTGAGTGAATTTATTGTGAGAGATTAGGTGGTCTCAAGTTATAAAAGAAACGTACTCGCAATGTGAACCAAATAAAATAAAAATATAGGTATATTAACTGATTCGAATAATCTAACATGACTGTTGAATTTAATTATGGGGTTTTATTTATTTAGTGTCAAACGTAATATTTCAAGATTAAAATAAATTTACACAGATTGCATCTAAGTAAATTTTCTGACATTCTAAATGTAAAATACTTAGAAATTCGAATAAAATGTCATATGCGATTCTATGCTGCTTGAAGCAAAGGTAAAGCCTGAAAAAGATTTTTTTACAAATTTTTTCATTTATATATTTAATGGAGGAGGGGGGGGGGAGGTTCTGTCATTTCGTCTCACTTGTCCGATGATTGTATTCAAATATTTATTTATACCGTGGAAAATATAGCATTTTCATGTATAGGTTTCTTTCTGAATACTTCAAAGTGTTATGAACTTGGATAAATGTTAATTACTTTCCAAAGTCTGTTGTCATATATAGTACGAACGCACCTGATTCGGTACGCTTGAAATGCAATTTCCAACTTGTTATTATTATGGACAGTCAAACACGGCATCCATTCACCCGCAAATTTTCACTTTCAGACACATAAAAGAGTGCTTGAATAGATCAGCTTACAAAATGACTCATTCAAATATCCTGTTTCTCCCTTCCAGACAATTTTTATTTTTCTCTGATTCATCTTAATCACTTACTACACACACCTCACAACTTCTCACCCTTCCTTCTTCTTCTTTTTTTAGGTGCGTTCGTAATTATGTAAATACGTAGCACCTATAGTGGTCGTTCAGTCCGTCCGTCTGTCCGCACATAACAACGCAAAAACTACCCAACCGAATTTGTTGAAATTTAAAATACATAATTATTACATAATTTTGTCGAGTCATTTCAAATTTTATGAAAATCGGATGCATAGATCAATTACAGGGGCAATCAAAAGTATTCCATTACATTACGTTCAATGGGGAAAAAAGTTTCAACTGCATTTTAATCGTTTGAAATTTAAAATACATAATTATTACATAATTTTGTCGAGTTATTTCAAATTTTATGAAAATAGGATGCATAGATCAATTACAGGGATACTCAAAAGTATTCCGTTACATTATGGTCAATGATCAAAAAGTTTCAAATGTATTTTTTACGTTTGAAATTTAAAATACATAATTATTACATAATTTTGTCGAGTTATTTCAAATTTTATGAAAATCGGATGCATAGATCAATTGCAGGATCAATCAAAAGTATTCCGTTACATTACGGTCAGTGGGGAAAAATGTTTCAAATGCATTTTAATGGTGTTACACTCATTCGAACTTAATAAAATTTATATGCAACAATAAATAACATATTATAATATACATTTTACATATTTTGTGGTGCAAAGAACATTTGTTACGGATTTACAAGGCCACTCAAAAGTATTCCATTACATAATGGTATAGGGAGAACATTGTTTGATGAGCGTTTTAATTGTAATTCACTATTTAAAATTTTATAAAATTGATATATGAGAGTAATATTTTTAAAATTTCGTTATCGTACGAACGCACCTCATTTGCTACACTTCACGTGCAATTTCCAACTTGTTCCCCTTTAGTTTGCCTTCAATGTTTTTTTCTTCTGCCACTTAGAATTGTTACAGCTACCTTGCTCTGCTCCACCACCACTCTTCCAAACATTCTGAATGAAGCAGAAAGATAAACTAGAAGCGCGTGAGCGATCTCCCGAACATGCAATTAATTCTTCGAGTCAGTTACCGTTCTCTTTGATCACGATTGTTTGCATTGTAAATGTTTAAACGGAAACTCACCTTGTATCTAACAGTATTATGTTGGTGTTTAATTATACACGCTAACTGATACTGATATTTCTTTTTCCTTCTTCCATGAATTTATTACGAGAGATAGGTCGTATCAAGTTATAAAAGAAACGGTTTCACTGTGTGAACCAAATAAAATATAAATATAGGTATCTTAACTGATTCGAATAATCTAAAATGACTGTTGAATTTAATTATGGGGTTTTATTTATTTAGCCTCAAACTTGAGATTTCAAGATTAAAAGATTTTGTGTTAAAGTAAATTTTCTGACTCTTTCTATCTTACTTACAATTTTGATGTTAATTCGTGTCCTCCAGAACAGAAAAATTTCGATGGAAAGAAAGAAAGAAAGAAAAAAAAGGTGAACATTTTACTAGTTCGAAAATAATTTGGGATCTACTAGAAATTTTAATAGGAAACAGTTTTCATCTATAATATACTCCGGGCAGTATATTAGGAACCTTTAAATTGGGTAGCCAGATATAATCCAAAAAGTAACAATAATAATTCCTTTTATTAATTTCAAGTTACATGTAAATGGTTTAATTTTGCTTTATACAGTCTGACAAAAAAGCTGGAGCCGCAGTCAGAGTCGGCTTGTTTTTTAGCGACTCCGACTCTTTTATTCAAAAATGAGCCCGACTCCCCAGCCCTAACGGCCTTACTGCAAGGAGCGCGATTTAATGGATTTTTCCGTCGTTTTCCTCTCCATAGGTCAAGATGGGCGTGGGTGATAGTTTAAGGCTGCGGGCACACACACAGTTTTTCGCACTAACTTCTTGTGCTATCTTTGATCTTTCGTTTCGGCGCTTTGATGTATAAATTGCACTTCTAGTGCACTGAATCTGAACTTCAAGAGAGGAATATCAGTTGACAGGTTTACGACCGAAGATGGAGTAGATAAAAGTTCCCCTTCCTTTGTCAAATTGGTAGGGCCAGTCCCTCAAAAACCATTTAACGAGGTTTCACCCTTGTTCAGTTCGAAAACAATGATTGATTGATTGCTCTTTTAGTGTAATAAAAACTAGTGCTGTTCGTCTAGACCTTAAGGGATACAAGAGGCGAAATTAAAGAAAGATAATCGGTATTATGTTTATTGCGAAATTAGTAAAGCATCCATTTTGATGCAAAATTGCATAATTTTTTAAAAGATCAATCTTCGAACTACTCCGATAAAAAACATTTAGAATACGTACAATTTTCAAATTTTCCTTCAATAATTTTTAATAGTGAAATCCTCAGAGTTTATGCATTTCAGTTAAGCGAAAATTTCTATTTCAATTTATTTATGAGAAAAGATTAAAAAAATAATGAGATTAAAATGTTGACAACTAATAAGAATTTGGCTTGTAGTGACATGTTCTTTATTAGTGTAAAAAGTGAATAACAAGTGAATTGCAATCCTGATTTTATTAAGTGATAGTAAATTAATAAATGTAATTGTCTAAATAAATAAAACTAAGTATTAAAAATTAGTTTCGCTAACAGGAATTCACCGCGCTGGGCGTCGGGTCACCGCCCTAACAGAAACATACAAAATTTCGTTACTTTCAGACATATAAAAGAGTGTCCTAATCTATCAACTTAAAAAATGACTCATTCATGTATCCTGTTTCTCTCCGTTCCAGACAGTTTTTGTTTTTCTCTGATTCATCTTAATCATTTACTACACACATCTCACAACTACTCACACATCTCACCCTTCTTTTTTTTTCTGTTTAGTTTGCCTTGAGTGTTTTTTCTTCTTCCACTTAGGATTGTAACAACCACCTTGCTGCCCTCCACCACCACTCCCAACACTCTGAATGAAGCAGAAAGATAAACTAGAAGCGCGTGAGAGATCTGCGAAACATGCAATTAATTCTCGAGTCAGTTACCGTTCTCTTTGATCACGATTGTTTGCATTGTAAATGTTCAAACGGAAACTCACCTTGTATCTAACCGTATTATGTCATTGTTTAATTATAAATGCTAACTGATACTGATATTTCTTTTTTTCCTTCTTGAGAGAATTTATTATGAGAGATTAGGTGATCTCAAGTTACAAAAGAAATGCTTTCACAATGGGAACCAAATAAAATATAAATATAGGTGATTTAACTGATTCGAATAATCTAATATGACTGTTGAATTGAATTATGGGGTTTTTATTTATTTAGTGTCAAACATGAGATTTCAGGATTAAAAGAATTTGCGTTAAAGTGGATTTTCTGACATTCTAAGTGTAAAATACTTACAAATTTAAATAAAATGCGTTAAATGATTTTATACTGCTTGATACAAAAAGAAAGTTTGGAAAAGATGGTTCCTTACAAATTTTCAATTTTTTATCTTTCTATTTAGTGTGTGTTTGTATGTTGGGGAGGGGGAGGGGGAGTTCTGTCATTACGTTTAAGTTACCCGAAGGTTGTATTTAGTCGTTCTCGGTGGCTTTTAACCAACATTCGCGATTTGGCGAATAAGAAATAAAAATAGTAACCAAAATTAAAAAAATATATATTAGTAAAATAGATTTTGCATGAAACACTGAAAAGCTACTTTTAACCCGTTATTGTATCCGTTTTTTCAATGCGTTCTAAAATAACATAATATTTTAACACTGCTTAGAAAATAGAAATTCTACTAAACGCTACAGAGAAAGCTCAAAAATAAGTATATTCTAAGTGTCACCTAAATGTGAAATGTTTCAAACATTCTTTTAGTGGTAAATTACTATGAGATTTCGACTATAACCGACAGAAAAAAAAAATGATGATTGGCCAATGATATTTTGCATTTAACTAATAAACAGTACGGTGAATGACAAATTCAACGCCGCATTTCAGGAAAAATTTTCACGATTTGGCGGCTGGTGCGAGTAATTTTGTTCTTAATTTTACCGAGGCATGATAGGGATAAAGCGACAACAGATAAATACTTATCGTATAATCCTTTCTGTGTGTTTGGCTGTTACTAAACAGGACTAGTGTTGAGTCAGCATCTCTATAAATACCCTAATAGCATGCATGGTCACAATGAAGTCGCTGTGAGTCACTTTGGTCACATCACATCTGTGACCAAAATGCCACCACTCAGTGACGTCACATTGTGACTGAGATGTGACTTTCTTAAAAATGTTTAGAAAATTATAAATATCCTTCAAAACATGTTATTTACTTTTAAAAACATGTTTCTGGCAATTTATGTATCGTCGCTTTTGTCACAGTTTCGTCACAATGTTAATGTCAAATTTGTCACAAATGACACATTTTTCACAAATTTGTCACATTGTGACTACTTTGTGAAACGTCCCAAAAGAGCTCTAAGGCGGCATAACGACTTCACATTTTAGTCACTGTGACTTCACATCGACGTCACGTGACGTCACATCGACAATCGATGGTCACAAAGTCACATTGTGACTTCACAATAACGTTGCAGTGACGTCATCATGCTTTACGGGTAATTATGTATATGACACGGTGTGATTGAAGATGAAAAGCAATATCCATCGTACAGTAACATGGATATGAATCTCAATTATAACCATATAAAAAAAAAAAAAGAAAAAGGAAAAGAAAAAGCAGAAATTGAGCATTTGCAATTTGTCGGATTGAATCTTATTATTCATTGACTTGGCAAACGAAGCATTTTGTAGCGATTTACCGAAATAGCGAACGGCAGCGGTAACTCTGGTTGTATTCAAAGATTTATCTATACCTTGGAAAATATCGCATTTCTTATGTTTAGAATTTTTTTTTTTTTCTGAATATATCAAAGTATTAAGAAATCGAATAAATGTTAATTACTTTCCAAAATCAGTGATCGATTTTAAATCCTTTTGTAATTTTTTTATCTGTGTTTTAAATTATCTATGGCAGTCTTGATTTAACACTTCTTCCTTTCTTTCGTTTATTTTAATCCATCAGCTTTTAATTTTCTTATTGATTAATTCCCAATTATAATTGTATGTTGTATTTTCTCCATCGATAACACTGTACTTCTTCATCAGTTTTAAAATTTCGATTCATTTATAGATTATCAAATGAGGCAATTTTCACCTTTTCTGGGGATATTAAATAATGTTTAAATTACGTTATTTTATATGCCCAGAGTTCTGTGTTCTTGTCGTTCTGCGTGGTAACCGCAAAAAGTCGAAAATTCTACTTAAAATCCACGTTAACAAGACAAAACAACTTTTGTGAACCCGAAGTAAAATAAAATGAATCCTTTTTTTTTTTTTTTTTTTTTCAATCTCTATGAAAAAATGAGCTAAACTATAAACATATGGTGCTATAATCCACTGGTGCTTTTGCGACGAGCGATATGTATACATGCCGCATAAAGTGCTCAGAGTCTGTCATTATCCCCTCCCCCCTCCTCAGTTATTTTTAGTATAAATCTGCGTTTATTTAATCTAGGCATTTTCCTGATTTTTTTAATCAAAAATTTCTGATTTAAATAATCGAAGACAAAGGATTAAAAATTCTGTAAAAAAAGCTCGTCAGATGATGGCTTAAGGTGAAAACAGACAGACTTACTAACTCTTATCAGTATCGGCATCCTTTATTATGGCGATGCGGTATTTTTTATCTTTAATTACTTTAAAGAAAGGGAATTGATGTCCTGCAAAACAGGAACCTTTCCATCAAGTAAGACTGAGCTCCTTACCTCCTTAACTATTGTTGATCTCCACACTTTCTACTATGAATAAACCGCTGAAGGGTTCTATACAAAGAATTTCCTAAAATTTAGTTGCCCGAGGCAAAATAGCCATGTGCCCAGAATCTTATAGTATCCAAACCTGGTTTTTTTTGTTGTTGTTTTTTTTACCATAGACGCTGATATACAGCATTGGGAGTGAGCGTTGTTCAGTCCGCATTCGAACTGTAGACCTGTAGCATATTAGAACGGCGCGCTGACCCCTAAGTTACTGGCTTAATATGGAAAAAAGAGTCTATATTTGTGCCTCTAATATATCTATATAATATATATATATATATATATTTCATTGAAACATACTTGGGACATTTTTTGAAAAATTGGATCAACCGAAACCGGACCGAAAAGACTCAGTCCCAACCCAACCCAAAACTTACACGAACGTGAAACATTTAAAGACAATTTGCTTCAAACCGATTCGAACCTCGGTCCAATTCGGTTCGGGTAATCCGGCCCCATGGAGGACTCTAGCCTAAATATATCGGCTTACATTACGACTCATAAAGATATCCTGTTTCTCTTTTTTAGACCATTTTTATATTCTTCTGATTTATCTTCATCATTGCTACACATCTCCTCACAAATTCTCTTCCTTCTTTTTTGTCCTTTTCTGTTTGCCTACTGTGTCTTTTTTTTTTTTTTCCCCTTTTTCATTTTGGATTGTTGCAGCCCCTTTGGTCTCTCACCCCTCCCCCATTCCCTACACACACGTACACCAAACTCATACACACTTCTATTTTCTTCTATCTGAAGTAGAAAGATAAACTGGGAACGTGTGAGAGATATCTGGGACATGCAATTAATTCGTTAGTCAGTTACTTGTTCCCTTATGATTGCTTGCATTGTAAATGTTTAAACGGAAGCTAAATTTATATCTACCCGTATTATGTTGTTGATTAATTATATACGCTAAGCGATACAGATAAAGTTTTTTTATTATTTTCATTTCTTGGGAGATTTTATTATGGGCGATATTCGCTTTGAGGTTTAAAAAAAAAAAAGAAATTAAATATTTCATAGATTGCACTAAATGTATTAAAAATATGACTATCGTACTCTTAATTGATTCCGGTAATGTAAACTGTTGAACTTTGTTATGGCTTTTCATTTATTTAATGTCATGATATTCCAAGTTTTTATTTGTTTTTATGACTTTAATAAAGGTGAAGGAATAAAATAATGAATGGGTTTTAACAATTTCTCTCCTTGGATATCTAGAAACACATTTCACATTAAGAACTTTCTTTTTTTTTCTATAATTTTGTTTGTAAAGGTAATTGCTACCTTGTCTAATTGTAACTTATTTATCTACAAATGACGACCTCAGAAGGCAAGGGGGTACAAGTGACAAAAATTCGATTTGGAGTAAACTGAGTTCAAAGATAATTGACGTTAAATTTGAACATCAATAAAAATCAACAGGATAATAAATAGGAAACTGCCGCTTGTTTCATTGTGTTCTTTAAGATCTTATTTCAATAGCTGTAAAAAAAGAAAAACCCAATAAATTCTTCAAATTTATAATTAATCAATATTGGTTATTATTCGGCAAAAGTGGTTGATCTCTAGAACGCAGCACATAAATAGAAAATCACTTATATATCTTTACCTGAAAGGAGAAAATCATGTTTCCAGGTCGTCTGTGCCAGTTACTTCATTTTTTTCAGTTATGTCACACTTAAAAGCCTTCGGCTATTAGCATCCTCAAAAACTATTCAGTTGCACAAAAAGTTCTGGGAAATTTTTAATCTAATAGGTACGAGAATTTGTATCGTTTAACCTCTTCAGCCCTGAGCATAAAGTAACTGTACAAATATACATTTATTGCTTTTGCATAATCGAGATGACACTATACACTGTAAAAAAAAATTCAAGAGGTTACTAAAATTTTTTTAGTAAATTTGTATTCCACAGAATTTTTTAGTAACCATTACAAACTTTTTTTTTTTGCAAGTGAAACAAACATTTCTTTTGTAAACTGAACAAAAGAATTTTTTGTATAACTAACTTAAAAATTTTTAGTATGAGCCACCAAGCAAATTTTAGTAATAGCTCCAAAATTATTTTTAATAACCATTACGTGCGCCCGAAGGTCAGGAGGCTCCTTCGAGCTGCATCCAGACTTCTGAAGCGGAAGATTTTTGGCAAAATTGCAATAGATGGCAGCACCAAACATTGCTAACTGCTCGGACAGGATTTTCATAATCCCTTTACTAACGAGTACTTACACTACATACATTCGGGGCGTATTTGGGGGCGGCCAGTATCGAACCCGGGGCCTTTTAGTCTGGAGTCCGTTACTATAACCACTTATAGAGGTCTGCACGGGCCGGAATTTCCAGGCCCGGCCTGGCCCGGCCCGTAGGAAAGTTATTTCGGCCCGGCCCGTTGTAAAACTCAAAAGTTCGGCCCGGGCCCGGCCCGGCCCGTTTAAATTTTTATATTTTAGGCCCGGCCCGGCCCGTACAAAAATCAGCGAAAACAGGCCCGGCCCGGCCCGGCCCGTTTTGGCCCGTTACAATTTCTACGATTTCTTAAAAATTCAGATTTTTATCATATAAATAAGATTTCTTTAAAGAATGCTACATACATATCTATGGAATGATTTTACAGTATATTTTACAGGAAATACACATTAACAACATTAATGATTACTTAGATTCTTAGGCTTTCAACATTCGAATAAAGATTCATTAAAAAATTAATATGGCTTAGAATAAAAGAAAAAAGAAAGAAAGTTAAAAACATCGTTAATTTTGAAGCTGTTTCATAAAAAAGGATTTATAAATATATTTCTATATTATTTTATTATAAGTTTCAAATCCAAATTTATTCTTAAATTCAAAGAAGTCCTTTCTGTTACATTTCTAAATTCATTTTTTTTTTCCTCAGAAACGCATAAGATTAGAAGATATCTATTTTCAGAAACTATATAATCGAATGGCGTTATCCATTTTTTGATATAAGCAATTTAAGAATACTGCAAACAATAAAATACTGTCATAATTAGCGTTTTGAATAGAATTTCCGGAAGCAATAGCAAGGGAAGGGAGAAAAACCTGCAATCATTTGAGAAACTATTATATCTCAACAAGTATTTTATTTACCAACAATGAAAAACGCTATTCGATTCCAAATCCCTTCAATAGTTAGGCTTATCACTTTTATACTTTTACAATTAAAAATTAAACAGAAAATGTGCCAAACTTTCGCATTATTGAGAAATTAATTTAAATTCATCGAGATATATCCGAAGACTAAGCTAACAAAAGTTCTTTATCGCTGTTAATAATTTTACAAATCATGTTTTGCCAATAATTAAGTCTAGTACCGGACCGGCCAGTCTGTATGTAGAAAAATAATGCAAGCGTGATCTCGGACCGGCATGAGTCCGAGAAAAATATTAAAATGGATTACACATAATGTAATTCTCCGATGCCGATACACTGTGCATTTTTATATTGATGCTGTCAAACTAGTATGGCCACATTTATACTTATTCTCGTTAAAACCATTTTCGTTGAAAATAGCTCATATTTTATCGTTTCAAGTGAAATCTTCAGAACGGGCCGGCAGGCCCGAAATTTTTTTTTATCGGCCCGGCCCGGCCCGTCAGGCCCGTTCAATTTTTTTGCCGGCCCGGCCCGGCCCGTTTATGTTGTTTGTCGGCCCGGCCCGGCCCGTTGAAAAAACTATTCTAAATCTGCCGGCCCGGCCCGGCCCGTTAGAAAATTCGAAACGATTCTGCCGGGTACGGGCCACGGGCCAGGCCCGGGCCCGTGCAGACCTCTAAACCACTATGCTATCAAGGCCACACCAAGTGAGTTTTAGTAATAGTTATTAAAAATATAAAACTATTAACTCTTTTCGTTGCTAACTTTTTTCTAGTAATTCTTACAGATTTTCTTGTAACCGACTAAGATTACTAAAAATTTTTTAGTAATTACAAGGATCACTAAAGTTTTTTTAGTAGGTCGACCCTTTTTTTTTTACAGTGTAGATGACAAAAAGAGTAATTTTTATAAAATCTGTACATTAGCGGACTGGTAATTTAGATTTACATGTATGGATATAAAAATGCTAATCCCCTTAAAATATCAGTTAAACTATTAGTAATATAAATTTACGCAATAACAAAATTAAGGTCTTTAAACAAGTAAATGTTACGCAAATCCTCAAAATTTTTAGTGTAAAGCATTTAAGTTAAATAACCATGAATATTTCTTACTTTCTTGGCCACAGTATCTTTGAAGGTTATTTTCGGAACTCGGATAAAAATAATATTTATTTTATGAGGTAATATTCATCACTGCTGACATTTATTGGTTTTGTTTTAGCGCAAAAAACATTCAGCTGTATAGACGGAAAGTAAAAATGCAAAAAATTCGAACAGTTTAATTTTTATGAGGAAAAGAATGGAGGTACACATTTGTGTACCTCAGGTTTGAAGAGGATATAGGAGTACTAATGGTACATCTATAGGAGTTCAGGAATTTTGTCCAGAGTGGCTCCATCCGATTATGGTGTCTTTCGAGAAATACAACACTTTTTCAAGGGCCGCCGATTTCACTCGTTTAACACGTTCAGTGCCACGGTGTTTGACATTCTAAAATATGACATAAAACAAAAAATATATGTATTGTTTTAAATAATTACTGAAAATTTAATTTATGTTTAATTTTGTTATGTCAAATAAGTCAAAACTGCACGTCATGCGCAGCAAATGTAGTGCGTGCGTACTATGATGAAGTTTTTAAAATATTCAGATCTTGGTGTAATAGTATACAATACTTAGGATACAGTTTAGCGGCCAAAATCTTTTGCATTTCATTGGAAATACCTATTTCCTT
The DNA here is from genome assembly GCA_964019185.1 of Maratus speculifer. Taxonomy (NCBI): domain Eukaryota; kingdom Metazoa; phylum Arthropoda; class Arachnida; order Araneae; family Salticidae; genus Maratus; species Maratus speculifer. The sequence continues at coordinate 54,930,932 of OZ025289.1, forward strand.
TCGATTATACAGGAAGTAACTTGTAATAAACCCCAGCGACGTATATCAATTTCATAAAATGTGAAACAATTAAATATTATTAAAACGCGCCCCAAACAATGCGTCCCTCTATACCATTAAGTAATGGTATATTTTTGTGTGGTTCAGTAAATTAATAAAAAATATTCTTTGCACCACAGATTATAAAGAATGTACCGGGTGTCCCAAAAATGACTGATGGATTTTAAAATTCAATAACTTGCAAACGGTGCCAGCTATTTAAAAAAATTTTGCAGGAGGGTTATCTATAATGTCAGGAGTTTTTTACTGTATTTTTTTATTTTAGTTCGCATATCAAACAATAGGTGGCGCTGACGGCGATTGAAGGCCAGGTGATCAGTGCTGAGTGAAGCGTCGACCTGGCCTTCAATCGCCGTCAGCGCCACCTATTGTTTGATATGCGAACTAAAATAAAAAATTACGGTAAAAAAACTCCTGATATTGTTCATAATCCTGCTGTAAAATTTTTTTAAATAGCAGTCACCGTTTGCAAGTTATTGAATTTTGAAATCCATCAGTCATTTTTGGGACACCCGGTATATTTTAGTGTATACTTCATAGATGGATATTAATTTTATTATGTTCGAAAGAGTATAACATCATTAAAATGAACTTAAAACTATTTTTTCACTTGGCCGTAATGTAATGGAATGTTTTTAATTGTTCTTGTAATTAAACTGTACATCGGATTTTCATAAACTTTGAAATGTCTAGACAAAATTTTGCAACAATTATATATTTTAAATTTCAAATGATTCGGTTGGGTTTTTCTTTGCTTTATTCAGACGGGCGGACCTGAGCGATGACTTTAGGTGCTATAAATTTGCATAATTACGAACGCACCTTGTAAAAAGGAATACTTGTGAGGGCCCTATAAATGAACTACAAAAGCTACACGCGTCATTCTGCATACCGAACATGCTATATTAAATCTGTTTAACTTACATCAATTACAGGAAAATATGAGTGTATTTACGTAAGTTAGAAGTTAAAACATGGCCAGATCAGACGCCTAAACAAAACGAATTCATAAACACTTTTTAACTATGTTGGAAATATATAAAACAGAAAATATCTTTTAATCAAATATGTAAGGCTAACAAAACCTCAATTTTACTATTATTATTATTATATACATATATATATTTTTTTTTTTTTTTTTGCATAGACTTATATTAGCTTCAAGTTAATCTATTTCTGTTTTGTCACTAAGGAAAAAATAAATAAATAAATAGAATATATCAGGGATCATTTTAAAACTTTTCTAACATTTTATTCATCTGTTTCTTTTCACATACCGTACCATTAACGACTTTTAGAAGTTCTTTGCTTTCAAATCAACCGGACTATGGAATTTTTTTTTCCCCTTTAAGCTACAAAAAGAGCACACTAAAAAATTTGGATAAAGTCCAGTTTTCATTCCTTTTTATTTCACTTTATTTTTTGGTAACAGTTTTGCTTCGATTGAATGAAAATCCTCTGGAATTTATTTTCCATTTCCTGTTTTTTTCGGTGTTGGGGTGTAGCAGAAAGATGCTTTTAAAATGCGGAAATAAGAAATATGTATGTATATATTTTTTTCATTTCTGTTTGGGAAAATGTCAAATAAATAAGATGAAGAGAAAGGTTTTAGATATATTTTAAATAGTTCAGTTACGTACTTTAACTCTATCCGGTTTGTTGATTTTTTTTAATTAAATTTTGCGCGGTTTAATCTGCGTGTATATTGTTTCTCTAGTATTATCATCCTTAAAAAATTACATTATGTATTTTGAGTTGGTGCTTATTTAGCAGTGATTCATTTTGTTATGTTTAACCAGTTAGAAGTTGCACGTCAAGCGTAGCAAATGTGGTAAGTTCATACTGTAACGAAGTTTTAAAAATATTCAGATTTTTGTGTGCAATAGTATACAAAACTGCGTATACAGTATAATAGCCCAAATCTTTTGTGTGTCCCAATAAATACTATCTGCTTTCTATTATACAGGAAATACCCCTATACCATTATGTAATAGTATAAATTTGTGTAGCCCTGTAATTTAGAAACAAATATTCTTTGCACCACAGATTGTACAGAATGTATATTTTAGTACATAAATCATAGATGCATATCCATTTTATTATGTTCTATAGTGTATAACATCATTAAAATGTAGTTTTAAAAAAAACCTTAATTTTACTATTATAACTATTATTACTATAATTTGTTTACATAGACCCATTTTAGCTTCAAGTTAATCTATTTCTACTTTGCAACTAAAGCAAATGTAAATAAATAAATAGAATATATCAGGGATCACTTAAAACTTACTTTTCCTAACATTTTATTCGTCCGTTTCTTTTTACATACCATTAACAACTTTTTGAAGTTTTTTGCTTTCAAATCATCCGAAGTATAAATTATTTTTTGCTCTTTAAGTTGCAAAAAGAACACCCTAAAAATTTTTAGATAAAGTCCAGTTTTTAATCTATCCTATTTCATTTTATTTATTTATTTATTTTAGTAAGAGTTTTGCTTCGATTGAATAAATAATTCCTTGGAATTTATTTTTCATCACCTGTATTTTTCGGTCTTGTGATGTAACAGAAAGATGCTTTTAAAATGCGGAAATGAGAAATATATATACATATATATTTTTCATTTTATTTCTAATAGGAAAAATGTAAGTAAATCAGATGAAGGAAAATGTTTTATATATTTTTTAAGTAGTTCAGTTTATTTACTTTAAACTGTATCCAGTTTATTAAACTTTTTTGAAATGAAATTTTGTGCGATTTTAATCTGTGTATATTGTTTTGTCTTAGATTATCATCCTAAAAATTTTATAATATATATTTTGAGTCGGAGTGAATTTAGCAGGTTTAATTTTGTTAACTTAGTTTTCAATTTGTTTTAAATTATCTGTAACGAAATTTCAACGGAATTTATATTATTAAGAATGTCATTATTAAATGTTAACAATGTTTAGAAAAGAGCAATTATATACAAAGTATTTCTTCATGTAACAACAATTTATCTGTTTCCATTATCAGTTTGATGACCCTTATGTATTTCTTTTTCAAGGAACTAGTGAACTTTTTAAAAATTATTTTTATGTTGTTGTTTGTTAAACAAACTGATAAAAATATAAATAAATGATTTTCTTTAAAATGTTAAATTTTATAAATCTTTTTTTATTTTTTATTGTTTGTCTGTTTTTAAGGTGAAAAAATATAAATATCAGTCTATTATTTAAAGGAAAAACTTCTCTTTATTATAATAATCTGTTAGTTAATTCAATAAAAATTCCTAAATGGCAAATGCTTCACTCTTTTTTTCTTAATTTTCTAAATAGATTCTAATCAGGAAAAAAAATACCTCTCTAATTACCTTCAGGAATAATTACCCTTAATATGTCCAAAAATATTTACGTTTATTCTTTAAGCTGTGTAATAGTATATTTACTGCTTTTCTTAAAAATATTTCTCAGTCTAATGATTGTGATTAATGACTGGTTTTCAAAAAAAACGTATTCAGCTAAAAATGACTTTGTATAATGAGAATATCAAAATAAAAACAAGGTGCTGTCACAGTTGGCTTGTTTTATGGTTTATTTTATAATTTCTCGAACTGAATTTTAGCGAAATCTATCTAATTAAGAATGTCATAATAAAAGGATAAAAATATTATGAAAGAAATAATTTGAAATGATACCTCAAGTAATAAAAAGTTTTTGGCTCGTTATTTATTGTTATATCATTAGTTTTAGAAACAGGGAGAAAGTGGGGCTGCAGGCTAATTTGAGACAGTAAAATACATAATAAATATTCATAAATACATAAAAAATACCTCCTGTTTGAGAAAATGTATTTATAAGTTTCTGAAAGTATTTTTCAGTTCTTTAAAAATTAGTTTGAAAGGGAATTGAACTCTTTTGGATGGAAAATAAAGAGAAGTATTCTATTTTGTTACGAAGGCTTTGCACGGCCAGTGTTAATAATATAAAGAAACCTCGTAATATTTCAAAAATATTTAATTAGGCTGATAAAGAATTTGTTTAATGAGAATCCATTATAGTAGAAAGTAAAGGCTTGGTCATTAGTCAACATTGTCTCTGAACTTAATTTTCGATTTGTTTTAAAATATCTGTAACGAAATTTCAACATAATGTACATAATCAAGAATGTCAGAATAAAACGTTAACGATATTATGAAAACAGCAATTATAGGAAGCGATTCTTTTCATTATAACGATTTATTTGTGTCCATCTTCAGTTGATTATTTCTTTTCAATTTGAGTATTTTTTCTTCAAGAAACTAAGGAGCCTTTTTCTTTTATTACTTTTATGTTGTTGTTTTTCAAACAAGCTGATGAAAATATAAATAAAGGATTTTCTTTAAAATGATAAATTTCTTAAATCTTTTTTTGTTTGCTTATTTTTTAGGTTGGAAAAAATAAAAATTGGTTCATTCTTAAAAAGATTGTCTTCTCTTTATTATAATAATCTGACGGGTAATTGAATAACAATTCGATTATTTTTCTTAATTTTCTAAATATATTCTATAAGGGAAAAAAATCCCTCTCTAATTATCTTCAGGACTAATTACCCTTAATATGTCCAAAAATATTTACGGTTATTCTTAGGCCGTGTGACTGTATATTCACTGCTTTTCTCAAAAGTTAAAAAAAGGTATTCAGCTAAAAATGAATTTGTACCGAGTGTCCAGTAAATAAGTGACCCATTTTGAACTTAAATAACAAATAAACGGTTTGAGATAATAATGCGCGGTTTGCGGTGTTGTTATTAGAAAGTCAATAAATTTTTAAACATGTATTTTGTTAATATAGTTCAAATTTCGGAAAAAAATATCGCGCTGGCGGTAACAGGTTGTTTGAATACAGACATGACTCTAACTTTCATAAATATGAGATTTTCGGCTGAATCTGAATCTATATGTTGTCGAATCTGAATCTATATGTTGAATCGACTCTCGAATCAGCTTCAGAAATAGGGTACGTTGGTTGGAAAGTGATTTAAAATAATATTTGTGATTGAACCATCTGTATTATATTTCCCCTCCTCAGCATTGAGACTGAGATATTATTTTAAATATTATTATATTACATTAGCAAAGTTCATATTTTAAAATTTATTTATATTCTAATAACAATACAGCAAGCCGCGCTTTTTTATCTCAAACAGTTTTTTTGTTATTTACATTCAAAATGGGTCAGTCCTTTATTGGACACCCGGTATAATGAGAATTCCAAAATAAAAACAATGTGTTATCATAGTTGGCTTGTTTTCTGATTTATTTTAAAATTTCTCAACCTGAATTTCAGCTAAAGATACACAATAAAGAATGTTGTAATAAAACGATAAAAATATTGTGAAAAAAGAAATAATATGAAATAATACTTCAAATAATAACAAACTTTTGGCTCGTCATTTATTGTCATATCATTAATTTTGACACCATGTACAAAAATGGAACTGCAGGGTAATTTGAGGCAGTAAAATACATAATGAATGTTTATAAAATAAAAAAATACTAAACTAAACGTCATTTTGGCAAAACACGTATGTATAATTTTCTTGACGTATTTTTCAGTTCCTTAAAAATCGGTTTGAAAGGGAACTAAACAGTTTTGGATGTGTTATAAAGAGAAATATTCCTTATGGTTATGAAGAAATTTAACGGTCAGTGTTAGTAATACAAAGAAATCACATGATATTTCAAAAATTATTAATTAGACTAAAATGAAGTTTGTTTAATGAGAATCCCTTGTAGTACGAATAAGGGCCTGTTTAATGATTCACATTGTCAGGGATGATTTAGTTTTAGACTTGCTTTAAAATATCTGTCACTAAATTTTAACATAATCTATGTAATTAAGAATGCCATAAAAATATTAATAATGTTATGAAAAGAACAAGCAATTATATATGAAGCACTTCTTTATGTAGCACGATTTATTTGTTCCCGTTATTAGTTTGCTCATTTTTATGTGGTTCTTCTCCAAGGATCTAATGACCTTTCTTTTATTATTTTTTGTTGTTGCTTTTTAAACAGACTGGTTAAAATATAAATAAATGATTTTCTTTAAAATGATAAATTTCTTAAACCTTTTTTTTTTTTTTTTTTTTTTTTTTGTTCCGTTTGCCTATTTTTTAGGATAGAAAAAATAAAAGCCGATTTATTTTTTGAAGGATTGTCTTCTGTTTCGTTAATATGTTTGGTAATTCGATAACAAATCCTAAATGGCAAAATGCTTCAGTTTTTTTCCCTTACTTTTCTAAATAGATTCTAACAGAAAAAAATTCTTCTCTAATTAACTTCAGGACTAATTACCCTTAATATGTCCAAAAATATTTACGTTTATTCTTAGGCTGTGTGATAGTATATTTACTGCTTTTCTCAAAAATATTTCTGAGTCTAATTATTATGATTAATGACTGGTTTTGAAAAAAACGTATTCAGCTAAAACTGATTTTGTATAATGAGAATATCAAAATAAAAACAAGATGTTGTCATAGTTGGCTTTATTTTTGACTTATTTTAGAATTTCTCAAAACTAAATTTCAGAGAAAGCTACATAATTAAGAATGTCATTATAAAACGGTAAAAATGTTGTGAAAGAAATAATAATATGAAATACTACTTCAGGTAATGATGATCTTTTGGCTCATCATTTATTGTTATATCATTAATTTTGGCACCTGGGACAAAAGTGGGGCTGCAGAGTAATTTGACACAATAAAATATATAATAAATATTCATAAAAGGAAAAAAATCTAAACCTACTGTTTGAGAAACATGTATTGATAAGTTTCTTGAAGTGTTTTTCATTTATTTAAAAATCAGACTGAAAGGGAATTGAAATGTTTTGGATGGAAAATAAAAAGTTGTATTCTGTCTGGTTATAAAGGTTTTGCAAGATCAGAGTTGATAATAAAAAGAAACCGCGAGATATTTTAAAAATTATTAGTTAGGCTGAAAAAATAATTTGTTTAATGAGAATCCCTTTTAGTAGAAAATAAAAGCCTGCTTAATAGTTAACATTGCCAATGATGACTTAATTTTCGATTAGTTTTAAAATATCTGTAACTAAATTTTAACGGAATTTATATAATTAAGAACAAAGCATTACAATGTTATAAAAGGAACATTTATATATGAAATACTTATTTATGTAACAGCTATTTATTTGTCTTCGTAATCAATTTAATCGAATTTTGTGCATTTCTTCTTTAAGGAGCTCATGAGTCTTTTTCTTTTATTATTTTTATGTTGTTTTTCAAACAAACTGATAAAAATATAAATAAAGGATTTTCTTTAAAATGATAAATTTCTTAAATCTTCTTTGTTTGTTTATTTTTCAGAGTGGAAAAAAAAATTGTTTTTTTTTTTTTTTTTTTTTTTTTTTTTTTTTTTTTTTTTAAAGATTCTTTTCTCTTTATTATAATAATCTGACGGGTGATTGAATAACAATTCTTAAATGGCTAAATGCTTCATTTTTTTCTTAATTTTCTAAACAGATTTTAATCAGAAAAAAGCTATTTAATTATCTTCAGTTCTAATTACCCTTAATATGTCCAAAAATATTTACGTTAATTCTTTAGGCTGATTAATGGTATATTCACTGCTTTTCTCAAAAAATACTTCTGAATCTAATGATTATGATTAATGACTAGTTTTTTAAAAAACGTATTCAGCTAAAAATTAATGTAATGAGAATCTCAGAATGAAAACAATGTGTTGTCATAGTTGGCTTGTTTTTTGATTTATTTATTAATCTCAAATTGAATTTCAGTGAAAGCTACATAACTAAGAGTGTCATAATAAAATGATAAAAATCTTATGAAAGAAGAAATAATACCTCAGTTAATATCAACCTTTTGGTTCGTCATTTATTTTTATGATTAATTTTGGCACCAGGACAAAAACAGAACTACAGACTAATTTGAGGCAGTAAAATACATAATAAATATTCATAAATTAAAAAAAGAATCTAAAGCTCCTGTTTGAGAAACATCCATTCATAAGTTTCTTGAAGTGTTTTTCAGTTCTTTAAAAAACAGTTTGAAAAAGAAATTGAATTTTGGACGGTACATAAGAAGACATATTTTATTTAATTCTGAAGTCTTTGCACGGTCATTGTTAATAATATAAAGAAACCACAGGATATTTCAAAAATAATTAATTAGTCTAAAAAGGAATTTGCTGAAAGATATTCTCTTACAGTACGAATAAGGTCCTATTTAGTGATTAACATTGTCACGGATGACTTATTTTTTGATTTTTTTAAAAAATATCTGTAACTAAATTTCAATAGAATTTATATAATTAAGAATGTCATTATAAAACGTTAATGACGTTATGAAAAGAGCAATTATATACGAAGCACTTCTTTATGTAACATTTTAAGTGTTTTATTAAGTAAGTGTTTTATTTGTGCCCGTTATCAGTTAGCTCACTTTTGTGTATTTCTTCGTCAAAAAACTAATGAGATTTTTCCTTTATTATTTTTATGTTTTTTTTTTTTTTTTTTTTTTTTTTTTTTAAAGAAACTGATAAAAATATAAATAAGGGATTTTCATTAAAAAGATATATTTCTTAAATATTTTTTTGGTTGCCTAACTGAAGTGGAAAAAATAAGTCTTCTCTTTATTAAGATAATCTGCCGGGTAACTGAATAACAATTCCTAAATGGCAAAATGCTTCATTTTTCCGTTAATTTTCTAAAAAGATTCTAATCAGAAAAAAAATTATTTTTTAATTATCTTCAGGACTAATTACCCTTAATGTGTCCAAAATATTTACGTTTATTCTTTAGGTTGTGTGATAGTATACTTACTGCTTTTCTCAAAAATATTTCTGAATCTAATGATTGTGATAAATGACTGGTTTTCATATATATATATATATATATATATATATATATATATTTAGCTAAAAATGACTTTGTGTAATGAGAATCTCAAAATGAAAATAAGGCGTTGTCATAGTTGGCTTGTTTTTTTATTTACTTTAGAATTTCTCAAATTGAATTTCAGAGAAAGCTACATAATTAAGAATGTCATAATAAAAAGGAAAAAATATTATGAAAGAAGAAATAATATGAAATAATTCCTCAAATAATAACAAACTTTTCGCTCGTTATTTATTGTTGTATCATTAATTTTTGCAACAGGGACAAAAGTGGGGCTGCAGGCTAATTTGAGGCAGTAAAATACATAATAAATATAAATAAATAAATAACAAGTAAACCTCCTGTTTGAGAAAGATAAGTTTCTTGAAGTATTTTTCAGTTATTCAAAAATCAGTTTGAAAGAGAATTGAACTGTTTTGGATGGAAAATAAAAAGATTAATTATACCTGGTTATGACGAGTTTGCATGATTATAGTTATTAATAAAAAGAAACCACCAGATATTTCAAAAATAATTAATTAGGCCAAAAAGAAATAAGTTTAATGAAAATCCCTTATGGTAGAACATAAGGGCTTGCTTAGTAGACAACATTGCTTGTAATGAAATAATTTTCGATTTGTTTTAAAATACCTATAACTAAGTTTTAAGGGATGTAATTAAGAATGTCATCATAAAACATCAACAATGTTATGAAAAGAATAATTATATGCGAAGCACTTCTTTTTGTGAAAACGATTTATTTGTCCCCGTGATCAGTTTGCTCGCTATTGTGTTGCTTCTTCAAGGAACTAATGATCTTTTTCTTTTATGACTTTTTGTTGTTGTTTTTCAAACAAACTAATAAAAATATAAATAAATGGTTAAAAAAAAAAAAAATTAAATATTTTTTATTTGCCTGTTTTTCAGGGTAGAAAAGATAAAAATCGATTTATTATTTAAAGAATAATTTTCTCTTTATTATGATAGTCTGTTGAGTAATTCAATAACAATTTCTAAATGGCTAAATGCTTCAATTTTCTTTTTCTTAATTTTCTAAATAGATTCTAATCAGAAAAAAAAGATTTCTCTCTAATTGTCTTCAGTTCTAATTACCCTTAATATGTCCAAAAATATTTACGTTAATTCTTTAGGTTGTGTAATAGTATATTTACTGCTTTTCTCAAAAATATTTCTGTCTAATGACTGTGATTAAAAACTGGTTTTAAAAAAATGTGTTTAGCTAAAAATGACTTTGTATACTGAGAATCCTAAAATAAAAACAAGGTGTTATAATATTAGGTTTATTTTTTTATTTATTTAAGAATTTCTCAAATTGAATATCAGCGAAGCTACATAATTAAGAATGTGATTAACTGATAAAAATATAAATAAAGGATTTTCTTTAAAATGATAAATTTCTTAAATATTTTTTGTTTGCCTGTTTTTCAAGGTGGAAGAAACAAAAATTGGTTCATTCTTAAAAAGGATAGTTTTTTCTTAATCATAATAATCTGTTGGGTAATTCAATAACAATTCCTAAGTGGCAAAATGCTTAATTTTTTTTCTTAATTTTCTAAATAGATTCTAATCAGAAAAAAAATATTTCTCTAATTATCTTCAGGACTAATTTCCCTTAATATGTCCAAAAATATTTACATTTATTCTTTAGGCTGTGTGATAGTATATTGACTGAAAAATATTTCTGAGTCTAATGACTGTGATTAACGACTGGTTTTCAAAATAAACGTATTCAGCTAAAAGAGACTGTGTAATAAAAATCTCAAAATGAAAATAAGGTGTTATCCTAGTTGGCTTGTTTTTTGATTTATTTTAGAATTTCCCAAATTGAATTTCAACAAAATCTACATAATTAAGACTGTCATTTTAAAAATAAAATGATAAAATTACTGTAGACTCCCTCAAATCCGCACAGCTTGGGACCAGAGGTTGTGCGGATTTTAGAATTTTGCGGATTTCTGGTCATTGCTTTGTTTACATTTTTTAAACAATAATTTGAGTGCAATTAATAGTGCAATCGGAACTATAATGAATGCTTACAATATAATAAGATATTAAAATAAGTAATAAACTAAAATAATAAAAATTTAGATATTTTTTAAAACGATAAAAGTACTGATAGCAAAGGTCAAATTAATAATCAATAGTGTATGATTAAATATTCATTATAAAACTTAGATATGGTTTTCCAAAATTATTCAACAAAACTTGCCTCATAAAAGTACATTAATTCTCATCAAAATCATAAAATAAGGTTTTTTTTTTTTTTTTTTTTTTTTTTTTTTTCAAGTTTAGCCAGGCTTAATAACCAAAAAATCTTGATTAATGCATAAATATATTTTGTAAGAAGATTGTGATTACCAGTGATATCAGCAATATCTTGAATTTTTTCCCAAAAAATTTATTCTTTCTTCATGAAAAAAATATTAACAGAGTATTATTAAGAAAATTACAAAATAAAAAATATAAGGAATTGATGCAAAACTAAAAAAATCAAATTTTGTCACAATATCTGAACTAAAAGTTTCATTGTTTACATCCATAAAATATGTGCTGATTTTAGAGAGTTGCGGATTTCTGGTTTGCGTATTTGAGGGAGTCTACTGTATTATGAAAGAAGAAATAATATGAAATAATACTTCAGATAATAACGATCTTTTGACTCGTTATTTTTTGTTACGCATTTAATGAAGGAAGTAATAAGTAATTTCTCAAATTTGTTTCTCTCTTTTTTTTTATAGAAACAAAGAAAAATATGAATAAATTATTTTCCTTAAAATAAATATTTTGTTTAACTTTTTTGTTGTTTATTTGTCTTCTGTTTCTTCATTTTTTAAATTTTTTTAATCATTCAATATCAGTTTCTATGTAATAAAATGTTTCGTACGCTTTTTTAATTTTCTAAATATATGATAATAATAAAAAAAGAATCCTTCTCTAATTAATTATCTTCAGGTTTAATTAAATTAAAAAGTCCAAAGTTGATGTTTTATTCCTTAGGCAGTCTATGGTAATGTATTTGCTATTATTCTGAAAAATATCGGTTGTTTATTTAATAAATAAATGAATAGTTTTCCGGAAACTTACTAGGTCAAAATCGAATTTGTCTAATGAGAATTCCTCATAATAGAAGATTAAAACTTGTTTAATTTTTTGTTTTGTTTCGGCTGACTCAATTTTCTATTCGGTGATTGCAAAGTTCATGCCCTTTTTTTGGTGTTTTCGTAATTATATAAACTAGGTAGAACCCGTCGAATTTCGACGAAAGAAGATGTTTAAAACGGAACTGTTTCATTGATTTATAATAAACCTACAAAATTAGTTATAGTAAAAAATGCATTTTATATTGGTGAGGCTAACTCTTAACAAACGATATTTAATGTCAAATTAACAAAATACTATTTCTAGAACTCAGTTGTAGAAATTGTTAAAATTAAACTTTAACTGTACATGTAAGCAATAAAAATAATGAAGATCTGTTATTATGATAAAGTTATCAATTTAAGTTCTTATGCTAGTATTTCAAAAATGAAAAAAAAAGCAAAATTTATTCAACCTTGACTAAATCATAGAGTTGTTTGGCACAGATGTCATATACGCACCACATTTGCACGTGCTTTTTTCTCTCGCCAATGTGGCGAAAATTTTGTTTTTGAATGTAAGTTACAAATTGCATGCAATAACAGCACGTTATTTTTATCCCAATATACAAAAAACTAACGTGAAAAAATGAAAAAGATTCAAATATAAAAAAAAAAAAAAAAATAAATAAATAAATGATAGTTTGATATAAAAAATTATTGATATAGTATATCATAAAAATAATTTAAAGAACTAAAATAGAAAATAACAGTAAATAAATATGAATTTAATCAAAAAGAAAATAATAAATAAACAGTTATAAATAATAAACTTAATAAGCAACAAAACAGCAAATATAATTTTCACAGTAAATCGTAAATATTAATACATATTGCCATATTGAATGCGTGCAGTTGTATCATTTAACCCTTTCCTGCGCACTACTCTTTAAAGTTGGAGTTTAAAGAAAAAAAAATTAGGCAATCTATTTAGGCCTAGAGGAGTACACAGGTATTGTGTTGTAAAGATTCCACTAACCATTTTAATTATACAGCTGTTGCCGAAGTGGTAACCTCCCAAAAGTAAAGCATTGATAAGCGCAGTGAGAAGAGCATTGCTGTGAAGCGCGTATTACAGTAAAATATTTTACCTATTATTTAAAAACAGTAGAGTTTGATCTCTGTAGTGCTGCCATCTAGAACTTATAAGAAAGATTTAAAGTAGCCATTAGAGTAGTTTTTAAAATATTCACGGAGCTTTAATGTCTCCAAACAGGGGGAACTTTAGGTGTTGCCGACCCGGCAACACTGCGCGTTAAGGGGTTAATCAGCACATTTCACTGAAATCTTTAATTTTCCCCCATTTCCTCTCCCTAACAGTTGTTATAAACTTATGAAACAGGTATTCTCCTTGCCACAGCTGTATAATGCCAAATTGGCGGGAGGAAAAACACGTGCAAATGTGGTACGTATATGACATCTGTGCCATTTTTTCGCCCGTGAAATCTAAACCAGGCGTCATTTTCATCCTATCAAAATTTACAAATGCACATTTCGTATCTGCATTCACCTGTTCAGAAAAAATTAGCTTTTTAATTTGATCATTTTGATTCAAAACTTGAAGTTTCAATGCTATTAGCTGAAACAGATATTAAACTGTTGACATTCTTTTAGGTGTAAATTAAATTTTGTAGATGAAATCAAAATTCACCGGGTTTTATAACAGAAGATATTTAAATTTCAATTTTTGCCCTTTTAATGAGAAAATGGCAACGTAAAGACATCTAGTACAGTAATCAATTTCTTTCCTTATTTCTTGTGCTTTTAATAGAAATGGAGTACTCCTGTTGCCACAATTAGAAAAACGGTATTAAAAACTACACAAAAATTTATATTTTAAAACAAATCAAGATACAGCTTTCAAACAAATTTCATTTAAAAGAGTATTTTTTTCATACACGATAATGTAAGAATTGAAAATGTGGGATATATAGAAGTTAAAAAAATTCTAGTAGCAAAATTGCAATACTGAAATTTCATTTAAAATTTGAAAGTGTTGCCATTCGCAAATCGTTACGCGCAGATACGTTTGGCCTTTATAACATAGATATATAGCACATATAGTCGTCATTCAGTCCGTACGTTCGTCTGTCTGTCCGCATATAACACAAAACATAATAAAATTGATATGCATCTATGAAGTATATACTAAAATATACATTATGTACAATCTGTGGTGTAAAGAATATTTGTTATTCATTTACAGGGCCACACGCGTGTATTCCAGTACATAATGGTATTGGGGGAAACTTTGTTTGGGGCACGTTTTATAATTATATTAAACTATTTCTCATTTTATGAAATCGATATAAGATTCTGAGGTTTATTTCAAGTTATTTCCCGTGTAATAGGATGCAGCTAGTATTTACAGGGGCACACAAAAGTTTCGGTTACTATATTGTGTGCGAAGTACTGTATTTTATTACACCAAGATCTCAAAATTTTCAAATCTTCGTTATAGTACAAACGCACCTCATTTGCTGCGTTGACGTGCAATTTCCACTTTGTTTATAGATGGCAGAGATATACCATCTTGACTGTGCTGATGTTTCTTTTGTTACCGTATTATTAACCGACAGTTATCTACATGTATCGAGACTGAAAAAAAAATAAAAAAAATATGTATTTGTATGCAAAGTTAATATTCAAAATTTAAAATGAAAAGTTATATGTTCGTCATGTTATATTATATAAATTTAAAAAAAAATAGTTCATGTTGCACGTGGTACAAAAAAGTATTGAAGACGTTTATTTGGATCGTGCTCCAGCTCTTAGAACGATTGAAAGAAAAGTCTTTTTGTCGATTTTAAAAAGATGAATTCAATCTTAATGATAAAATTCGCTCTAAACGACCTTCTGGCGTTGTTAATGACGCTATCCGTGATTTAATGAATATAATAATCTACGTATGACTACTGAAGAGATTGCTGAGAGATTAATTGTTGACAGCTCCACTGCATTTCGCTGTTTAAAATAATTTGAGACCACAACTCGATGTACCGGAAATCGGACACGAACTTTTGAAATCGCCCCAAAAAATATTTTAAAATACCACATTTATTCATATTTAATACGCCTTCCTCTTTTTTTT
Organism: Maratus speculifer; assembly: GCA_964019185.1. Taxonomy (NCBI): domain Eukaryota; kingdom Metazoa; phylum Arthropoda; class Arachnida; order Araneae; family Salticidae; genus Maratus; species Maratus speculifer. The sequence continues at coordinate 54,946,114 of OZ025289.1, forward strand.
TTTTTTTTTTTTTTTTTTTTTTTTTTTTTTGATAAAACGAAAAAAAAAATGCATCTTGTGTAAACCATGGTACAGTACTAGCGAAAAAAAAATCTTGTTAATCATTGAAAAATATTAATTTTTTGACAGATGGTCCTTGCTGATACTTTCATTAAAAATGTTTTTTTTTCTTATATATATATATATATATATATATATATATATATATATATATATATATACGTGGCAATGATCCTGATATCACGTGCGATATCAGGATTAAGGTAGGGTCATTTGGGATTCATTCTACTTTATAGTTCATAACTGTTTTATTTTCTCCATATCCGCTATAGATTACTTGGTATTTCTTTAATTAATTTTGGTTTTATGAGTTGGTAGTCCCAAATTCGTATTTTTTTGCTTTATCATGGCAAATACGAAGATGAAACCACACACTTGAAGATTCTGCTTTGGTTCTACAAATTCCATTTGTATTCATATTATTCTTTTTCCTTCCATATACATAGTGTGATATAAGTTATTAAATTCAATGGTTAATTTCAAATGGTTAATATTGTTTAATATTAAATTCAATGGTTAATTTCAAATGATTAGTATTGTTTACTATTAATGGTCTTATATACATACATATATATATATATATATATATATATATATATATATATTGTTTAAGTACTTAAAGTGTTTATTCTAAAAACAGTAATATTGATAAACATCAAATTACTTCATATTTCAGAAGTGACATTAATTACATTAACTGTTTACTTTAAAACCATAATATTTATAAACTATAAATTAATCCATTATTCAAAAGTGACATTAATGAAATATTTAATATCATTGTTTATTTAAACATTTCATAAGTGGATGATTGCACAGGATTGCGAAATCATTTGTGTTGATTACTTCAAGGACAACATTTTACTGTGAACGAACTCAGTTCAGTTGCTCTTATGTTTTTGTAAAGCACACACGGTGCTTATATTTCTCTTACTGTGTCGCATTCTTGGATATGTTAATCCCGCAACCGCAGCAGGAAACTGCATTCCTGTATCTTGTTTTTTTCAATTTACTAAATGTTTCTTTAAGTTGTTAATATAAAGCAAAAAAGATATATTAGTGTGGATTTATTAACACTTGATAACACCAAAGAACTGCTTTGTCAATCTCGGACACCAACATTTTGGAGGCACCGGCGAGATAACCTGCGCACATCGCTTTTGATGAATTACGCCGTCTCAAAGTCGCCATAAAGGAGTACCATTCATCCCAGCTGTTTCAGATGTACCTGCACACATCGCTTTTTTTGGATTACAACGGTACAAAGTCACCATAAAGGAGTACCCTACAGCCCAGCTGTTTCAGATAAGTACATTTTTGGTTTATTATCAGTTTGGCTTTGTTTTTTAACTTGGTTCCCTCATTATTTTAATAATGAGTCAAGAAGATTTAGAAAAGACAGCAATAAATTTACGTGGCAGAGCTAAATCTGCATTAACACGTATCACGAACTTCATTGACGCTGATCAAGTTTTTCAAAAGAATGATTTATTGAATAAATTAGAAAAATTAGAAACAGCTTATTTCGATTTTGATAAATATGATGCACAATTACCAGAAGAATCCTCGGAAATGGAGGAATTTGAAACAAAATATTATGAAACCAAAGCCAAACTGCAATCAGAGCTTGAAAAATTTTCTATAAATAGTATGAATGCACATTCTCAAGTTGTTAATGAACAATTACCTATAGTTAATACAACTAATAATTTTAAATTACCCAGATTGAATATTGAGCAATTTGATGGTAATTTCAAAAACTGGATGTCATTTAAAGACTTATATTTATCGTTAGTGCATAATAATGCCAGTATAACAAACATTCAAAAATTTCAATACTTAAGAGGTTTGCTCGGTGAAGAGCCATCGTCAATTATAAAACATATTCCCATTTCTGAAACCAGTTATGCAGAAGCATGGGAAAAATTATTGTCAAGATACGACAAAAGAAAACAAATTGTCGCAGCTCTTATCAAAACATTTATGGATATACCTCCCATTATTCATGCTAATGCACTTAACTTACGCAATATATCAGATATCTCTGACGAGGTAATTCGTGCTCTCAAATCAATCGATGTTAAAGCATCAGAGAGAGACATTTGGTTAATTCATATTCTTCTTCAAAAGGTTGATAATAAAACACGTGAAGAATGGGCTCAATATTCATCGAAGGATGATTTTCCTTCTTTTGATCAATTTATTCAGTTCATTAATGACAGATGTTTATCTTTAGAATTGTATAATAATGATTATACAGGGTTACATAAAAAAGAGAAACAATTTAATTTTCACAAAGCTCCCGCCAATAACGTTATCAAATGTTTATTTTGTAAAGCTAATCACTTATTGTACAAATGTATTAAATTCAAGGAATTAAACGTAAGAGATAGAAAACAATTTGTGAGAAAAAACAAATTATGTAGCAACTGTTTATCTGACAGACACTACACATATCAATGTAATTCTACATTTAGCTGTCATCATTGCCAGCTTAAACACCATACGCTATTATGCGAGAATAAACTACAAAATTATGCGATGTCAACTTCACGTCCGAATGAAAAACAGAGTCGGAAAAGCAAATCTGATTCAGAGGACCTTTCGATTCCTGATGATAATAAAAAAGAAGTTTCTCCTTCAATAAATTCTGTTCAAACATCTTTCGCACTTTTGCCCACTGCTACAGTATATATTTATGATTGCATGGGTCAAAAGCATACGTTAAGAATTATGTGTGACAGTGGCTCAGAATCTACGTTCGTTTCAGAATCATGCATGAAAGTGTTAGGATTCAAAAGGAAAAATGCCAGATTTCCCGTGAAAGGTCTTTCTAATTCAAAAATTGCAGTAACAAAGGGTTACGTAATGATTGATCTTATATCAATTCATAATGCTGACAGTAAGTTGTCAGTGAAAGCTTTTATTTTAGACGAATTAACAGCTCCATTACCTTCTGAGAAAATAAGTGAAGAGCATTATTCACACTTAAAAAATGTAAACTTGGCAGATCCACATTTTGGGACTCCAAATAAAATCGATGTTATTTTAGGATCAGATTACTTTTTTTCTATTTTGCTTCCTGGTCAAATAACATGTGCTCAGAGCAGTTTAATTGCGCAAAATTCCATCTTTGGCTTTCTCATATCGGGAAAAATGCCGCATCTTAACACAACTCCTAATTCAATGCATAATTTACATATTTATGAACTTAATATTGATTATGAATTAAAACGATTTTGGGAAATGGAAGAAGTATTCAATAATAATGCTCAAATTCTGTCTCCAGAAGAACAATTTGTTGAATCACATTTTCAGAAAACTTACTCAATTAATTCCGAGGGTCGTTTTGTGGTAAAATTACCTTTTGTTAAACCTACGACAGAATTAGGTAATTCTAGACCTGCCGCAATTTCTCGCTTGTTGGCGATGGAAAGGAAATTTAAAGAAAACCCAGAATTCGAAAAGCAATACAAGGATTTTATGCGCGAATATATACAGTTAGGCCATATGGAATTAATAACACAAAATGACATTAACGATTCTGAAAATGAACAATATTTTCTTCCTCATCATGCGGTTATTAAACCTTCTAGTACTACTACCAAGTTGAGAGTTGTGTTTGATGCATCATGTAATACTTCAAAAGGTAATTCCTTGAATTCAATTTTGGGAGTAGGTCCTAAATTACAAAGGGACATATTTGAAATTTTACTTAATTTTCGAGTTCCGAAAATTGTTTTTTGCGCTGACATAGAAAAGATGTACCGCCAGATTTTAGTTTCTGAAGAAGATCAAAATTATCAGAAAATAGTTTGGAGGTTTAACTCTAATGAGGAAATAAAAAATTTCAAATTAAAAACAGTTACTTATGGGCTAGCTCCAGCGTCTTATCTAGCCACTAAATGTCTCAAACAAATTGCTGATGATTATACAAAAAACGCTGTTATTTCTCAAACATTGGAGAAAGATTTCTATATGGATGATCTTCTTTCAGGCTCAAACACTGTTAGCGAGGCAATAGAAACTTGTAAAGAAATTAGCGATGTTTTGCACGCGCATGGTTTCCACTTAAGAAAATGGAATTCAAATTCAAGGGAATTTCTTAGAGAGTTTCAAGATGATTCCAATACCGAATCGAATTTTGAAATAATTCCTAGTGATAACGGAAGCTCTAAAGTTCTAGGATTAAGCTGGAACTCTTCTTCAGATACTTTTATTTTCAAGGTTTCACTAAATCTCACTCCACCTCTTACAAAGAGGCAAATTTTAGCAGAATCGGCTAGAATCTTTGACCCACTGGGTCTAATTTCACCATGCACTGTAACTTTAAAAATATTTTATCAAAAACTGTGGTTGACAAAAGGGGACTGGGACACTATTATTCCAGAACATCTAACTGAGGAATTATTCAAATTTCAAAATTCATTCAATGAAATCAATCAATTTTCGATACCAAGATGTGTTACGCTTTCATCCGAGAATGCCTTCGAATTACACGGATTCTCCGATGCGTCAACACTAGCTTATGCTGCCGCAATTTATTGCCGACAAACTTGCAATGGAAAAACCAATGCTTTTCTTTTGGTTTCTAAAACAAAAGTTGCACCAATCAAGCAAATTTCTGTCCCTAAATTAGAACTTTGCGGTGCTCACTTATTATCTAAATTATTCCGCACAGTTATGGACACACTAAAGAATTACAAGTTCGATATTTTTGCATGGACTGATTCTAAAGTAGTCCTTTCATGGTTATCCGCACACCCCCGCAAGTGGAAAACATTTGTCGCGAACAGAACCTCTCAAATAACAGAAGTTTTACCTACTAAGCACTGGGGACACGTTCCCTCAAAAGATAATCCCGCAGATATCGCTTCTCGCGGTATCGACCCAAAGTGTTTGCCAGAATGCGAGCTATGGTGGAAAGGGCCAGGCTGGCTACTTCTAGACCCATCTAATTGGCCGAAAGATGACTTAAATGTTGATGAATTCGATGAGCAAATCAAATCCGAGCAAAGGTCGGATCCCATTTTTTCATTTCACACGCATGCTTCAAATGATGTACTAGATAATTTGTTTCAAAAGCACTCTTCACTTTCAAAAATTATCCGCATTCTGGCATATTGCATAAGATTCATTAAAAAATGCAAAAATGCTAATGAATATCAAATCCCTTCAACAGTACTTACATTTAACGAAATAAAATCTGCTGAAGAAATGATCGTTCTTTGGATTCAAAATTCTTACTTTAAAGAAGAGTTAAATTGCATCAAAGAACAAAAACCTCTAGCTAAGAAAAGCAAATTACACTCCCTATATCCGTTTATTGATGCTAAGGGTATCTTACGGGTGGGAGGACGCCTGCAAAATTCACAGTTAGCATTTAATCACAAGCATCCGGTAATACTTCCATCACAACATAAAATGAGTGAACTATTGATAATACAACAGCATATTGCCACTTTACATGCTGGACCTTCTCTACTATCGCACATCATAAAACAATCTTTTTGGATAATTGGTGGAAAAAAGCTCATCAACAAATGCATTAATAGATGTTTAAAATGTTTCAGATACAAGAAAGCTATTACAACTCCTCCATTAATGGGGAATTTACCTAAACCTCGAGTAAATCTTGAACGCCCCTTTTTTGCCAGTGGAATTGATTACGCAGGCCCCATATCCATTAAATTTAGCAAGGGTAGGGGTGCAAAAACAACTAAGGGTTACATTGCCTTATTTATTTGTCTTGCTACGAAAGCGGTCCATATAGAAGCTGTAAGTGATCTAACAACTGAAGCATTTATAGCAGCTCTTCGACGTTTTAGTGCAAGAAGAGGTACCCCACGTCACCTTTATAGTGACAACGGGAAGAACTTTGTCGGGGCATCAAGAAAAATCGACCAAATACAGAGGGCATGGTTGTCATTTCCTAAAAATGAAATCATGTCTCGATATTTAACTGAAAAATCCATTGAATGGCATTTTATCCCTCCTTCTTCCCCTCACTTTGGCGGAATTTGGGAGGCTGCGATAAAATCCGCCAAACATCATCTAAAAAGAGTAATAGGAGAGACACTCCTGACTTTCGAAGAGCTCGCCACCCTACTTAGCCAAGTCGAAGCCTTGTTAAATTCGCGACCTCTCATACATTTAAATGACAATGATAGTGACTGCATAAATGTTCTCACACCCTCACATTTTCTTACAGGTGATGTAATCTTCTCAATACCGGAGGAGACCTCATCCATCACATGCAACCCTAGAAATCGCTGGGAGCTGCTGCAAAATTTAAAAAGAGGATTCTCACAGCGATTTAAGAAGGAGTATTTGATCTCGCTCCAAAAAAGAAGCAAGTGGAGAGTCGAGCAACGTAATCTTCAACCTGGACAAGTTGTGCTACTCCTTGATGATACCCAGCCACCAGACTCTTGGCCATTGGGCCGGGTAACAGAGGTGCACCCAGGAAAAGACGGACATGTCCGTGTTGTGACCATACAGTGTAGAGGATCGTTTTTGAGACGACCTGTACACAAATTAGCGCTCCTTCCTATATATCAGGACTAAGGCCTGATAGGGTGGGAGTGTGTTTAAGTACTTAAAGTGTTTATTCTAAAAACAGTAATATTGATAAACATCAAATTACTTCATATTTCAGAAGTGACATTAATTACATTAACTGTTTACTTTAAAACCATAATATTTATAAACTATAAATTAATCCATTATTCAAAAGTGACATTAATGAAATATTTAATATCATTGTTTATTTAAACATTTCATAAGTGGATGATTGCACAGGATTGCGAAATCATTTGTGTTGATTACTTCAAGGACAACATTTTACTGTGAACGAACTCAGTTCAGTTGCTCTTATGTTTTTGTAAAGCACACACGGTGCTTATATTTCTCTTACTGTGTCGCATTCTTGGATATGTTAATCCCGCAACCGCAGCAGGAAACTGCATTCCTGTATCTTGTTTTTTTCAATTTACTAAATGTTTCTTTAAGTTGTTAATATAAAGCAAAAAAGATATATTAGTGTGGATTTATTAACACTTGATAACACCAAAGAACTGCTTTGTCAATCTCGGACACCAACATATATATATATGTATATATACAGTGGAGCATCGTTTATACGACGCCGAAGGGACTACCGAAATACGTCGTATAAACGATAACGACGTATAATCGATTTTCCCTTCCAAAACTAGAATTAATTTTGTTTTCACTTAATTTTAATGTTTAACGTGATGATGTGCATGAATTTGTAAATTAAAAAACTAAAATAAACAAACAAACAAAAAAAAAAAAAAAAAAAAAAAAAAAACGCGGAGAGGGGGAATTAGTAAGCAATTGTGTTTTCTTGCACCCAGTTTCCTATGTTTTCATACTTTTGATTGTACGGCAAACACAATGCTAAGCCTACGAGTCAACCTCTGGTGGTATTCATTTTTGGCTTATGCACCGCTTCGTTTCCGGCATGATTAGATTCCCCTAGTCCGAGTTAGTGTTATTGTTCACTGAACATTACACTACTCCTGATACACTATCATTGACAGATTTCTCCCAGATCAAATTTAAATTTGGAGGTGACTTAAATGAATATTACCACCAAAAAACTAAAGTAGGACGCACTTTAGGTTTAGATCAGCGTTTCATTTTGGACGGTCTTACTGATGGACTGCCAGTAGAGATGAAACAGTTGGTAGTGACAAATGCGCCTGCTGATGTCAATGAATGGAGAGAATTAGTATTTAAATTAAGTAAATTGCAGTTAGAGCAGAAAGATAAAACAGACAGGAAGACTGAGCCCAACCCTCAGCATCCCCCTCAATATCGACAATGGAAACCTTTTAAATCCCACATTGACCATGGACAAAATTCCTACAGACCATGGAATTATCGTGTCCCAAACCAATCACCTCAATTTCGACATTTTAACCCAAACCCACAAAGAAATACATTCATACCGATGCAACCAACTCCCACAAGATCTATGCAGACCGATCAACAACGCCCAAACCTACATTATCAGGCCACGTTGCCACCAACGCCGTGCCGAGTTTGTTTAAATGTGGGCATTTCGAATGCTTATCATTGGGTGCGAGATTGCCCTTTTCGTAAACAAACGCTGAATGTTACTGCCCTAGCACCAAATCCAAGTGTTTCAACCCATAATCTAGATCAGACTAATAATGAGTTTCCACAAAATACAGAAGAGAGCCAATGACAATTAATAATACCCGGGTATATCAAAACACATAATGGATCCAAACAAAAAATGAACAATTGTCAAACAGCTACTCATGTGAAAAGTGAAGACTCATTACCATGTTTGATAGATACAGGTAGTTCTATCAGTGTAATGCCATACCATTTAGCCCATAAATTTAATCTAAAAATATCTAAAGTTCAAAAGAGTATTTCAGTCGCACAAACTCAAGGTGTTCTAGCTTTGAAAGAAAAATGCCTTGTCAGTTTGCAATTAGGACAAATAACTCAAACCATTGAACTGTTTATAATTCATAACTCTTTACCATATGTTTTAATTGGGCTACCCCATTGTGAATTGTTTAGATTAAATATTGATTGCTCTAAAATGCAAATCCATCAAAATAACAAAAAAATATCACTTATGCGTAATATTTCAAAAAAATCATCCCACCATACTTTGCATTTGTCACAACCATATATCCACCCGCTAAAAGCAGAGATCCAAAATGCAGAGATATTTGAAGAAAATTTTGAACCGGAGTTGTTTGAAACCTCTGACCATGGGCCCAAAGTTCAGTTGGCTAAAGAACAACTACCTGCTCTTCTCGCCAAATATGTCTGTATTTTTGCAAAAGATAAGTACGATGTAGGCTGTGTGAATATAGAACCCCAAAGAATCCATTTAACCTCTGACCTTCCCGTTTCACTTAGGGCTTACCGTACATCACCCAAAGAAGAGGAAGAAATCCGAAACCAAGTCCAAAATTTGTTACAGGCAGGAATCATTAAAGAGAGTTGTTCCGCTTATTCGTCGCCTGTCACTTTAGTTTACAAGCGCGAAGAAGGGAAGAAAACTCGTTTATGTGTAGATTTCAGAAAATTAAACGCTATTACCAAGACAGACGCAGAACCCCTACCCCGAATTGATACCCTTTTGGATAAATTAGCACAAGCTAAGGTCTTTTCCACTCTCGACTTGGCCAGTGGATATTGGCATATACCTATCCACCCTCGAGACACCGAAAAATTGGCATTTGCGACCACTTTCGGTTTATTTGAATGGTTGCGATTACCTTTCGGATTAAAAAACGCACCTGGGATATTCAACCGCACACTCCGAAGAATCTTTAATAAGTACAAAATTAATTTTGCCTGTAGTTATTTTGATGATGTTATTGTATTTTCTCAAAATGAGGAAGAACATTTGATGCATTTAGAGACATTATTTAATATTTGTGTCCAAGAAAACCTCAAATTAAAGTTATCAAAGTGTAATTTTGTTAAATCAACAATTAATTTCCTTGGTTATGAAGTTTCTAATGGATGTATTACCCCTGACAATCCAAATGTAGAAGTTATTAAGAAATTAAAACCACCAACCAATGTAAAAGAGTTGCAACGCTTTTTGGGATCTATTAATGTCTATAATAAATTTATTCCTAAGTATGCCGAAATTAGATATCCTCTCAACCAATTGTTAAAGAAAAATGTCCCCTATGTATGGGACCAAAATTGTCAAGATTCTTTTGAGAAACTAAAACAGGCTTTGATTGAAAAACCTATCTTAAGATTGTTTGATCCCAAAGTGCCTTGTGAACTGTTTGTAGATGCCTCAAGTCTTGGAGTAGGGTGTGTTGTGAAACAGGTAGATGAAAAAGGAAAATTACACCCAATAGCATATCACTCTAGAAATCTTCGAGATTATGAAAAAAATTATGCAATAACGGAATTAGAATGTTTGGCAATTGTGGATGCCTTGGATAAATTTTATCATTATTTACATGGTCAAAAATTTGTCATTCATACGGACCATGCGGCACTTACCTGGCTCAAAAATGTTAAAAATTTAAGAGGACGTCTTTTCCGCTGGTCTCTCAAACTTAGTATGTTTGACTATGAAATCAAATACCAAAAGGGCTCCACTAATGTTGAAGCTGATATGCTATCAAGACAACCTGTTTCAGAAAATGTACACCATGTTATACATCTCCTTGACTTGAATGAAGTAAGAGACAGCCAGAAAAAGGAAAATGTAACAGCAGATGGTAAAAAATACACTGAAGTAAATGATGTTGTTGTAATTAAAAAGAAAAGTTTGTATAAGATTGTTGTCCCCATGTGTTTACGGTTACCCCTCTTAGAAAAAACCCACACACAATTTGGCCACCCTGGTATTTATAAAATGATAAATTTAATTTCCCCACAGTATTATTGGCCTAATATCAATCAGGACATTGAAAATTTTGTAAAACATTGTCATACATGTCAAATAAACAAAAAATGTAAACAAAAAAGATTTGGCATGTTACAATTGATGCCCCCAACAGATATACCTTTTGAATGCTTGGCATTGGACTCTGTTGGCGGATTTAATTACTACAATTCTACGAAAAAATATTTGCATTTAGTGGTTGACCATGCAACTCGCTATGTGTGGGGCTTTCCTTCAAAAAGTGTAACTACTGAAACTTATACAAACATTTTGAAACAATTATTTCAACTACAAGTACCAGAAAAATTGTTAACTGACAGAAATGGAGCATTTACCGCTTCCAGATTTAAGAGATTTCTTCGTACTTACAATGTTAAACACAGATTGACAAGTAGTCACCACCCCGAAACGAATGGAAAAATTGAACGCCTAAATCAGACTATTGTAACCAGATTAAAGTGTAAAGTTAATTCTTCTTCCAAGAAAGTACCCTGGACTAAATTGTTAGATGAAGTCTTAGTTGAATATAACAATACTCCTCATTCTGTAACTCAATTTACCCCTAGTTATTTATTGTTAGGAAAATTGCCATATGATCCTCCTTTGCCAAATAATAGTTATTATCCTCCAGTTGATGAAGCTAGAAAATTGGCTAAAGAAAGAACAATTGCTTACCATAAGAAAAATAAAGTCCGCTATGATGCTCGTTTCCTTCCTGTAAAGTTTAAAGTTGGTGACCTTGTAATGTATGAAGAATTTCATTATCCTAATACCCGTAAATTAACTTCCCCATATTCTGGACCATACACCATTCTGAAACAACTTTCTGAAGTCACTTTTGAAATTGATAAACCCAGCCCACATTTTAAGAGAAATTCTGAAATTGTCCATTCATCCAAGTTAAGATACTACCATTCTCCTCAAAATCTCAAACTCAACCATGAATAAACCCCATCTATCTCTTTCATCTTTCAATTTTTTATTTTTGCTATTCTATCGTCCCTCTATCATTAGTATTTGGAAGAGGACCCAGCTGGATGTTTAACCCTCAACCCCCAGCGGTAAAGGATGAAAGTTACAGTTTAAAAGCACTGTTAATTTTTTTTTAATGTTATTAGTATATAATGAAATGTGTTACGTCAATAAGGGTCCTCCGCTCCTTGACCACCCGTCTTTAGCCGGACTGTTTTCCCAGATTCTCTTTCCAGGTTGAACGGAGAATCTGGCAAAACTGCTTCGCTTGCCCTTTGTAGGTGAATGTCAGTTTCCCACTTTCCTTTTCTATAGTGCAAGTGGCACGTTTTTTTTGGGATGACCTTTCACCACAAAGTATTGAAACCCATCTCCCACTAACACTGGGCATGGTGAAAATTATAGCAAGTTTATATTTTTTCTTAGTAGCTATAGTTTTCAGAGGTCTGACATTTTTGTATTTTGGAGTTAGCCTCGAATTAAGCCTAAAACTGGATACTGTACATAGTTAGAAAAGATGCAACCTAAGAATTAAGTAGGAAAAATAGAGTTTTATAGTATTATAATTAGTATTATGTTATATAGTGTTTTCTTATATAGTGATTATATTATATAGTGTTAAAATTGTGTTGTGTTGTAATTACTTTTGGTGATATTTCAGTGTCAACATACAGTATTTTCAGAAAAAAAAAAAAAAAAAAAAATGTGCATTTATTATACAATTGTATTTTGCTGATAATATTGAATATCATATTTTTTGAGTATTTTGCTATTTTTACCCATGTTTAATGTCAATAACTTGTGTGTGTTTTAGTATTTTATTTTTGAATATTTTATTATATTATATAGTATTTCAATTTTGCATAAAGAATGTTTCCAAAGGACTTTCCTTCATAAAAACTTTCAACCAAAGGAAACATCACAGACATTTAAAAACTGTTTAGTGGAAAAAAAAAAAAAAAAAAAAAAAAAAAAAGTTTATTTTTTAAATGTTATGTATTTTAGTCAATATGTGTTTCATTATTTTAAGTGTTGATATTTTGATTAATGTTTCTTTTTGTTGTCCTTCTCGAGAATGTCCCTTAAATGCTGCAGCATTATTCATCACACATTATCAGTACCATTATTCATAGCATTATCCATAACATTATCTGTAGCATTATCCGTCACAGTGTCAGTACCATTATTCATCACACATTATCAGTGCCATTATTCATAGCATTTCCATAGCATTATCAGTAACCTTCTCCGTAATATTATCAGTTACATTATCTGTAGTATTAGCATTAGTGTTCATGTTATTCAATGCCAAAATATTGACAAATCTTTTGTTGTAATATAGTGTTTTTTATGTAAAGAATAATGTTTTCATATAACCTTTTTCATGTAACCTGTAAATAATGTAGAAACTAGGTCCAGCTGGCTTGACGTTGTAAAACTGAAAAAAAAAAAAAACAACCAACCTACTTAATAATAAGGAAGAAACCCAGGTAAAATATTTAGGGGAGCTGAGACCCACAGACCTTGCAAGCAAGATCTGTGGCTCTTGTTTTAGTGGGGGGGGGGGGATATGAAAGGATAAAACCTATAGCCTTTTTAAAATTTAAAATTTAAATGCCCCTTCTTTTAACCTTAATTCTAATACTTAAAGCTAGTTTGCCCCTGTTAATGTTCTTTCCCAACCTAACATTTATTACTCTCAGAGATGATTTTTGGATGTTCTTTAAGATTAAAAAAGCTGACGTAAACGCAATTCTTAATTTGTAGGATCAGCAATGAAACCCTGGAAAACCGCACCTAACAACGTCATAGTGCCCAGATATTTCTTAACCAATTAAAATTAGAGTAACACCCATTAGTTAGTATCGCGACCTGGTAGAAATAATGTGAATTAACGGCCTTTATATAGCGGGAGCGCCTAAAACAAGCGGCTTTTTTGACCTAACACTTGCCTAATAAAATGCTGCCCAAATAAACGAACTTTTAAAAAGAAAGCGTCAAGTCACAGGGACCTGGTTTCTCCCAAAGATCTGCCAAAAAGGATTAATAAACCAGGCCCCAAGTGAAAATGTGGTGTCGTTATTTCTCTCTCCCTCACACCTCATGATTCCACAAAATAACGCCGCATAGACTCTAGAATGCCAACAGCTATCCCCGGCCCTTCGGACGATTGACTCGGCGCGATCTCCAAAGTCTTTCCCCGGCACCTACAAAGCTTGACGCGACGGATCTATGAGTTGTATCGCCCGAAGTCCCGCAGCTCTCCACGACTACAGTACATGAATTCCCTCTCCTCGGATCGGATGGTGACGGAACTCCCACGAACGTAAGGCCAAGACTCGGGTTCCTTACATATATATGTATATATACAGTGGAGCATCGTTTATACGACGCCGAAGGGACTACCGAAATACGTCGTATAAACGATAACGACGTATAATCGATTTTCCCTTCCAAAACTAGAATTAATTTTGTTTTCACTTAATTTTAATGTTTAACGTGATGATGTGCATGAATTTGTAAATTAAAAAACTAAAATAAACAAACAAACAAACAAAAAAAAAAAAAAAAAAAAAAAAAAAACGCGGAGAGGGGGAATTAGTAAGCAATTGTGTTTTCTTGCACCCAGTTTCCTATGTTTTCATACTTTTGATTGTACGGCAAACACAATGCTAAGCCTACGAGTCAACCTCTGGTGGTATTCATTTTTGGCTTATGCACCGCTTCGTTTCCGGCATGATTAGATTCCCCTATTACTACTCTTCCATAAAATAAAGGTTTTTTCTTGTGGTCGATGACTTAGGGTTTTGTGCGGTCGGCTCTTGGACTGTTACAAAAGTGTGAAAAGTTTTATGAACAGTGTATATTTTTTAAGGAACCTCTACAAAGTAATATTACAGACTTTTTAATTTAAGGTCCCACAATAGTCACAGAAAAAGTACTCAAAAAGACCCGAATGATAATGTAAAGTCTATGGGAGCGTTCTTTTCTAATATCTCGTTTAAATTTTAATATTTTGACATGATTTTTTTACATAGGATAGTTGAGGACGATCCACAACCGGCCTAGTTTTTATTTTTTCAATTTTGGTTTTAGATTTTTTTTTTTAAAATACTTTAATTTTCAAAACCGGTTTAAACCGGTTCTGAAAGTGAAACTATCATAATATAAAAAATATATAAGCAAAATCGAAAAAGCAAAAACTAGACCGGTTGTGGATCGTCCTCAAATATCCTGTGCAAAAAAATCATGTCAAAATATTAAAATTTAAACGAGATATTAGAAAAGAACGCCCCCATAGACTTTACATTAGCGCTCGGCTTTTACCGCGTGACTAGTGTACGCTCTTAATGAATACTAAAAAAAAAAAAAAAAAAAAAAAAGAGAGAGAGAAAAGGTACTCTACGCTTCAGTTTTTGTTTACCTTCTCTTTATTGTATGTTTTTTAGAAATTATTCTAATTAAATTTTTTCATATGTCTATATTACATGAAACAAAAGTTACTTCTCGATTTAAAATACATTTTTCCAATATTTCCATTTTGTGTGAATATTTTATTTTATGCATGAGTGGTTTTATTATACAGATTTCGTGAATCTGGATTGATTTTTGTTTAACGAATTTTCTTCCCAAGTATTTAAGTGTAACGATGAGACTTCGTTAAATGGAAGTCTCTCAGCATTTCTTAATGGAACACATTTTCATTTCGTCAATTTAACCCTTTAAATTCCAAATTATGATTCATGAAAATCGCATCTTTTAAAGCATTTTTAGTGAATTTTTGAATTTACAGTAGAAGACTTGCACAAACATTTAATAAATTTTAGCTGGATTTTGAAAATTAAAATTAAGGCTGTTCTCAACTGCTTTGCTCAACAAGCTGAAATTGTTTTGACATATTTACAAGTTCCTTTTTTAACGGAAAAATATAAAATTGCAAAGCCTAACTATAAAAGTGATTTGGAATCTAATTTACTTTTTCATTTTGCGGTCAGTTAATTATCTATTGAGTTATAAGCTTTTTTGATCACGTGACAAGGCTTTTTTCTCCCTTCAAAAACTGGTTTTTATTCTCTCTCGCGGAATGTCAGTTCAAAACGCCTACTTTGAAACTATTTTCTGAAAAATCTATTGTGTTTGCGAAAAAAACTGGAAACTGAGTGCGATTAGATAGTTTCTGAATAACAAAATTTGCTAGTTTTATGCATTTCCGAGTAAAAATAAATTAAAATTTATGTCACAAAATTATCCTTTTTTATTTAAGAACACCCTTAATTAAATTAGAATTTGTAGGGATTTTATGCAATTTTTGTAACTTCACACAAGTATTCCATTTAAAATCATTTTTATTTCATTTATTTATTTATACATTTTTTATTTATTAGTATTTTACAGAATTAGAAGATGTACAAATGGCGACCTCTGAGACCACGGGGTACAAGTGACCGAAATTCCATTTGGAATGAATTGACTTTAAAGATAATTGATGTTAAATTTGAACATCAATAATAATTGACTGAATTGAAATAGGAAATTGCCACATGTTTCATTGTGATCTTTGAACTCTTATTTCAATAACTGTTAAAAAAAAAGAGTACAATTTTCTTTAAATTTATAATTAATCAATATTGATTATTATTTGGCAAAAAAAGCTTTTATCTTTAGAACGCAACATATAATTATAAAATCGATTATATTTCTTTACTTGGAAAGAAAAAAGCATACTTCCAGATCGTCTGTGCACTAAGTTAATTTTTTTTCCAATTTTGTCACTTATATCCCTTGGTTTCTGGGGTCCTCAAATATAAAGTTCTTACAATAGAAATATAAAAATATTTTCGAACTGAAACTTTTCCTCTACAATTTTTCAACGTCAAGAAAGCTGAAAAAATGCAAGTGGAAAAATTATTACTCCTTTTTGAACTTTTTTGTTGTTGTTTTCTGTTACCAGTAGGGCTTTTAGAGAAATATCTATAACTCATTTTAAAATGCATTATTACTAATAGATGCTATGATGTAGAATCATACATTGATAATTAATACATTCAAAATCATGTCTGTTGTTAAATTACATTCCGTTAATTTACGTGTGCTGTCGTATATTTTAAAAATCTATTTTACTGTCTAATATAACGTTATTTTTAGCTCATCTAAAAAGCTCTCTTTCATAATAATATTACTTCCTGTCTAAAATAAACCTTTATTCTAGCGAAAGTACTTTCTTTTTGTAATTAAGGTGGGTCTTGCATTTTGTTAATTTTCGCATAATGGTTAAGAAAAATTTAATGTCTGTCAGTAAATAAATTAAATAACTAATAAATAAATTACTGGGAAGATTTAATGCCTCATTTTCAGTTAATCACTGTAAAACAATTTTCAACCGTTTGATATCACCAGATTGACATCATCTGATGTTTGAATTTTATTTGTAGGAAGGCTAACTGTTTTTAGGTGCGTTCGTAATTATGTAAATACGTATCACCTATTGTTGTTGCTCAGTCCGTCCATCTGTCTGTCCGTCCGTCTGTCCGTCTGTCTGTCCGCATATAACAACGCAAAAACTACCGAACCGAATCGTTTGAAATTTAAAATACATAATTATTACATAATTTTGTCGAGTCATTTCAAATGTTATGAAAATCGGATGCATAGATCAATTACAGGGACAATCAAAAGTATTCCGTTACATTACGATCAATGGGAAAAAAGTTTCAAATGCATTTTAATGGTGTTACACTCATTTGAACATAATAGAATTGACATGAATCTATGAAGTATGTACTAAAATATACATTCTGTACAATCTGTGATGCAAATAATATTTATTATTAAATTACAGGGCCACACAAATATATTCCACTAAATAATGTTATACGTGGAAACATTGTTTGGGGCGGGCTTTAATTATATTAAAATACTTCATATTTTATGAATAAGATATACTTTAATGAAGTATAATAAAATTTACTCCCTGCATATTTACAGGAACACACAGATTTCGAGCACTATACTGTATCCAAAGTACGCTCTCTATATCAGCAAGATCTGAATATTTTAAAACTTCGTTATCGTACAAACGCACCTCATTTGGTACGATTCGCGTGCAATTTTCAATTTGTTAGGATTGTGTATTGGTTTAACTCGATACGATATATGAGGTGAAAACTTGGCTACTAACTTTTGAAGAGGAAGTCGAAGGTTTCTCTTGGTGTAAGGGGATCACCTTCAAAAAGTGACTATCGTCTTGACATTTAAGAAAAATGTTCCATAGATATATTGTTTTTCTTCAATCAGCTTCCTTCTTGGCATTACATAGGACACGGACTGTGTGTATTGTTTTAGATTTTCATAAACGCAAGCCACTATGCCTTCTCTTAGAAATCTATGCCAAAGCAAATTATTCAAATACAACAATTAAAGTAACTGCAACATAAATGTATAAAATTAACCCATAAAGCATGGTGACGTCACTCCAACGTCGTTGTGAAGTCGCATTGTGACTTTGTGACCATCGATTGTCGATGTGACGTCACGTGACGTCGATGTGAATTCACAATGACTAAAATGTGAAGTCGTTATGTCCGTTTTAGAGCTCTTTTGTGACGTTTCACAAAGTGGTCACAATGTGACAAATTTGTGAAAAATGTGCCATTTGTGACTAATTTGACATTAACATTGTGACGAAACTGTGACAAAAGCGACGATATTTAAATTGGCAGAAACATGTTTTTTAAAGTAAATAACATGTTTTGAAGGATATTTATAAATTTCTGAAGATTTTTAAGAAAGTCACATCTCAGTCACAATGTGACGTCACTGAGTGGTGGCATTTTGGTCACAGATGTGATGTGACGAAAGTAACTCACAGTGACGTCACTGTGACCATGCATGCTATTAGAGAATTTTCTCACAAGTTATTTCAATGACAGTTTAAAGTATCTTCGAGACATAAAGGGTTAAATATTAAAACATTTTTTAACAGAAAATCATTTCTAACTTTTAGACAACTTTAAGCCATTTGATAGTCCTAAAAACCAACAAATGAAAGTTTGTAGTTTAAACATTGAGCTTTAAGTGACATGCTTCAACTTATTTTAGTGTCTTATTTTGACATATCTACACTGAGGGATTAATTGGAAATTATTGATTTCTAACTTTATTAACAGCTGGTCTGTTATTCAATTTGGAAATACTGTAGAAATCTCAAGTGTTGGCTCTAGGCATTCAAAACATAAAGAAATCGAAATGAAATTTGTCCTTGGGCTTACAAGTGCATCTTCTTCAACATTTAAAAAAAGAAAAAGTCTCTTGAAAAGTTTAAAAATAAATTTCTTGTTCACTTTTTTTTTCTCTCTACGTTTCAAAATTTTGTAGTTTATTTTATCTTCGGCATTTCCCTCTTTTTCGTTTTAGTTTTCTATTAAGGTTTGAGAATTTTGCTTCCAAAAATGAATTTTCTTTTATAAGAAAATTGTGAAATAGCCTTTTAAAATATAGGGAAAAATAAATCAGCTTTTTTTTTTCTTTGTCATGATCTAATAAATTTGAAAAATACAGCTATGCAGATTTTTATATGATCTTGTTGGAGGAACTAAAGAAATTCTTTTTCTAAAGGATGTGGGTCTATTATTGAGAAAACTCTGCAAATAATTAAAATGCCATCTACTCTATGAAAGTAACACCATCTTTAGCGAAAACCGTTATGTTAATAAACAATCTTCATCGAACGCATTTTTATTTCCCCATTTTAAAGACTTAACCCTTTCCGGCACGGGTAAAATCTGCTAGTAAGATGAGAAATTATCGACTGACACCGGAATGCACAAACGAATTTTTAGATATTTTTAATTCCTTAATTAAAACTTTTATTGCTAAAGTAAAATTTTACTAAAATATTTTTGGTGTCTTTTACAAGTTTGGCATTAACATTAGGTATCCCAGACCGGGCACAGTGTGCCGGAAAGGGTTAAAGCAGAAAATTGTTTTTTATCAACATGGAAAAACTTTTAGATAACAACTTTAAAGCTGTTGCCATTTGGTTGTTCTAAAAACCAACAATGAAATTTTAAAGTTTAAATATTGAGCTTTAAGTGACAAGTTACAACTTGTTTTAGTATCTTATTTTGACATATCTGCACCGAAAGATTAATTGGGATTTTTTACTTTCTAACTTTATTGACATCTTGTCTGTTTTTTAATTTGGAAATACTGTAGAAATCTTTGGCTTCCGGCATTCTGAACATAAAGAAATCGAGATGAAATTTGTCCTTGGGCTTACAAGTGCATCTTCTTCGACATTTAAAAAAAAAAGAAAAAAAAAAGAAAAAAAAAGAAAAAGGAAGAAAAAGTCTCTTGAAAAGTTTAGAAATAAATTTCTTGTTCACTTTTTTTTTCTCGACGTTTCGAAATTTTGTTGGTTACTTTATCTTTGGTAATTCCCTCTTTTTCGTTTTAGTTTTCTATTAAGGTTTGCGAATTTTGTTTCCGAAAGTGAATTTTCTCTTATATTGGAATTGTGATTTATCAGGAAAAATAAATCAGCTTTTTTTCCCTTTATCATAATCTAGTAAATGGGAGCGGTACAGCTATGCAGGTTTTTATATGATCTTATTGGAGGAATTAAAAAAAAATCTAAAGGATCAACGGGTGTATTATTAAGAAAACTCCGCAAATACTATTTAAAATTTCGTCAATTCTGTGATACTAACACTATATTTAACATAAACCGTGTGTTAATAAACACTTTTCATCGAACATATTTTCATTTTTCCTTTTGTTTGTTTATTGAAAACATACATCTAACTTGTGTGCTCGACATGAAGCCTGCTTATAAGCCATCGTCAATATACAGGGACGAGATAGCACACAAGGAAATATTACAACACACGAGAAGTACAACCAGGAGCTCCACACAAAGTGTGTGTGCAATGGAGCCAGTGGGATTCGAACCCACAACCTCACGATCAGCGGCGTGATGTCTTAACCACTCAGCCACGGAGGCCCATTTTTCCTTTTTAAAGACTCATAGCAGAAAATTGTTTCTTATCTACATGGAAAAACTTTAAAACTGTTGCCATTTGGTAGTTCTAAAAACCAACGATGAAAGTTTAAAGTTTAAATATTGTGCTTTAAGTGACACATTACAACTTGTTTTAGTGTCTTAATTTGACATATCTGCACCGAAGGATTAATGGGAATTTATTATTTCCAAACTTTATTGACAACTGATCTGTTATACAATTTGGAAACTTTGGCTTCAGGCATTCAGAACATAAAGAAATCGAGATGAAATATGACCTTGGGTTTACAAGTGCATCTTCGTTGTCATTTAGAAAGTCTATCTAAAGCTTTCGAAGAAAAAATCTATCGAAAAGTTTAAAAATAAAACTTTTTTCACCTTTTTTTTCGACGTTTCGAGATTTTGTAGTTTACTTTCTCTTCGGCATTTTCCTCTTTTTCGTTTTAGTTTTCTATTAAGCTTTGAAAATTTTGTTTCCGAAAGTAAATTTTCCCTTATAAGGATATCGTAAAATAGCTTTTTTAAATAGCAAAAAAAAAAAAAAAAATTGTTAAGTCAGTTTTTCTCGTTTATCATGATTTAATTATGATAAAGGTATAGTTATATGTGATTTTTTGAATAGATTTTATTGGATTGAAAAAGAAATGTTTCCTTTGACCAGTTTTGCCCTGGGGTATCGTATAAAAAATATTGAATATGTACCTTTATCAAAATTAACAGAAGGATTATTTCTAGAGATGCACCGAATATTCGGTATATTCAGTTAGGCCGAATATCAAACTATTCGGTTAAGCCGATTATCAAAGTATTCGGTAGAATTCAATGCTTAATAAAACCTTTTAAAACACATTCTTAAAAACTTTTCACAATTTCTACTTTTTAATTGTCAGTTTATAAATATATTTAAAATAATTAGAAAGTAAATCATATTTAAATAAAAGTGAATGTTTTTACATTATTTATTTGCTGTTTGTAAAGTATAACTTAAGAAAATTAAACATGAGAAAGATTAAAATGGTGATTTATTATGTTTCTCCTTCAGGAATAAATGATATGCAGATGTAAGTTCCTCAATTTTGTTTATTAAATACTCTGTTTCTTGCTTTTCCCAAATAAAAGTCATTAAACAATAAAGAAAAACTTTTGGGATTAATAATAGCTATCAAGGCAGATAATTTTTGTTCATAAAAACCATAATCATAATCGACTTATTGAGTCATAAGTATATTGTATTTCATCTCACTCTAAATCAAACTTGGGTTTTCGTTTGTTGCATTAACAATAAATAAGATACCATAACAATATTTTCAACTCACAAGCTTTGATTTCTGTAAAATATGATGTGAAATGGGAAGGGTGGAAAATGCCCCAATCATAAGAAAAGAGCTATGGACTAGACATTCCTTTATTCAGAATTAAGTTGGAAGTATTTGTACTCACATATTTTTTTCAATACTAAATGTTCTTATAAAAAGTAGAGGTCTGCACGGGCCCGGGCTTGGCCCATGGCCGGGCCGGCGGAATTGTTTTGAGTTTTCTAACAGGCTAATCCGGCAGATTTCGAATAGTTTTTTCAACAGGCCGGGCCGATAAAAAAAATTTCGGGCTTGCCGGCCCATTTTGAAGATTTAAACAGAAACGATAAAATGTGAGCTACTTTCAACGAAAATGGTTTTTAACGAGAATGAGTATAAATGTGCGTCACGAGCCATACTAGTTTGACAGCATCAATATAGAAATGTACAGTGTAGAGATCGGCATCGGAGAATTACATTGTGTGTAACCCATTTTAATATTTTTTTAGCTGATTCATGCCAGTCCGAGATCAAGCTTGCATTATTTTTCTACATATAGACTGGCCGGACCGGAGTAAAGACTTAATTGTTCTCAAGATCTGTAGGGCAGAAAACATGATTTGTAAAATTATTAACAGCGATAAAGAACTTATGTTAACTTAATCTTCGGATATATAGTTCTTGATGGTTTTGAAATTAATTTCCTAATAATGCGAAAGTTTGACACATTTTCTTATTAATTTTAAATTGTAAAAGTATAAAAATGATAAGCCTATAATATTGAAGGGATTTGGAATCGAATAGCGTTTTTCATTTTTGGTAAATAAAATACTTGTATAACCTTGTTGAGATATAATAGTTTCTCAAATGATTGCAGGTTTTTCTCCCTTCCCATGCTATCACTTCCGGAAATTCTATTCAAAACGCTAATTATGACAGTACTTTATACGCTTGCAGTATTCTTAAATTGCTTGTATCAAAAATGGTTAACGCCACTGATTATATAGTTTCTGAATAAAGATACCTGCTAATTTTATGCGTTTCTGAGAAAAAAATGAATTTAGAAATGTAATAGAAATGAGCTTCTTTGAATTTCAGAATGAATTTGGATTGAAAATATTTAATAAAATGATATAGACATATTTTTATAAATCTTCTTTTACTAAACAGCTTAAAAAATAACGATGTTTTAAGTTTTTCTTTTTTCTTTTATTTTAAGCCATATTAGTTTTTTAATGAATCTTTATTCGAATGTTGAAAGCCTAAGAATCTAAGTAATCATTAATGTGTATTTCATGTAAAATATACTGTAAAATCATTACATGGATATGTAAGCAGTATTCTTTAAAAAAATCTTAATTATATGATAAAAATCTGAATTTTTTAGAAATCGTAGAAATTTAACGGGCCAAAACGGGCCGGGCCTGTTTTCACTGATTTATGTACGGGCCGGGCCTAAAACATAAAAATTTAAACGGGCCGGGACCGGGCCGAACTTTTAAGTTTTACAACGGGCCGGGCCGAAATAATTTTCCTATGGGCCAGGCCGGGCCTGGGCCTGGAAATTCCGGCCCGTGCAGACCTCTAAAAAAAAGTTCTTGTTTCGCAAAATGTAAGTTTCTTTCATTAAATATTATGTAAAATTGTTTTAAAAAGTAACATTTTAATACCTTTAGACTTTGAAATATAAAAAGTATTTGGAAAGCCGAATATTCGGTATTCGGTCAAAACCACTATTCGGTGCATCCCTAATTATTTCATAAACAAACTGCATTTCATACCTATGATGTAGTTCTCATTATAAAAACTTATTGCGTCTATCCTGAAGAAAGCTACTTAGGAAATTATAGGTATATTCTCATGGATCATGAACCTTAGACTCTAAAACTACCCCTCTCCTCCGTTCAAATTTTGATTCACACACACACATACATATATGTCTTTTTTACGTGTAGTGCGATAGCATTTGTGTCTATGAAACGAACCGAATTGGATATGACAAAAATTGGTTGCCTGTAAAGTCGGTATACGGGCGAAAGTTTTACGTGACAACGACTTTGAGTTGTAAAATAATTTTAATGTGAATATTCATTCGTATAGTAGGAAGAAGGATGAAATAATAGTAACAATTTAAAACATTTATTACCTTTAAACATACATAGGTATTTATATACAAATATACATACAATAACTTGCAATACACTGTGTTTGTTAAACACATTTTACTTCATGTTTATTGATGCCAAATGTTGAATTTTGTAAACAGCATATTAAAGAATTTTTCAATGAGCAGAACATAACTAAAGTAAAATGGCTTTCACTAATCGCATATCATTAGTTTTCCATAATATACCACCGAATTACGAAATAAACTACACTTATTTTCTTTGTACTTTATACTAATAACTAATACATAACGTATTTCGTCTTAGTTTGATACTATCTAAAATTCCTATTAAGCACCGCCCCTTCCTTGCAGCGAATTCACATTCACGTTCAGAAAATGGTCCCACAAGTGACCGGAAAAAGTTAAGAGAAAAGTGAGCGCGTATCGAGAGCGGAGCGTAACGTAACGTAACGCAGTTTCTTGAAGTGTCTCCCGGCAAACCAATTTACAAGACGTTGTCACGTCAAAAAGTGTACTGGATTTACCAAGGATTGGTGTTTCATCCGTCATCTTGTTTAAAGGTAGTGACCACCTCAAGATTCATATTCAAAACGCTGTAAAAATAATTACAAATACAAAACACATTTTCTTTTAACAGACAAGCAGCCAAGTGAAAAGACCCACTCTCTATTGTTAATCCTATTTAAGAAATTTATAAAGATATCTCATTTGCATTTCAATATATTTTTAAATGTTTTTTTTTTCTTCTTAATTTGGGATAGTTGAGATCTATCTGTATCAAAGTCGATTTTGGTTACGGGTATTTCTAATGATGACACTTCAAATTTCGAAAATGAAAGCATACTCCTAAAAAAAAATATATATATCTGCAACCATAAGGAAAAGAGCAAAAAACGGTCTTCGAACAGATGAACTCCAACTATCCAATATATATATATATATATACATAAATCTTTAAAAATATTGGATTGCAAACGAGATATCTTTATAATTTTTTTCCGTAGGATTTGCATTAGCAAGCAGGTCTTTTCGCGTGAGTGAAGTAGCCAATTAAATTATATTTATTTTAGTGTCTTGTTTCGACACATCTGTATCACTAGATTAATTGCGAATGCTACTTTCTTTACTAACGGCAGATCTACTTTCCAATGTGTAAATACTTCAAAAATTTGTCTTACTGGGTCCAGTGATGAATTCAGGGAGTGGCTTAGAAACGACATTGCTCCTCGGAGCAATGAGATGCTCCCCTCCCCCTGGAAGATTTCAGATTTTGTGTTTTCAATGGTTAAAAAGTGTAATCCCCCCCGGAACTCTATAATACCTCTTCGGGGCCACAGAAATCCCTCCCGGTGAAAAGTGTCTGAAATCAAAACTAACGGGATCCATTTGTGATAGAAAGAATTCAAAATAAAATTTGTCTTTAAATTCACAAATGCACTTTTATTTAATGCAAAAATAAAATAAAATAAAATAAAATAAAATAAAATAAAATAAATAGATTAATTAAAAACAAAACAAAGTAAATCTCTTTTCAAAAAGTTTAAATTTCTACTCTTAAACTAAAATTTTTATCACAGAAGGATTCTATCATTATATAACGTCAATGTTGATTAAGCAAATATTCAGGAGCAAAAAAGTAAATTTTAAAGAGAAATTCATATACTCATTTCTAAAAACAGAAATTCAGGCATCTAAAAAACTAATAGAAATATAACTCTTGACATACATTCTATTGTTCCTACATTTGAATTATAATATTTATTTTAGTGTCATGTCTAGGAACATCTGAATCGCCAGATTAATTACTTCTTCTCACTTTCTTATTTTATTGGCACGGGTTTATTTTGCAATCTGTAAATACTCTACACTCCTCTATAGTTGGCTCCCAGGCATTCGTGACAGGAAGAAATTGATTTTATTTTTTCTTTGAGGTTGCTCACAAGTGCATCCAAAAAAAATCTTTTTTTGAAAAGTTTAAAAATAAGTGTCTATTTCTATTTCTGTTTTCGGAGTTTAAAAATTTAGTGGATTTATTTCATCTCCGACATTTTTTATGAAGCATTGATTTTTTTTTTCTTTCGGAAAGTGAATTTTGTTTTTAAGCGATTAATGTTTGTTGTTAAAAAAAAATGCTGAATTTTTAAATTTTGTACAAAATATTTTCCCTGGTGTATGCCTATTACTTTACTATGGTGTATAGATACTGTAAAAAAAAATCTGTAAAGTTATTAATATTTTTTTCTAGGAAACTCGGATTCCTAGAACTTTTCATTTAACGGTAACAGCAAAAAATTATGTAAACAATTCAGTTACACGAAATTTTGCAGTTACCGTTACATAAATTTCAAGGAATTCATGGTTTCCTTGAAATAAAAATGCAATTATTTCACAGTTTTTTTGCGGCGTACAGTGTCTGTTTAGCCGTGAATCAACCTTTATTATATTCTATTCAAAAAATTTCTTGTGCATATTGGTTTTACTGCTTGCTTAGTATTAGTTTATACACTACTCAAGGTCTGCTCTAAGCGTGCGATCAACTATTATATCATATCTAATTAACTAATATACTATTTTAAAAAAATCAATAATTTTTACAGAAAAAAGTTGTATTTTTTACAGAAAAAACTGTTTTAATAAACAATTACAAAATTTTCCTGTAAATTAAACGGTTTTTCACTGGTGCTAAAATTGACAGTTTTTTCCTGTCAATTTGAGAGAATTTTTTACAGTGTTGCTGTGGGTATCCAACACTTAGTGAAACTTGATTTTTCATTTATAGAAAAGAATAAGGCAGGAGTCGGCAAGTAATTTTAAGTGGGGTCCGAATACTTTTGAAATTTTTTATCAAAATCGAGAGAAAAAAACACATAAGCAATTTAAATACTTATTGCTTTCAAATTATTACTTTTACACACACACATGCATATAATAGAAAAGTCAGGTATTCATTCTGACAAATTACTACATACGCAGGTATAAGTCCAGAAATTTTTTGCAATCACGTTATAAAATAGGAAAGAAAAATATTTGTTGAAAAATTACACTTTTAGTCTTGAGCCAGTTTTTTATATTTTGGTTCTCGTGGTGACTAGCTAATGCGAAGAGAGTCTTCAAGGTGGACGTCCGTTAATTTCGAAAGATATTTGTTATTTAAATAATTCATTCTGGAGAAAGCTCTTTCACATGTACATATGGGAATTAAACATAATAGTCAGGTTAATCGCTGTTTTTTTTACAATTTTCCTACTTTTCTGAGACATGTTTGCGGCAAAATTCTTCAGAGGTTACAATTTTATACGTTTGTAAAAAAAAAAAAAAAAAAAAAAAAAAAAATTGTACTAGTCAAACAAAAGTTGGAGTAAAAGTTTTCCAAGACTGGGCAACTTCGTAGCCACATCATTCCATTCTGCATCTGGAATTCATAATACGGCAATTTAAAGAATTGAGACAACTTACCTATATCGGCAAAGTCTTGGAATCTTGCTTCAAATTTCCGTCACAAAATCTGGCATTAAAGCTAGAAACACCACTAACTGCGGTGTGCATTTCAGAATTCTTCTTTTTAAATTCAAGAATTGTTGGAAAATTAATAATTAATAATCCCTTACCATTCGCGGGGGTTAGGTTCCTAAAATCATTCGCAAATGTTGAGACTGTCTTCCCATGCATAAAGGAGGGTTAGGTTTTATTTATTTATTTTGATTTCTTTTACCAGAAAAGAACAATTGAAGTTCAAAAATATATTTATTAAGTATTTTATATTAAAAAGTACTTGCTTAAAATTAATTTGAATAATTAATAACATATTGTACAAAATTTATCTGCTAGTGTATGGTGTAAAAAATTTAATGGTGCGCTATTTTTTCACAGAATAGATCGCTTGTTTATGAATTTCCATGTAAGGAAAAGTTGTGGCCTAGATTTCTTTTTTAAATTTAAGGCTCCTCACCAGTGGAGAATCGCAATCTATTGCTTTTCAACAAGTCGTTGTTGATGTTTAAAAATTTCCTCGACAATATTTGCAGAAAACATTTCATCTGCAGTAAAACTTTGAAATTTTAGAAAATTTGGATAATGAAAAATACAATAGGCTATATAGTAGGTCCAATGTCACATAGTTCATAGAATTGGTGAGACAAAGTGAGTTTACTTTGTAAAAAAATATTCTTTGGAAAACAAAATTTCCGAATAACCAAGTTCAGTCTTCGCGAATGTTAGAATGTTCGCATTTTTTATTTCGCGAATAATCAAAACTTGTGAATGTTAAATCCGCGAATGGATATTTTTTTCGATAGCTTCAACTTTCCGTTGTTCGGATATGGACCGCGATTCGCTAATTGTCAACCGTGGCAATAATGGATTAACGACACAAAATAGAAGAGTTACTCAGTTCTATATTCAGTTTTTTAGCTTATTAAAATGCAGAAAATAATTCCTTGAACATCATTTTGCAGCAAGTTAGAAAGACAGTGTAATTCAGGAAGCAATGTTGATTAAATGATTTAATGTTAGATTAAATGAAACTACTAGTCAGTTGGAGTAAATTACAGTGATTATGACAATAGGAACATCATAGCACCAGCTGCATTGTGAAATCAAAGGAACTCGATTACTGAAGTGATATATAAAAATGACGTGATTATAAAAGGTATGTGCCCGGTGGCTGAATCGCCAGCTTGCTGCTGCCATGGTCTAAAGTTTGACTCCAGACTTGGGCAAGGTAAAAATAAATTTTAATCTCGTCAGTGTCATTAAAATAAGTACTAAGCTTTCGTTGGAACTACATACGGTTCCGCATTAAGTTGACAGCCTGACAGTAACACATGCTGTGTATAGATAACAACAGGACGAGAAAGCAAAGTTGAGCACAATCGACTATTATACTTAACGAATTCTAGCACCGCAGTTACCCTCATAGCATGCATGGTCACAGTGACGTCACTGTGAATCACCTTGGTCACATCACATCTGTGACGAAAATGCCACCACTCAGTGACGTCACATTGTGACTAAGATGTGACTTTCTAAAAAAATTTTCACAGTTCGTCACAATGTTAATGTCAAAGTAGTCACAAATGACACACTTTTCACAAATTGGTCACATTGTGACGTCACAAAGTGGTCACAATGTGACGTCACAAAAAAGCTCTAAAACGGCCATAACAACTTCACATTTTAGTCACTGTGACTTCACATCGACGTCACGTGACGTCACCATGTCTTACGGGTAGTTTAGGTAGATAAAAGGAAAGGGAATAGAAAAAATTGATAAATTGCTTTACTTGTTATAAATTGTTGCTCATTAAAAGTTATCTTTTATTTCCTTTCTATGATTTGTAAAGAACATTTTCTGTTGTTAAGTATGAGAGAGGTCCTTGTAAAATTACTGTAAGGGAAAAAAAAACAGAAAAACCTATAAGATTCAGAATTTTCTTGGAAATATTTGAAATGTTTATAAAGTAAGATTTCAATGAAACCGAAATATTTGAGGAAGTAATTCCTTTGAAGTGATATTAGTGTTACCTTAATATAAAAAATGTGCAACTAAAAGCTTATAATTTTCCTTATTACTAGTATTTAAATATAATATATTATATAAAAGATTTTTTAAAATTTAGATAATGTTCAGAATACCTTAAAAATATAAATAAATAAAAGGTTTAAAAAAAGGCAAGAGATTATAATTTGTTTACTTGCATTTTTTCAGTATATCGTATAATTGATAAGCTTTAAGAAAAGAGTGAAATTATGCTTTACATGATTGTATTTTTGTTTACAATCTTTCACCTTTTTCATGACTTAAAATTAATACTCGACTCTGTTTTTCTTGCATATTTTAATCCTTCTGTAACATTATCTGCGCTGCTAAACAGTCAAATTTACTCTAATTCTTTATTAAATAACTGTTAACTTTTCTATTTTTCAGCGCAATATTTTTACTTTCTTCTATCTTCAATAGAAGAAAGTACTGTAATCGAAATTTTTTTCGACTTCTGGTTTTCGACGGATTTACACGTTTTAGGGGTCAGAGATTTCAAAAAACATGTTTTTACAAAATGTCTGTCTGTCCGTGTGTCTGTGTGTCTGTCTGTATGTCGCCATTCTACCATCAAAAAGTGTATGAAGTTATGCATAGAATTGAACCAAATTTTTTGTGAGTATTTTTGACTGTGGCAAGCAGGTCCTACTTCAGTTTTGAAATATTCCGCTGGAAGGGGGCGCTGCAATCCCGATTTTTGTGCCATTTTCAATATTGTAACGACCAAAAGTATATGGAGTTATGCATCGAATTGACCCAAATTTTTTGTGTATGTGTATGACTATGGCTAGTTAGTCCTCCCTGAATTTGAAAAATATCCGCCCGAAGGGGGCGCTGCAATCGCAATTTTTGCGCCATTTTCAATATTGTACCGACCAAAAGTATATGAAGTTATGTATCGAATTGAACCAAATTTTTTGTGTATCTGTGTGACTATGGCTAGTTGGTCCTCCCTGAATTTGAATAAAATCCGTCTGAAGGGGGCGCTGCAATCGCGATTTTTGTGCCATTTTCAATATTGGACCGACCAAAAGTACATGAAGTTATGCATCGAATTGAAAGAAATTTTTTGTGTAAGTGTAATGGTGTAAGTGTAGTGGTAAACTATGGCTAGTTGGATCGCTCTGAATCTGAAAAAATCCGCCGGAAGGGGGCGCTGCAATACCGAATTTTATGCCATTTTCAATATTGTGTATGAAGTTAGTTCTAGAACTGAACTAAACATTTTGTATATGATTATTTTTTGGTAAGGCAAGTAGGTCCTCCCTGAATTTGAAAAAAAAAATCTGCCTATCATTCTATTGTCCATCGGCTCGTGCAGAGACGGAAATTCGTTTTTACTCCGATTAATTGATTGAAGCAGAAATTTAAGATGAAAATCAAAGCTGGTAGGGTATTGAATTAAAATTATTAAAGCATTAAAATGAGTAACTTTTTTTTATATTAAAATGCATGTATGAGATAGAAGAAAGATTTGGGATTGGCACATCCAACTAGTTTATACTATGCTTAGACTTTAAATCTTTCCATTCAGTCCCCAAAGGTTTGCATTTAATTTTTTAATTTCTTTTCATGGCTACGTGCGGAAAAAAATAATAATAAAAAGAAAAAAAACGGTTCCTTGTTTTCGTGTTTATAACCTGTTATTTTTCATTCAAAATAATCCTTTATTTTCCCGTTTTCGTCGCTTAATGTTCCGTAAGGAACATTTTTCCTGTTCTTACATTACATATAAGACAAATGTTTATAAAAGAGCTCAGTGACTGAGAAAAAAAAATGGGAAAACAGAGAAATACCTTTTGAAATATGAAATGTATATTTTTCGAGTATTACTTTTGTGTTTCTTCTAAATATAGATTTCAAGGAAAAGGAAATATTTCGAAAATGATTATTGAAGTAAAAGGACCTTAGTTCGTATATCATAACCAAATATTTTTCCTTAGAAAATAGGTTATTTGATATTTCTGACATTAGAAATATAAAATGGTATGTTAAAGCGTATAATGCGCACATTTGGGGAGAAAAAAAAGAGAGAAAAAAAAACAAGTTGGAAATTGCACGTGAAGCGTAGCAAATGAGGTGCATTCGTACGATAACGAAGTTTTAAAAATATGACTCTCATATATCAATCTCATAAAATTGTAAATAGTTTATTACAATTAAAATGAGCACCAAACAATGTTCTCCCTATACCATTATGTAATGGAATACTTTTGTGTGGCCTTGTAAATCAATAATAAATATTCTTTGCACCACAGATTATGCAATATGTATATTATAATATGTACTTTATAGATGCATATCAATTTTATTATGTTCGAATGAGTGTAGCACCATTAAAATGCATTTGAAACATTTTCCTTCTTTGACCGTAATGCAATGGAATCCTTTTGATTGTCCCTGTAATTGATCTATGCATCCGATTTTCATAAAATTTGAAATGACAAAATTATGTAATAATTATATATTTTAAATTTCAAAAGATTCGGTTGGGTAGTTTTTGCGTTGTTATATGCGGACAGACAGACGGACGGACTGAACGACAACTATAGGTTTTACGTATTTACATAATTACGAACGCACCTAAAAAAGGGGGAGTCTAAATTAACAGGTGCGTGATAATATAAGCCGGTTAAAAAACTGACAGATTAAAAATTTACTAAGATCTTTAAGCTTTTCTTTTTAAAACATACAATAAAAAGTATTTTAAAAATTAGGTAAGGTAAATACTCTTGATTGGTCTATCAGGGATTTCATATGATATTCTAGATCACAGGGAAAAAAATCCATTGCTGACAGATGATAATTAGGCCACTGATAATTACTGCACTATTATTTTAATGAAAAAGAAAGAAAATGTTAAGATTAAATAGATAATTTATTAAAAAGAATTATCAGCATATTAAATGCAGGCAATATTCTGCCATGTTTATTTTGTTTAGAGCATACATAGAGACCAAATAATAGAATTTTCTTAATTCATAATTTTTTTTTTTTTTTTATATTGCATCAGAAAATCCTATAACATGTTGATAGATAATTTTCTTGATTACATTACTTGAATGAAGATTTATTATTATTTATAATTCAGAAAACCATTAATTTCTATCAAAATTAAGAAAAAGTAAGGATCATAGGAATTTTAAATTTATGGATTAACAAATGGGTAAATGTAATCTACGATTGCACGAATGGTTTCATTTAATAATCTATTCAAAATAATCTATCTTTAATTAATAAATCTAAATTGTTAATTCATAATCCTTAACTTTTTTTCATAAAACATGGATGGCAATACTATTAAATTTAATTTTAAAATTATTACACTAGGAAGATTTTTTTTTTCTCAATCGAATTAAGAATATTCAAGAATTTTGTTTCAGACATTTGTAGCAGGATATGTTTGCGTATCTGAAAACCATATTTTATTACATAATTTAATTTCATAAAAAACAAAAGTTCTTTTAACTAAATCAATCGGACAATGGAATTTAGTCACTAAATTAAGGTAATGTACAAAAATACAGTTGATACAATGCGTGTGAAATTAATCTTAGGCAATAACGACAATGGTGGGATGAGATTTTATGCATTATGAAGTTAATAAAAAATAAAATAAAGTGTAATGTATAATCAGTGTTGTCAATCCACTTTTTCCCTTAATTCAGATTTGCTTAATTGCTATCCCTTAAGATAAAAAAAAAGGAGTGTAATTTGTCTTATTTTCTTCTCATTATATCTGTCATTAAATGAAGAGAATATTACTACTTTAAATGAGTGGTAGCAATCAAGCAATTTGACTAACAATTTAAAAAAAATGCAGCGAATTGGCAACCCTGCTACAACCCAGCAATATCTATTTTTTTTTTTTTTTTTTTTTGGTACTTACGTATTAACGTCACCGCAGCTACAAATTTGGCTGTTTTAAGTACCGCCAATCTGCACCTAAAATTTTTGTGACAAATCATAAAATAAAATACTTTATTTAAAATCAAAACAATTTATTTAAAAACAAAGAAGTTAATCGGATTTCGGTGGAAAATGGGCCGATATAGGGTTTAATATAGATTCAAAACAGTCTCTATTTTCTTTCACCTGATGCTGTCGCCATATGAACTCTGATAAATAAGATTCAATAAATGATGTCTCGCTGTCCCCCTATGTCTCTTGTTCCTCCATTTAGAGCTGCCCTACATTCTCTCAGCTGTTTGTGTATGAAAAATCAGCATGAAAATGTATGAAATGTATGTTGTGTATGAAAATAAGTTTGTATGTCAAAAATCAGCAAACATAACAAGGCAAAAAGGAATCCAAAAGAGAACTGCGTGCGCGTGCTAACAACAACATTATTTTTTATTGGCACATTAGCACAACTTCTGCTGCGCTGCGGTGGTGTTAATACGTAAATAACCTTTTTTTTTTTTTTTTTTAAGAAATTGATTTTTAGAAGCTTTAAATACTTTAAGTTATACTTAAAAGAAAAAAAAAAATTAAGCGCATGACAATTTATTTTGTCACTATTAAAGAAAAATGAAAAATCACTTTTCAAAAGGATCTGTTTTTAGGTGCTTTCATAATTATACAAATACATATCACCTGTAGTCATCGTCTGGTTTGGCCATCTGTCTCCATATAACACAACAAAAACTACCAAATCGAATACTTTGAAATTTAACCTATATGATCGTTGCAGGGATTTAGTCGAGTCGTTTCGAAATTTACGAAAATACAATCAAAACTTTAAAAAATATTAATAAAAGCTTTCATCATTCTGTTAAATCCTATTATATATGTAATTAATGCAAAAACATCCTATGATAGGTGATGATTCTATGTTACTATGATGACGACGTCCTATTATTTCCGAATTACTGAATTTAATATATATACATATATATACATATATATATATATGATCGCAATAAGTTTTGTAGTTATGCTTTTTTGTATAAGAATGCAGTAGCTATTGCACCTAAATCTGAATATTTATAAAACTAGTTATAGTACGAACGCACCACATTTGCCACGTTTGAATTACAATTTCCGACTTGTTTTATTTCATTTCATTTTTTATTTTTCTCCTTCTTTCCAGCATCTCTAATAAAACAGCATAAATTTGAGCCTTAAAATGAGGATTTTTTTCCATGAAGTTTTTATACCAAAGCGATTAATTTTCTTTCCTGCCGAACGTAATAATCCCCTTCGAAATGACATAGCAACCTGTTGTTGTGCCTCACATTTCACTGGCGAAATAGACTTATAGAAAAATGAAATTGCGTAGGCGAAAAAAGAAATGAGAGATTTTTTTTTTTTTCTTTTTGCGGATTCTATCGCAGTTCCTCATCTTCATCACATTCTAAGAAAAAGAAAGTCAAAAGGAAATGCCATGAACTTGCTGTCAGCTGCAGTTGAGGTCATAAAAAGACTGCGAAAAATTTTGTGAAAAAAGGTGGGATAACGTCTTAATATTTTTGTTGCTAAAAATATATCACAAATAAAATGACTATTAATCCTTTAATACTTTTTGTATACCTTATTATGATTCTATGAAAATTTCAACTTCTAAAGCATTTTTCGTGACTTTTTGAAATTACGTTAGAAGTTATACGTAATCATTTATTAAATTTTAGAACTTCCCCAATTAAATTGAAATTTATAGTGATCTTGTGCAATGTTTATAACTTGACTCAAATATTTTATTTAAAATCTTTATATATATATATATATATATATATATATATATATATATATATATTCTAGAATTTGGAAATATACAAAAATAATTCTTGCACACTAGAGATTATCGAAATATTTCTGAACTGAAAATTTTCCCCCTGCAATCTTTCAATGTCAAGAAAGCTGAAAAGATGCAAATGAAATAGAAATAATGCATTTAAAAATATTTTTATTTTATGCAACCCATAATGATTTTGGAACAAGATTAAATTATCTATAACGTATTCAAAGCAATTTTACTACATTAAGTGCAGATTCACGTTCATCACGACTAAATTTTTTGACTTGGCAATTAAGTTTCGACGTATAAATCGCCATCCTTTGGCGAATTTTTGCGCTTTTTCTTGCGTTCATTTGACGAAAATTGCTGTTATCTGCAATCTTCTGACAGGAATCCTACGTCTTTTCACAATCCTCTGACGAGAATCGCATGTTTTTTAGCTATCATCTTACCAAAATCGCATTTTTCCCGCGATCATTTGACGAAAATCGCGTTTTTCAGTGATTTTTGGACGGAAGTCTAGATTTTTTTTTTTTTTTTGCGATCCTTTGATAAAATTAACTTTCCTTCTACGATCTTTTAACGAAAATCGCGTTGTTTGGGCTATCATTGTACACCGTAGTTTTTCTTGCACTTTTAATATTCTTTACAAGCGCATACCCGATAGGTTGCGATTGCTAAAAAATGCAACTTTAGAAAAAAAAATAGGGGAAAAATATTTATGTAACTTTTTCTTCCAATTTAAATGTATTCAAAATTTGGTCAAAAATAATCAAAATTTGTTCTTTATTAATTTTTATTATATATTCCTGTATAGTATTTAATATTACTAACAATCCTACTCCATTATACCTGACTATAGTCATTATTGAAAAGTGTAATTTTTGTGAAAAAAAATTATTAATACGCTTTTTTTTCTCTTTCTCTTTAAACATGTAAAAAAAATTGTTCCTAACTAGTCAAAGTTTGTTCTTTGCTAACTTTTAATGTATGGTAAAACCTCCTTAAAGCGAAAACGTTCTGCTCCAATAAATATTGGTCGCTCCGAGAAGTGGTCTCTTAATGAAGGTCATGATTAAATCTAGATTTTAATTGTTGAAAAAAAAGGTAACAATAAATGTTACTAAAATTCATTTTTTACATTAAGAAAAACTATGAAAATTTAAATATCAAAACAAAACTTAATTGCATAAGTTAATTACTGCAGAGTTTAAAAAATGAATGCACTGACATTTGTTTTGATTTTACGATTTATAACTTTTATTTTCAAGTTCTTTCCAAATACAGTAAATAAATGCAATTTTTTGGGGCGGGAACAAATAATGAAGATTTGATTACATCTTTGGAAATTTTTTTGACAAAATGGAACAGGGAACTTTATAGACCGTAATTCTTAATTTTTTCATCAGAGTTAAATTTACTGGCTAAAAAAGTTACAAAGGGATTTAAATACTTCAAAGTTACTAAACTTAGTTAAAAAAAAAAAAAAAAAAAAAAAAAAGAGGTTTGATGAATAATGGGCTTTCCGGAATTATTTTTCAAATAAAATCTTGTTCATGCGACCAGAAAAAAAATTGAATTTGTTCCATTTTCTTCATAGAAGTTGGTCGCTGATGGAGGGAGTTCAACTGGGATGGTCTCTGAATGGAGGTAAAATTAGTATTGAGCTTATGTGAATAAATTTCTTTCCATGAAGAAAAGGTCGTTTAGGAAGGTGGTCACACAGGGATCTTTCACTGAATATCAAATTCTTTTGTATTGACATACAAATAAAAATGTACACGTATTCCATATAATACTCGAACTTCCTGTATGTATGGCGGCTGCAAATAATTTATTAATGGCCGCTACGAAAAGAATCGGCACTTTTAAATAATGACATTACAATTCACCTATATGAAATGAAAAGGAAATCTTTAATTTAACTCCCCAGTTCTAATGCACCTTCTAGAATGTGCGTCTTCATTTGCTCCCAAATTTCCGGCTTTTTCTGTTTCTAGTAATCATGTTTAAATGGCTGCAGACAAAAATATTTTAAACGGAATGTTATTTGAATCATACATAGAAAGAAGTAATATTAAAGATATTATAGCATCAAACTGTGATTAATTAATATAAATATCTTGCAATTTATAAGCATTCTTATAAAAATATATGAAAACCCTTGGACGGTGAAAGGATTACAAATCACCACAGGCAAAATCAGGCCCATCTAATTGGCTTCTTGGGAAATTAATAAAAGTTTTGGTACTTAATCGAATCTTGTTCTTTTATCATGATATTAGGTGTATCCACAAAGTAAGTTCCGTTTCTATTTCTATCCGCAGCAAAGTTGCGATCGCAGTTCGAAGCATACGCGGCAGTTACTCCGACCGAAGAAGAAGAAATGTACGCCATTTTCAGATCGCTGCTGCCGACGTGTTATTTGTAATGCTTCTTTAGAATGTCAGCCTTAATTGAAAATGCCGCCTCTTGTGAAATCAGATCTGTGATTCGTTTTCTTAATACAAAGAAAGTTAAACCAAGTTAAAATTATTGACAAATCTGCGAGGTTTACGGACAAAATGCTATGAGTGATTTGGTGTTTAGAAGATCGGTCTGACAGTTTAATGAAGGACGTGACGATAAAGAACGAAGTGAACGCCAGTCATGGATTGCTGATGAACTGGTTAATACAATTGAAAAGAAGGTTAAACAAAACCGTAAGTTTACATTAGTGCTCTTGCTATGGGGTTTCCACAGATCTCACGATCACTAATTCTTGAAATTGTTACTGAAAAACTGAAATTTCGAAAGACATGGTTGAAAACACAGGCGGCAACCTTCTGAAGAAGGCATACAAAACCTTGTGGCACGCTACGACAAGTGCCTACAAAATTTCGGAAGCTATGTAGAAAAGTAGTTTCACAGTCGTAGATTTTTGTACAATAAATTATTTTCTGTATCTGTACAGGTTTTTTTTATATAACCAAACGGAACTTACTTTGTGGATATACCACGTATTTTTTAGAATTTTATAAACCCCCTCGTTCTTTTTTGACACGCGTCAGTTAGAACTTATGTCAATTTTATGTTTAAAATGATTCGTATCTTGTACAATTCCATACTATCTGACTCCTGACTGGTTGCTATTACTGAAAAGCATAACTTTTTGTAAAAAAAAAAAAAAAAAAAAAAAATGATTAATACACGTTTTTTTCTTTCACTTTAACCCGGGAGAATTCGCTACATGAGATTTTCTCTCACCATTCGTACCTTATTTAAGCCTCTTATTTTAACCCCTTTTCCTTTTAATTAAAATTTAAAAATGTTATTTCAATTATTTTACCTGTTTTTGTTAATAAAAGATCTAAGGCAAAAGAAGGTGATATTATACGAATGTAAAGTAAAACAAACAAAAAAAAAAAAACAATTGAGCACTCTGAGAGAAATTCTCACTAGCGAGTTATCTTGGGTTAAACGCATTAAAAATTTGTTCAGAAACAATCGAAGCTTGTTCTTTGCCTACTTTTAATGCATATACACTTTTTTATATTAATTTACAAATACAAATGTGCATGGTATTCTATAATATTCGAACTTCCCGTGTATATGACGGAGCTGCAAATAGTTTATTGATGGCCGCTAGAAAGAAAAACCATAGAGTACCCACTTTAAAGAACGCTATTACAATTCACCAATACGAAATGAAAAGGAAACCTTTAATTTAACTCCCCAGTTCTAATGCACTTTCTGAGGGTGCGTCTTCATGTGCTCCCTAATTCTTAAACAAATCACCACAGGCAAAATCAAACCCATCTAATTGGCTTCTTGGAAAACTAATGGAAGTTTGGTATTTAATCAAATTTTGTTCTTTTATTAAGATTTTTTTAGAATTCTCGAAATTACCTTTTTCCCCTTTGACACGCTTAGACATTGCTTCAATTTTATGTTTAGAATTACTCGTACCTCGTATGAGCCGTGTTTTTAATTAAGTATCGTTTTGATATTAAAAATATAAAATGCCACTTCTTTAACGATTTTTTTTATATATATGAAAGCCTTATTCCTCGAGATGAGGATTTTTTACAGAATTTTTAATCTTTTATCGTTGGTTTTTCATAACCGAAATTTTGGCCTAGTTGAATTGAGAAAATGCGTCGATTAAATAAGGCAAAATTTACAATGAAAAATAACTAGTGAGAATAATTAAGAGTTCTGAACCCCTTATGCGGCACGTATACCGGTCGCTCATCCCGAAGAGATTAATATATATTTCAATCTAGTTTACGTTTACATTAAAGATACTGCGGTTAGATTAATTTATAACACGATTATTCAAACGATAAATAAATTATAGCAGATATAATGTTTCCAAGTGTAGGAAAAGTGTCCGAACCAGGATTTGAACCAGAGATGTATTGGCTGAGGCCGCCAATGCTCTTCCAACTGAGCCATTCCGACGAATTCTAGAGAACTAATTCACCCAAATAACCTTAACGATCACAGAATATGTGTATACAAATAGGTGTATTATTTTTTGTCATATAAACATATTTTTTTGTAGCTACGTGATGTTTGTCATCTATAATCTACAGAACCTATTTCTAACTTTATCCCATTGAAGATCCGACCTGTGAAACATGCCATTTTGGCTCATTGGAAGTATAACCAAGGTAGTAAAAAACTTTATCCCGTATAGATTGCATTTCCAAAATTATTTTGTTTATGTTTTTGTTGCTGTTGTTACTAATGGCCATTGGTGTCGACCCAGTGGCGTGATCAATAGCGGCAGCTGCTGCCACGCAGAGGGTTTCACGTTCAAATCCTGGTAAGACATGGGTGTTAGTACTGTCTCTCTGTAGTGATATATATGTAATGGATACAAGAAATAAAAATTGTTCTGATTTTCTGTTGTTTCTGTGTATATTACGGATCATTCGAGGCGAAAGCCATAGTTGCTATAGGCCCTAAAGCAATCACTTGTCAAACCAAACAAAATGGCCACTGGACGACCCAAATGGAAAGCCAAACACCGGTGAAACAAGGCAAAGAGGTTAGCTCATTTCCATTTGATTAACCACGGCAGGAGAGAAAGGAAATCTTGACATTTTACTTCAAGGTTTATTAAAATTTTGATAGTTGGTGGAAAGGCTTTATAAATTTCTCCGCTCATCAAATCTTTCCACATCAACATAGCAAATGAATTTAGGGTTTAGCTTACTCAATTCCCCTCAGAGCATCAAAATGATACCTTTACCCACCAAAAATAGTAAATTTACGCTTTTAACTACTGTAAAAGTGCATATTCCATGCTATTCGACCAGCAACTTTTACATTCTTACTTATAATCTGAATGAAATATAATATAATATAATGTTCAACATTTCTTTTACTTCTCAATTAAATCAGTTGTGTTTTTCTCGAATTTATTTTTTTCTTCAGCCCATTTTTTTATTACAATAAATATTTAAATAAGCCGGTGTGCAATGATAGGTTAAAAGGAACTTAAAATAAAGGCTAAAAAATACCATAAAAATTTTATTAAATGCCTTTCAAAAGAACCAGTCTTTCTTCATCAAGCCTAGAGTACACGTCCTTCTACTTTGAAAACAGCAGCAAGGCCGTGTTATTGTATTCTTGTCTGTCTATCTTGTCTTCTTCTGTCCTGTCTTGCAGCTAATTTCAAATTAGAGGACATATTCTCTGAGCTTAATGAAGAAAGTCTAATTCTTTTGAAATACCTTATAGACTGAGAAGCGGCAGCACAAACAATCTCCTCATCGAGTTCACGACTGGAATTCCAGAATTAATTAAAACTCGATTCGCATATTACAACAAGATCGGTCTGTCAAGTCATATCTTGATGGAAAACACCCGAAAACTTTAGTTTAGCGGTTCGCTCATATGTTTATCATTGTATTTTTCTGATTCCAGTCTTCCATATTTTCATACTTTTGAGTGCAAGAAAACACAATGATAAACCTTCGAGTCAACGGCTAAAATTGTGTTTTTAGTTGTTTTCACCTAGATACGACTTGACAGACCGATTGCTTTTTAATATGCGAATCGAATTTTAACTAATTTGGAATTTTAACCATGAACCCGATGAGCCTGTACTGCCGCCTTCCCATTTATTAAGTATTTATTAAAAATTTTGTTTTATTTTTATTTATTTTATTTCTTTTTTTATTTTTCTGGCCTATTTTTTGCAAAATTCTAAATCCCTGACAATGACTATCCATAAAAACTTCGATAGCTAATACATACGGACTTATCCTTTAACTCATATGAAACTAAAAGCCTTTTCTATTTCCACCTTTTCTTTTTTACATATTTCCTTCGGTATGGAAATTTCATAAGCTTCGAAAGTTCTTGACAAATATTGTCACAGATCATTCAATAACCATACTGTTCCTAGACCAAGCACAAAAGCTATTGAAAGCTTAAGCAAATTCTCGCTTATTTGACAAGAGTAGTCCATCACTTTGAAACCTCTTCGAATTGCAGATTTTAAAATCTTGCCTCTTTTTTTTTTTTTTTTTTTTTTTATTGTTGCTGTTATCATGCATAATGCAGGTTATTTCATCAAAGTATCATCAACATTAAACTTTTCTGATAAATGCATCCACTGATTATCTAGAATTCAATTTTAAGATGTCTATAGGATTATTTATACAGCACTTTTTTTTGTTATTCAAATAGTCTTATTCGGCTTTTTTTGACGTTCGCAATTTTATAAACATGTAGTTGTTGTCTGGTCCGTCCTTCTGTCTGTTCATCTTCCTGGATATATATATATATATATATATATATATATATATATAATTGTTGCAAAACATTTGCAAGTCATTTCAAATTTTATGAAAATCGAGTCAAAATTTAGAATTTATTATCAAATCCTTTTAAATCCTGTCATTCGAAATTAATTCAATCACATCCCAAGATAAGTTATAATCCTGCGTTGTCATGTTGAATTTAATATGTAGAATCTTAGAAAAGTTATATTCATTCATTTTTACATACGAGTGCAACAGCTATTGCACCAAGATCTGAATATTTATAAAACTAGTTATAGTACAACGCATCTCATTTGCCATGTTTAAACTTTACGACATTTTTTTTTTTTTTTTGTTTGGAATTTTGCATTTATTTCTTTTCTGCAGAGAGAATCGCTAATATTAAAATCGCAAGTAAGCTAATTCAAAAAACCCTATGAAAATGCAATCCTTCTATAACGGAATCATATCTCAAACGAGGGAATTTTATACTTCTGACGAAAGGAAGGCCATACAATTATACCAGTTAAGACATAAACTTGTCTAAAATTAATTTTATTCTTGTCCCTAACGA
Organism: Maratus speculifer; assembly: GCA_964019185.1. Classification (NCBI taxonomy): domain Eukaryota; kingdom Metazoa; phylum Arthropoda; class Arachnida; order Araneae; family Salticidae; genus Maratus; species Maratus speculifer. The sequence goes on from OZ025289.1 coordinate 54,988,628, forward strand.
TTTCGTTTTTACAGTTTTTAATTTAGTGGCAACAATATAAAGTTTTTAATTTATTCATCCAGGAAAAAATGTATTAAATTTGATACCTCTCGTTCATCAGCATTAGTGTTTTTCAATATATGAGTATACAATGCTATTTTTTCTCTATTCATTATCAAAATAATTGTACAGTCGAACCTCGTTATCCCGACATTCTCATGACCAGAAAAAAGGTTCGTCATAAGCTGAGCGTCGCGATAACCGGAGTTAGAAAAAAGTATGTTAATAAAAAGTTGTATTTTTAATTAATTTAAAAAAATTTTAAATTCAGAACTATTTTTGCATTTTTGAGTAATAAATCATTATTAATAAACAAAACAAACATAAAAATAAAATTGAAAATAATAAAAATTATAACTTATGATAACTTATTCTTTATTGTTACATGAAATATCGATGAATTAAGGTTTGGGTATCCGTGGGTGTGTTTCCAACAATTCTTTTTTTGTGTTATACAATGAATTTTGAACAATATCCATTGTTTCAGAAATAAATGTTAGATAATTTCTTATTTCAATGCAGTGCACTGCTTTGGTTGTAGTTGGAGGCTTGTTTTGTTCTAGCTCCATATCATTTTTGATCTCCGAATCTGAAGAAATTTCTGACTTTTTCTCTTTTAAATTTCAAAAATCATTGCAAATAGTGATATGGTGGCATCCTTATCAAAATCGATGAGCATCACCCGTTATACCTATTATTCACGATCTAACAACACTTTAAACAATATTGAAGAAGGGATGTGTTCTTCATTGCATTCTATACATTCGAGGATCTGATGAACTTGGATGAAACTATCTTGTTTGGAACAGTTATGAACAGTCTTAGACATTATTGCCATTTTCTGTGAAAAGTTTAAAACACTACGAATAAAGTGTGAAAATGAAATGTTTAACATTCCCAAGTGAGTATGCATTTCATTCTCAGTTTGAAACACAGTGGATAAGTAATCGTGCATAGGACAGAGAAAGAAACTTGACCTTCACTGATTCTGTCATTCATAGTGAGTGAGTTTTTAAAATAAAGTCTAAATTTGTTCTTCTTTTTTTATGTCAATGGCTATTTTAGACATTTTTCGGAAAAGTTTTGGTAAGATATTTCTTACCATTTAATTTCCATGCTTGTAAGATGGATTAAGAAAAATGGATAATTTTCCTAAACCGTCGGGATATCCGGAGTTGAAAATTATTCAACGACATAAAGTGAGGTGTTTATTTACATTGAAATCATATACAGAAAATCGAGACTTTGAAAATTGACGTAATAAGCGGAATGATGTGAAAACTGTGTGTCGGGATAGGTACGACTGCATTTACAATATATATATATATATTTTTTTTTTGTTTGTTTGTTTCTTCTATAGAGACACATATTTTTACATATATTTAAAACTCATAAATGATTTATTTCCTAAAAATGATTAAACAATTAAAAACATTTTGAAAATATAGTACATTCGGCTAATATTTAGCCAGGATTAATATTTAAACAGTTTCTTAATGATGACTAGTATTAGCATAAAGTACTCAATTTTTAACATCTTTTTAACTATGTAATCAGCTTTTATATAACGAATTATTTATGTCATTTTATGTTACGTTTTTAAGATGAATTTTAGTATTCTCAACTAGATTATTCAAAGGCAATCTCCGTAGTTTATCCATACACATTTACATTTTCACTCACTTATAAAACCAAAGTACCTTTTCTGCATCAATCTTTTCTTTTTCACGTATATCCTTTGACATGAAAATTTCATAAGCTTCAAAAATTCTTGACAACATCTTCACATATCGTTCAATAACTACTGTCCCAGACCGAGAAAAGAAAAGCTTTTCAAAGCTTAAGCAAATTCGCTGTGTATTTGACAAGACCATTTCATCTCTTTGAATCCTTCTTTTTAATTGCAGATTTTGAAAGCCTGTCTTCTTTTTATTGTTGTCGTCATACTTAATTCAAATTGTATTTTATCAATTTATCACAAAAACTAAACGTTTCTTAGAAAATGCATGTGCTAATCGTCTTTAATTCCATTTCAAGAAGTCTGTCGGATTATTCATGTGAGACTGTTTTTTGTTATTCAAATTTTCTGCGTTTGCTTTTTAACGCTCTCAGGTGTTCAGCATTTACTTATTTTAAGCAGAAAATGTTGCATTATCATTTATGCTAATATCGTCAGTAAATTCAGCAAAATCTATGAAAACGGAACTTGTAAACGAGGAAACTTTTTACTCGCAACGAAAGAAATACCACACAACTATAAATAATAAACTGGAAACCAGGGCCTGACTAAGGCAGAGGCATGCTGGGCAATTGCCCCGGGCCCCCCGGCTTAAGGGGGCCCCCCAAGGACAGATATAAGTTTTTCGTTGAGTGTCAAATGATAAATATGGTAAAAGTGACAAAATTCTTTTTTTTTTTTTCAATTTTCAGGGTTTTTTTTTTATTCTACCCCCTCTATTTCTGTACCCAATGCTACCTTAAGACATTACATGCATCCTCATAAACCTGTAATCAGAAAAAAAACTGTATTCCATAATTTCTTAAAGTTGTCTTTCTTCTGTTATTATGTATATAGATGTGAATAGTACTTGGTACGAAATTTATTACACATACAATAGTTATGAATTTCAGTCTTAGTCACTTCAGTATAATTTATGAAAAATTTTAAGATAGAAGGGGGTCCCCCTAATAATGTTGCCCCAGGGCCCCTCCACTGTCTAAGTCGGGCCCTGCTGGAAAGCTAGGTAAAAAAAAGTTTTTTTCCCCGAGATTCCATTTTTATAGTTTTTAATTTAGTAAAAACAGTTTAAAATTTTTACCAATGTTCACTCAGAAAAGAACGGGTTAAATCTCGCAATCTCACAAATCCCCAACATTAATAATTTTCAGTATATTAATGTAATTTTCAATGTTACCTTTATTTCTCATTAATCCTTTCAGAGGTAAAGTTCTTCTAATGCGAAAATGTTAATATTATAAAATGACGCCAATTTTTAAGAATAAATTTATTTGAAAATAAGTATAAGTTAATCATAAGGTATATTCTAAAAGCTAAAGTTAATACCAAAATTCTGGAGGCATTATTGTTTTTGGGATTTAAATTAAGTGAGATAAATAACAGTATACAGCAAGCTTTTGAAAAGTTAAACAAATTCTCAGTGTATTAGACAATCCTCCTTTTGAATTGCAGATTTTGAAAGCCTGTCTTCTGTGTATTGTTGTCATTACTACTTAATTCAGATTGTATTTTATCAAAATCCAATAATAATTTTTTCTGAGAAAATGCATGTACTAATCATCTAGAATTCAGTTCGAGAAATCTGTCAAATTATTTAATGTGACATTGTTTTTTGTTATTCAAATTTTCTGCATTTGCTTTTTAACGCTCTCAGATATTCAGCATTCACTTATATTGAACAGAAAATGTTGCATTATCATTAATGTTAATTAATATCGTCAGTAAATTCAACAAACCTATGAATAGAATCATGCTTAAACGAAAATACTTTTACTCCCCACGAAAAAAAATACTATGCATATGCAACTATAAATCCTAAACTAGAAACCTGGATAACAGAGATTTTTATTACTCGTGATTCCATTTTTTATAGTTTTAAATTAAGTAGAAATAATGTAAAATTTTTACCAATGTTTACCTAGAAAACAAAACATTAACTCTCATAATGTCATAAATCACCAATATTAATAATTTTCAGTATATGAATATAATCTACAATGTTAATTTATCTTTATTCCCCATTAACCTTTTCAGGGAGCGCTTCTAATACTAAAATATTAATATTATAGAATGGTGGCAATTTTTCGGATAAATTTATGGAAAAATAAGTATAAGTTTTCCGTAATATACATTCTAAAAGCAAAAATTTATACCAAAATTCTGTTGGCATTACTGTATTCGGGATTTAAATTTGGGATAAATAATAGTGTAGAACCCTTCAATGGATTAAAATAAATGCATTTTTTAAATTTTCGCTTATATTTTTATGAATTTTTTTTACAAATATTAAAACTTTTTCTACGAAAGTTTGTGCATTAAAATTTTCCAGCTAATCTATAGGCACCTATATGTTGGCCTACATTAAAATAAAGTTTTTTTTTTTTTTTTTTTTTTTTTTTTTTTTTTTTTTTTTTTTGCTATAGTTCCTCTTTAATGCATTTCCTTTGGTATGAAAATTTCACAAGCTTCAAAACTCTGGACAGACATCTTCACAAATAGTTCAATAACTGTCCCCGTACCGAACACAAAAGCTTTTGAAAGCTTACGCAAATTCTCTGCGTATTTGACAAGACTATTCCATCGCTTCGAATGCTTCTTTTGAATTGCAGATTTTGAAAGCCTGTCTTCTTTTTTATTGTTGTCATCATACTTAATTCAGACTGTATTTTATCAAAATATCGCCAATACTAAACTTTTTTGAGAAAATTCAAGTGCTAATCATCTAGAATTCCATTTCAAGAAGTCTGACGAATTATTTATGTAACACTGTCTTTTGTTATTCAAATTTTCTGCTCCTGCTTTTTTTGCCTCCTAGGTTGGTTGATTGGTTGTATAGGATTTTATGGCGCAAAATCCCTTTAGGGGCATGCTGCGCCAATTTGCCTCCTAGGTGTTCAGCATTCAGTTATTTTATGCAGAAAATGTTGCATTATTATTAATGTTAATACCCGGCAATAAGTTCAATAAAAACCTATGAAAACGAAACCAGTTTAAAATAGAATCATGTTTAAGCGAAGAAACTTTTCACTCGCAATAATAATAAAAAAAAAATACCATGCACATATAAATCCTAAATCGGAAATCTGGATAAAAAGAATTTTTGTTCCTCGTGATTTCATTTTTATGGTTTTAAATTAGGTGAGAACAATGTAAAATTTTTAGCAATGTTCACCTAGAAAAGCATGTGTTAAAGCTCGTAATGTCATGAATCACCAAGATTAAAATTTTTCGGTACATTAATATAACTTACAGTGTTAATTTATCTTTATTCACTAGTAATCCTTTCAAGGGTAAAGTGCTTCGAATGCTAAAATGTCAATATTATAGAATGAAGCCAATTTTTACGAATAAATTTATTGTAGAACAAGTATTAGTTTATCATAAGGTACATTTTAAAAGCAAAAATTTATACCAAAGTTCTGATGACATTACTGCATTTGCGATTTAAATTTAATGGGATAAATAACACTATACAGCCTTTACAGGGAGTTAAAATAATTGCATTCAAATTTTCGTTTCTTCTTTTATGACATACTTTTTTACAATTATTTAAAAACCCTTTCTATGGAATGGTTCCCTTTCTATGCATTAAAAATTTCCAGCTAATCTATAGACACCTACATTTTTGCTTATATTAAAATGAAATACTTTTTTCAGCTACAGTTCCTCTTTCATACATTTCCTTAGGTATGAAAATTTCATAAGCTTTAAAAGTTCTTGACAAACATCTTCACCGAAAGTTCAAGAACTGTTTCCGTACCGAGTACAAAAGCTTTTGAAAGCTTAAACAAATTCTGTGTGTATTTGACATGACTATTCCATCGCTTTGAGTCCTCCTTTTGAATTGCAGATTTTGAAAGCCTGTCTTCTTTTTATTGTTGTCATCATATTTAATTCAGATTGTATTTTATCAAAAATATCACAAATACTAAACTTTTCTAAGAAAATGGATATGCTAATCGCTTAGAATTGAATTTCAAAGATATCTGAGGGATTGTTTTATAACGCAGTGCAGATTTTTGTTATTCAAATTATCTGCTTTTGATTTTTGCTTTTTCTTCGAAAGTTGTGCCTTCACTTATTTTTATTTGGCGCAGAGAATAAAATGTTGCAACTAATGTGTGTATAGAATTAAAATTCTTGTTTGCTACTTGTTACCCCTTTTCGTTGTCAATACGATTGTAATTATCAACGTAAACTCTCAGTCAAATATTTGTAGAGACTTCGAATAACCCTTGTTTTGTTGATAGCTGTTACCACCAATATATCCGTGATATATATGCGCGATATATTCTTTTCTACATTGAGCATAATGTGAGAAGGATGATAATTAAATACCAACTCATTCAGTTAAAATTAAAGTATGATTTATTTACAGATTATGTATATTAAAAAATTTTTATTTACAAAAACAGGCCCGGATATAGAAGATCCTGTCCAACAGTAAGTTATACATTAAAAGAATGCGTACTGGGTTGTATTGTTAAATTACGCGCTATTCTCTTCTTACTTTATTGAACTCAACTATATGGTTGTATAATATCTTTGTAGATTAAGAAACACTTGTATCTCTCTCTCTCTCTTTTTAGGTGCGTTCGTAATTATTTAAATACGTAGCACCTATTGTTGTCGCTCAGTCCGTCCGTCTGCCGTCTGTCTGTCTGTCCGTCTGTCCACATATAACAACGCAAAAACTACCCAACCGAATCGTTTGAAATTTAAAATACATAATTATAACATAATTTTGTCGAGTCATTTCAAATTTTATGAAAATTGGATGGATAGATCAATTACAGGGACAATCAAAAGGATTCCGTTACATTTCGGTCAAAGGGGAAAAAAGTTTCAAATGCATTTTAATCGTTTGAAATTTAAAACATATAATTATTGCGTAATTTTGTCGAGTCATTTCAAATGTTATGAAAATCGGATGCATAGATCAATTACAGGGACAATTAAAAGGATTCCGTTATATTACGGTCAATGGGGAAAAAAGTTTCAAATGCCTTTTAATCGTTTGAAATTTAAAACATATAATTATTACGTAATTTTGTCGAGTCATTTCAAATGTTATGAAAGACGGATGCTTAGATCATTTACAGGGACAATCAAAAGTATTCCATTACATTACGGTCAATGGGAAAAAAGTTTCAAATGCATTTTAATAATGTTACACTCATTCGAACATAATAAAATTGGTATGAATCTATGAAATATATACTAAAATATGCATTCTGCACAATTTGTGATACAAAGAATTTTTATTATTAAATTACAGGGCCACACAAAAGTGTTCCACTACATAATGCTATACGGGGAAACATTGTTTGGGGCGTGTTTTAATTATATTCAACTATTTCACATTTTATGAATGAGATATACGTTGCTGAGGTGTAATAAAAATTACTTCCTGTATATTTACAGAAACACAAAGATTTCGACTACTATACTGTATCCGAAGTACGCTCTACTATATCAGCAAGATCTGAATATTTTTAAAACTTCGTTATCGTACGAACGCACCTCATTTGCTACGTTCACGTGCAATTTCCAACTTGTTTTTTTTATATTATTATTAACAGAGTACCAAAAGGACTAAATATTAATCATAATGAATTTTGTAATTGTTTGTATTGAATTGTCTGAATTGTAATGAATATTGTAAATAAAGGCATTAATGCATTGTATGAATTGTAATGATTATTATTATTGCATTACATGCAGCACATAACCTACGATTGTGTTATAAATATCTGAAAGATTCCATAATCTGTTGTTAACTCTCTTTTTAAGTAGAATGAAAAATTCCTTAAAGTTTCACACTAAGAATAAAATCCTTTTTTTGTTCCAAGAATCAGATCTTTACTTTTCAACTTTGCGGAAATAAATGCATCACTGATTTTTTCCAACTTTTAGAACCTTAACTCTTTTGAGATTTAGACTGTAAAAATGCGATCAACCATTAGCTTCTATTCCAGAAAGATCCTTTGTTTCTACTATTTCCACTTTTCCAGATTTCGACTACTTTGAAACTTTCTGGCGTATTTATAATGAATTATTCGTATTTTAGAGGCTCATAGTGATTCGAATATGCGCCGTTTTGAGTTATCCAACAGAACATCGCGAAAGATACATTTTACTGTAAAAACATTGTAGTTGATAATTTATAATATACTCTCTAGCGTAGCAATTCGGTGATTTACATTTGCATCGCATTTTCTGAGGAAAAATAACAGAATATAATTTAACATTTAAAAAATATTTATAAGTATTTTTTTTTTTACTAAATTTCTTATTATAAGCAAGAAAGTATATTTTTAACGAAAATCACATTTTACAAACTTCATAAGATTAATTCAATTACAATCGAATGCTTTTATCAGAAAAGAGCAATAATGTTTCTTTAGGGGTTTGACTCTAGGATAAAGGTTACCATGATAATGTTTACTTGCCTAAATAATAAGAAGTGAACAGTATAGCCAAGTTAGAAGTCTGCAGTGGAATAAGCAGTATGGAGGTGCAATAAGCAGAAAAAGTTTTGCAATATGATGCGCGTTATCGCTCAAATTTAAATGTCTTCATTCGGCTCAAACAAAATAATCACGTAGAACAGGGACCAAATTATTTAATATATGTCGTGTAATTTTTCTCTAAAAAAAGGATTTGCTTATATTTAAGCATTCTAAAATAGTATTTCATTGCATTACAAAGTAAAAAATATAGTACTAATTTTTTTTCTTTTTTACGAAAGCAGGCGGTTGTGTTTGGGCCTAATGTCGCAGATTTTTATGATTAAATTTTTTGCGTCACCCCTCCCCCCACCCATTATAATTTATCTCTATTCTTTCTTTTTACTCTGAGCTATTTCTGCCCCCCCCCCTCTCGCGGGAAAATGGCGTAATTCTGACGCCGTTACTACGTAATGGCAGTAAAAATTAATATACCTGTAAATTCTGAAAGTTATTATGTCACTTTCTGTCACTTCAAATAATTAAATATCTTGTATTAATTTCATCGCACAACTTTCCAGGCATTAAGAGGAGGAATTGTAAAATATAAACAAACAATCGTATTTTAACCCTTTCGGGTCTGGTGTACTATTAATAGTACATGTCTTTTAATGAAGTATAATTTTGCATTAAGAAATACTTTTGCTTCTCTATAAAGGTACCAATGTTACTGTATGCCTATGCATATTATATATGACTTCATTTATGTTTAGGCATTTAGTAATAATAATAATAATTATTATTATTTGCTTCATTCTCCTTGCGCCATTTCTGATTCTTTTATTTTAAATATATATTTCAAATTTAAAATTTAAAATTAAAGTTACTTTCCTGAAAGAATCATGTGTAATAAAACGTAAAAAGTATTAGAAATTTGCAATATAAATTAAATCTTGTTGTAATACAATAATTTCTAAACGTCTCCCAAAACTCTTCCTCAGCTTATTTTCGTATGAATATTACTTGAATAGTATGCAATACAGCAACATTCTTTATCTTTCAAGATAACAAAATATTTGTTAAACATTTATTAATTCATTTGCATTGTTAGTGTTAATATTATTAAGGGAGACCCGTAAGAAAAAACCCAAAATTTTTATTATTGATTTTAAAGTAATGAATTTTGGTGTACTACTTAAGAATCTTTTTGTAAGTAATAATTAGCAAAAAAATTCACTTTTTATTAAAAAAGTATATTTTTTATGGGGATTTTTATGATATTTTTTTTGTCGAAAAATACACTTTTTAAAATTACTACTCCTCATTCAATTTTCAATATTTTGGTATTACTAAAATTTCTTAAATAGTGTTATAGTATATAGAAAAGAACTAAGGAGAGATATTTTTAATTTTCTATTTTAATCGGCTAAAAAGAAAAAAAAATGCGCATGGTAAATTTCCTTAAATTCGTTATAATTTTCATGTTTACCAATTTATGTAAAATTTTCAGAAATAGTTAAAAAAAAATATCTCTCCTTACTTTTGTTGCAAATTTTTTAAAGATTCTAAAAACATAAACACTTTGTTTCTAAATCATTTTACCGCTGAGCCTTAGTACTTTGAACTTAGGCAAAATATGAAAAAAGTCATTTTCAGGAAAACACGTTTTAAATGGCCGCTAGACCTTTAAACTCTATAGTGAGTACAATTAAAAAAGCTCATTTTCTACCTGTTCCAAGTGTCCCCGAGTTCTGAAATTTTGCATGGATATTCGCAAATATGTATTTTATCGTTTTCTGAGATAAAATTTTTTTTGAACTTTTGATGATTTTTGGCCGAAAATGGGGTACGGGTCTCCCTTAACGTAAAAGTAATTTTTTCTAAAAATTGAAAAAAAAATTCGGACCCGAAAGGGTTAATACAATTTTAATATAATTAGATTCACAATAAAAGACTGTGGATTAATTATAGAATTTAACATATTTTCGTGACATTAAATATGTATACGATAAAAGAATGGGGGGTTTTCATGAAATTCAAATTAAATAGAATAAATCAAATCAAATCAATGCTTAATGTGGTTTTATATCCAACAATTTCCGCTTCGATATTCTATGAAAATATTTTCTGGATAATAATGATAATAATAATAAAGATAACAATATTGACAGTAAAAGCCTTTATTTTATACATAACTTTGAGAACTTGTATTACAATGTTGACTACATTGAATGAAAATTTATCAATTCATCGGCGGAAATCATAACATTATTCTATCAAATGTATATAGGCATTGAGAAATTGATCATAATTTTAAATGTTATTTCATTTTCTTTTAATTAAAAAAAATCAAATGTTTTTATAGGGATTTTTTTTATATATAAAATTTAATTAATCTTTATAATTCTTCAAAAATGTTAAAATTTTTAGTTAACATATTTCTTATTAAATTTAATTAATCTTTATAATTCTTAGGTACATTCTCAATATTTTCAAAGACACACATAAATTTTATGAGAGATTGTTTTGTGTTTGTAACCTTTCATTTTTACGCATTTTTATTTTTATTTATTTATTTTTTTTTTTCTGCTACGAAATAAAATTTAATGTAATGTTATCCGAGAAATAAGTTTTCTGAGGGTGAAAAATATAAAAAGAAAGTAAAGAAAAAATGCTATTTAAAGAATATCCTGATGCAACATGTCTCTTTTAACATTTCGACTTAACTTGATATTGATTTTCTGACCAACGTAAAATAAAAATCTGTCGTTTCTTTGGCAGATTTCAGTTTAAAACGCCTGGTGTTTTAATTTGATCTGATGATTAATCTGATTTTTTTTCTTTTCACTTTGATCTGGGCGATCAATTTACCAAATTTAATATTTTTTAGTGATTTAATATATTTCTGCTGTTGTGAGATTGAAAAATATATATGAAAGAAAGTTATTTAAAAAAAAAAACTAAAAATAGCAAAAAGTTTCATCGAAAGAACATTTTTTACCAACTCGAAAGTGTAAAAAATGAAATTATGTGATAATTAGAACATCTAAAAATTGTCTACGTGTGTGTGTGAGGGGAGGGGTCACCCGAGGCTACAGGTGCCGGCCAGTCGCCACGTGGCGACTAAGTTTTTTGATTTGTCGACTAATTTTAGGTATCTAAGTCGCCATCCTTTGACATTTTTTTTGTTTTTTCTCGCGATAATTTGACGAAAATTTTTTTTTGCGGAAGAATCCAACATTTTTTACGCAAACCTATGACGAAATTCGCTTGTCTTTTTGGCTATCCTTTAAACAGAATTGCACTTTTTCACGATCATGAGACAAAAATCGCATTTTTCAGCGATTTTTTGACGAAAGTCGCGACGTTTTTTGTGATCCTTTGATAAAATTAGCTTTTAACGAAGTTCGCGTTATTTTTCTGTTGTTTCTTAATTTTTCTTAGAAATTAAACCATGGTGGCGACTGGAATATTTGGGTTTAAGATCCACTGGTTCTTTAAAAATTTTGGTAATCTGCGCCTATACCTGTGTTTAGTGCCCGATCTCGGAAGGCAGAATCGCCGCTAGGTATCCGATCTATCGCTAGGTAGCCACTAAGTTACCACTAGATCTAGCCGCTAGGTATCTGATCCCGGCCGAAAGAATCGACGCCTAGATAAAGCGGAGTTAAAGATAAGAACAGCCGTGACACTCTTTGTTCTGATGTCAAGTAAAGAAAAAAAAATCGAACAATTTACATACAGTCTGCTGTTGTTAATTCGAAATCAGATAAATCGAATCTTCGCTTGAATCGAACTAAACATAAAGTCCCGAAATTTTCAATGGCAGAATAATGTTAAAATTTTTCATTCATTCGAACTCAATCTCTCTGGACTTTGTTTAATTCGAACTAACGAGAATTCCGATTTTTCCTTTTTTTCCTTACCTTTCTGACAGACTTGATATTTTCAAAATAACTTTTTTTGGGGGGGAGGGGGGGTCAAAATTGTTCTGAACTAGTACACATTTAATCTCATGCATTTGATATCCGCTTTCTTAATAGTGCGCTGTCTTTCCATCAATGACACCTTCACCCATTCTTCCATTGTTCTTGTTCCAAACCCCTTAATTAGTTTATGTATTTATATTTTTTAATTTAATATTTAGTTCGAATGATAACAGCCAAAATAAATTTTAAAAAGTACTGCAATATTAATTCCTTTGTAATGATTCCCTTTTAACCGTGTTTACCTCTCATATTTGTCATATTTCGAACATATCTTGTAGTCCCGACGAGTTCGAATTAACGAAAGTCGACTGTGTTCCGATTTCATTGGCTTGTGGAATTATTAATTATTATAGGGAAAAAAAACGAAGCATGCAAGTTTTTAGAAATTTTTTCTTTGTTTTTCCTGCTTCGTGAGACGTTTCGTGACGTCAAAATAAAACGTATTACGGCTTTCTTCCTTAAGAGGGCATTGGCGTTGGCCAGATACGGACCATAGGCCAATTCTTGATTAATCTTTGGAGCTGTTTAGTATGTGCTAGATATGCCGATCGCTAGTATACGGAGCTTCTTAAAAAAATCCATTGAGAATAACACCGTTACTAGCACATATGGACATATCTAACACTGCAGCCCTGTTTTAAGATCCTTTATTATATATATTTTAAATTATGTACCTTGTTTTTTGTTTCGTAAAGATGAACTTTTGTAATAGATTTATCACACATTTTCTGGCAAGTTAAAATTATAACAATTGTGTAAGCACTAAACAACAATGTTTCCGATAACAGTATAATTTTTTAATATTTTTAGAACTTAAGAGTGTTCTTAAAAAGAGCAAATTTGTGACACAAGTTTGAACTTATTTTCGTTCGGAAAAACATGAAACTAGCAGATGTTGTTGTTCCGAAACTATCTAATCGCATTCATTTTTTTTAAACATAATAGATCTTTCAGAACAAGCCATCAAAATTGACGTTTTGAACCGCATTTCCCGACGAAAGCAGAAAAACCAGTCTTACAAGGGAGAAAAACGCGTTATCACGTGATCAAAATCGTTTATAACTCGATAGGTAATTTAATGATCATAAAATGGAAAACAAAGTTTGATTCGAAATTGCTTCCATGGTCAGGCCTTCCAATTTTATATCTTTTTGTTAAAAAATGAATTTGTATATATGTTAAAACATTTTGCGCTTGTTGAACAAAGCAGTTAAAAGCAGCCTTAATTGTGAATCATTAAATTATTTACATTACATTTTCGCTCCCCGCAGGTGATAAGTAACCAAATATTGTTTATGGTTATGGCTATTTACTTTGTACAAAAAAAATCTAGTTAAAAATGCGCCAAACCACTCTTTCCGGAAATTCGCCAACTGCCTGTAACACTGAAAAACGAAACATTTTAAACACTTAAAGGTTTAAAATATAAATAAAAAATAAACAGTGTAACGTTTTTTTTTTATAAATAAATTTATTATAAAAAATAATAATCACTAATTCAAATCATTAAAAAAACCTGAAATCTTTATAACTAAAAGAAAACCTAAATTATGTGGCATTTGCTGACTAACTGTATTTAAAAAAAAAATCATTAAGCATCATTACGTAAAGTTCCAAATCCTATTTTTAGCATAAGTGTTTTTTTCTCTTTTAACGGTGTTACTTTTTTAGAATTTTCAATCGATTACTTTGAAAAATTCCTGTAATTATCTTCATTCAGGAATATATGATGGGTTTATTTAAAAAAAGGAATGTTTACATCTGCAGAATATATGTTCTTTTATTTGTTAGCTCCTTACTTTTTTAAAATTTGCTAAGTATTTCATGTTTTTTTTTTTTTTTTTCCCGAAGTTTTCGTTAATCGCATTGTTTTTAAAAGAGATTTACGGACTTTAGATGGGATAAATCCAATTGTATTTTCCACTAATATAACGGTAAATTTTGACAAGCTGAAAAAAAATAAATGCTTTTATAAAACAGAAATAAAATTATAAAACAAAAATAAATAAATACTGCAGACTATTTTATAGCTTTTTAAAGTATTTAGGTTGCAATGATAGACATCACGAACAAATAAATGAGTATTTTACGAATTACCCTTGTGAGACAAAATAGTTCGGCCAAAGTTGGCTAATTGTTGACCAAAATAAGAAATGACCTCTTTGCTGTACCAATGGGCAGCGAAATATTTGCCACCACAGACCCATCAATCGGCCAATCGATAGATACACAGAATAAGCTTTAAATTACAGTGATTTCAGTATATACCATTTACCAACAATGGGCCATCAGTCTGTGCTTTTGGGGTAAATTCCTAGCATTTATGGACAAGATGTCTGTTTATTCTAAATTGATCCAGCTCTTCAACTTTGTAATCGACTGTTTTATCGTATCGTATTTCTTATAGTTTTTTAGATAAGAACGCTAATTTTTAAGTCTAACATTAGAGTGCATTGTAAACAATCTTCTCGAAGATTGTATAGTCACTTTGTTACACATGGCAGCATTTTTATTGCAATAGTTGCCGTCGTTCAAAGACTAAAAGCGTGAAAATTGTAAACTGAAATATGTAACTTCAGAATATGTTTATGGTAACATTTAGAATTAAAAAATTCGGATTTTCAATCAAGTACGAAATAGTATTTCTAAAAAAATTTCAGTAACCCTATTTGGAAAATATTCCCAACAAGAATCATAATTTCTGGCGGAACTGAATGATTTATTACACTTCACTAACTAAAATAATCTTCATCATCATCCATCAAAATGCCCCTTACATTTCGACTAAACCTTCCGGTTTACTGAGATAAAATTTCTCCTTTTTTACTCACATTTAAAATCTCAAAAAAAAACAAAAAAAAAAAAAAACTTAAAGATGAATGAACAAAAATAACGAATTATACACATGTCCTTCACGAGACAGCATTGAACAATTGTCTCTATACAACTAGATGGCAACTGAGTCTATACCTATCCATATAAATAATAATAATCGCAAAGAAAATCTGCAGAATTTAACAATTGTAAAAACGCCTCAGCTTATGCTTAATAATTATACATTTATAAATTAAATTCATGCTAAATTATGTCAAAGTTTACAATCCCGTTTTATTACAAAAAGGCTTTAAATTATTTCTCTAAATTAAAATATCACTATACATTATACCGTGTTTTCTCAATAGGTTATTTCGGACAATAATAATAATAAAGAAAGGAAGTTATCAATTTATCATCGCTGGCCAGATTTCTGTTATTGTAGTAATGTATACTTTTAAAAACAAATATTTGTGTCGATATAATTCATGCCAAGTAACTGTGATATTCATTTTCATTTAGTAGTTTTTCTTTTGAATATATTTACGCAATCGATAATTGCATATTACATGCTCTCAAAGATTTAAATAAATCAAAAATCTCCTAACTCACTCAAAATTAATAACTTTCGGTCATTAGATGTAAAAATATTTATTAATAAGTTCTATCTGGCGCCATTTAAACCCCTTATCTTAAATTCAACGTATTTTATTTTTTTATTTTACAATGGCTCGGTTAGCAAAAGTCTTGGCATTAAAAAAGAAAATGTTTTTCGGTGTTTCGATTATAATATGATACCGAGAGGACTCAAAAAGATAAAGTTACAAGACTATCTTCTGCCTTATTTTACTTACTTTTGGACTTTACTAATGCCTACATGACTAATAAACCACCAATATTTTAATCATATATTTAGTTAATGTCGTTCTTGACTTCTATTTAGTATCTACTACCAACAATCTCTAACTTACTCCGATAGGTGGAATATGCAACCAGGGCCCGATTATGACTAATTGGGGCCCTGGGCAAAGATAAATTAGGGGGCCCCTTTCGAATCAATGCAACATTATTCAAATAGAACTGATGGTCACTTATGTGTTTGTGTAATGCATAGAACATATTTTCACACCTTGGGTACAAATAGAAAATTCTTAGTTCCGTCAGTTCTAAATTAAATGCCTTAATTAATAAAAGTACACCCTTTTTTTACCCCCTTAGTACAGGACAAAAATCTTTTATATAAATTTAGCAATTTGTGATATTATTTCAAGATAAATTTAATGATTCAACATATGGAAGAGGTGGAAATGGAAAAAGAAAGTAAATGTTTTTAAATTTAATTTATAGATTTGAGGGCCCCTTAAAGTCCGGGGCCCATGGCCAAAGCCCCGATTTGCCCATGCGGTAATAAGGGCCTGAATGCAACGCATTTTGTTTTTGGCAAGTTTTTCAACTCACCATAGAAAAAATTTTGGCATAAAAAAATAAAGTGTTTTTTCATTCACTTGGATTGTAACTTGCAAAGAGTTAAGACTTCTAGTCTTTTATCGGCCACCTCAAAATTTTATCTCTCCTCCCAATGAAAGTACGTTAAAGTTACTCCGCTGCAACAATAGAGCTGCTACTTTTACTTTAAAAATATCTTTTGGGATTAAAGATCTCGGGCGCACAACAGTGATATACCACTATTTTTCCTATTACAGTCTTGACTATTTAAACAACAAGCGATCAAGAAACTAAAGTTTATTCAACTTGCCAAACTCTATGATACCGGACGCAAGGAAAAGTTATACTATTTTGTCTAGGAATCACAAATATTATAAGCAAATTCATGTAAATATCTCCAGAAAATTGCAAATATGTAAGTATCTCCAAAAATCTCGCAGAAAATAGATACGACTTATGTAATAAATTCCAGTGTGAAATATTTAGCAGCATTGGATATTTTACATAAGAGAGATATTGAACGAAATGACCGTCATTTTTGTTCAAAATTCGATGTATTTTTATCAATATATAGCACTTTTTATTCTATTAAATATCAAAATCCCGAAAATTTCATTTTATATGCCTTCAGAAAATCATTTGGAACATAAAAGCACTTTCCCTGTAGTGCAAAAGTATATTTTCATTCAAGTGAATAAGAATTCTTTGAAAATATATATTTTAAGAAATTCTGTTTCGCTAAAGTGAAAATGAACTTATATTCTGCATGATTGTCTGGAAGCATATAAAACGAAATTTGCATGATTTTAAAAGAATCTATACTAATAAAATCCGTGCGCCTCTGTCTGTCTGTCTGTCTGCTTGAAACCGATTACAGTTCGCAACGCAGGCGAGTTGGAAGTCCCGAGAGGTGTCTTTCGATTTGAAAAATTCCGGGAAAGTCATTTCGGGCATTTTCGAGACCGTGGGACCAAAATTAAAAAAGTTATGAATTAAAAACCGGTCGGGAATCGGAACGGAAAACGTCTTATTTCCCAAACAGGTCTCAAACGGAGCTCTGAGGCAGAACACTGCGCTACCAATCGGTGAATAACAGGAAGTTTTCCCCTTTGGCTAAAAGAAGAAGCAGCCGAAAACCTATTTTTCTCCCGTCAATTTGTCAAAGAATGTATAAGAGAAAAAGAAGTAATTGGTAAAAAATATTAAACACTGTTTAATTAATATAATAAGTACAACTATTTAAGCACAGCAAGATATGTTCACTAAGAGGTAATAGTGTTGCTAATTAATATTTTGAGGATCTCAGATGTAACTGGCTATTCATATATTTATTCTGTATGTGAGTATTAATCGTTGTAGCTCATTTTCATACTTTTTCTTTTTGGTAGCATACACGAATATTGTGTAACCTAAGATTTACGCGATTAATACTAATTTCTGTTAGTACAAACGGAAAACGAGCTGCCAAAATTATTTGTTAGTTATGTTCTTTGTGATATTAATGAAATTACTTATTTTTTTTTAATAGCAGTCTTTTGCAGTTTTTAATAAACAAACTTTTTTTGCGCGTTTTTTCTTAAACCATCATGCAGACAGTTTTTAAAGTAGAAAAAAACTGATTACATATTCAGAATCTGCGTAAAAGTCTGCTTCTGATGATCCAAAAAATACGAGAAAATGTATTATGGGCGCGCAGCGCCAACCGTGCAAAACCAAATATTTTTAACGGGACAATGGCGACCATGGCACGTAGCGCCGGTGGGCCGGCTTCGCACGATGGGCCCGTACCGCCCACTGTGTGAAATCACATATTTTAACCGGATAATGGGCGCATAAAAACCATAGCTCTTTAATTTACTTTTTTTGTGCTGAGGATTTGAACACCAAGACTTGCTTATTAAATGAATTTTTTTGTTTATTATATATTGCTTAATATCGAGGTTCCGTTTGGAAAAAGTGGCCCAGCTAGCGGGCGTAGCTCGCTAGTAAACATTAATAAATGTTGATGAAACTGTATTGCGTTCTACGACGATCGTCTATTTTTTGAACAAAAAATGGCAGATATTTTGTCAATGTCCAAATCTCTTTTACGTAGTATTTCTAAGCAGTATGAAGATGTAGTGTCATCTAAAACAATTTTTGATTTCTCAGCAGATTCAACAAGTATTTTTTTCTGAAATTCTGCACATTGATTTAAAATTTGCTTCTTCCCACGCCATTTTGTTAAAAATGATATTTATAGAAATATTTTTATACTTGTATCTATAATAAATACGTTTTCATTAAATTACATTTACAAACAAAATTTTAAAAATAAATAAATAAATAAATGCTGCTATCCCTTTCATTACACTTTGTGTTTTTACTAGTCACCAATGACCATGTTAGCCTTTTTTCAGATCAAGAAAATTTTACTTTTAAAATTGTAACATTTTCGAAGAATCTTTAAATAGACTATGCAGTAATTTTTATAAAATATTTGGGTGATAAAATGGTTAATTAAAAAGTTTTTTTGTGATACTTATTGATTTCAGTTTTAATACTTTTATCCAATATTATATGATGTAAATAGAATAAATTAGTTTGAGTAATGCTTACCATATATAATTTGTTGTTATATCGTGTTTAATTATGTATTTTTGTCCTTTGTAGGTGAATTATTGTTAGTTTTGTGAAAGCTTTTGAAAGAAGTATTAATATCCTTTTGGGACAAAAACATCTATCTTTAGGTATGTGACTATAATTATTGCCATTTCTTTAAACATAAAAAAAAGTTTTTCTTACGGTATGCGACTACAGTTATAATATTTCTTTAAGCAAAAAAAGTTTTATCATAAAAAAAGAAAAGATGTTCTTAGAAGATTGTCCCTAAAATTGCATAGATTAAATTAAAAAAAAAAAATAATTTCTACATTACTTAAAATATTTATTAACCGCCAGACAAACTTCCGCCTGTAAATTTTAAAAGAATGTCAAGCCTTTAATTAATCCCTGGATTTCATCACCGATGCATTACAATCTAGTATAATTTGGAATTCCATAAACTCAACTGTGTATAACTTTGTTGGTAATATAGTGATGGTGAAATATAGCACATAATTTCGATACGAAATTTAATGAGAAATTGAACCGTTATATTTATTTTTATCAAAATTTTAATTTTGTGAAAGAAAGATGCAAATTAATGGGAGCATGTTTTCAAAAAACACCGGCATTTAAAGCGAATTCGAATTGATGAGCTGTTAAACTCCTTATTTATGCAGAATTTCTGTCATAAGTAAGGCAAATTCGTTTTTATTGGTGGAAGTTTGTCCCGGCAGTAATCAAGCTCTATATTTGGCACGACAAGAGGATATCTAATAATAATAATATATCATAATAATAATAATAATATATTTTACAACAAAAAGGTAAGAACTTATATTACAAATAATTGTTTTGCTTGTAAGATGTCACATTAATAATAAAACATTTAAAATATATTAAAATTTGACATGCTTCGACTCATTTTCATTGAGACATCTTTAGAATGCAAATAAAAAACTACCAACGCAATGAAAGTGAAAAACTGGAATAATTGTTTATAATATATAAATGATTATTTATAATATTTATTCAAAATGAAAATGAATTGAAGCATGTCAATCTTAGCCAATGCCAAACAGCGGATTGCGCCATTTTTCATATGATTGGAAACATAGAATAATATTATCGTCCTATACACGTGCTTGAAAAATGCACACGTCCTGTACACGTGGAAAAATGCACATTCTTACACAGTACATACATGTTTCGCAGTAGTAACCATAGGGTCTGAACGACGAGGGATTTCATGTAAAAATAACTAACAATAAAAACATAAACCGCAGAATTGTATCATTATCTTGTTATGATAAAGGTCCATCAAAAAAATTTATACAAGGGAATAAAGCCAGTTAACACTAGTTTTATAAACATTACAGATTTTAGAGCAAAGCACATTTGAAGTTGGATTTATTATTATTACATTTGAATATGAAATTTTCAAAGGTGAGAGGGGGGGGGGGGAATCTTCAAAATGTTTTGTTGTTTTTCTTTGAGTAGCTCTGATGTAATACACTCTTTATGTAATATTGTTTTAGATCCTCTGGTTTTTTTTTAAATTTAATTCTACATCTTAGTTGTGGTAGAAATAAGCGAAATACACTGTTAAAAAAATTGCTCTAGCTTGAACCAAATTTTGATGCTCAGTAGCTGCCAACATAAGATGGGGAAATCTTGTACAGTCGACTCTCGTTAATTCGAAATCGGATAATTCGAATCTTCGCTTAATTCGAACTAAACATGAAGTCCCGAAATTTTAAATGGCAGAATAACGTTAAAAATTTTCATTAATTCGAACTCATTTTCTCTTGACTTCGTTTAATTCGAACTCACGAGAATTCTGATTTTTCATTTTTCTTTTCTTTCTCACGGATTTCAGACCATTTGTATAACTTTCTTTCTTTGATTTTTGTGAAAATTGTTCGGAACGAGTATACATATAATACAATGCATTTATATCCACTTTCTTAGAACCCCATCTGTCCATCAGTGACGCTTTAAATTTTCTTCCATCGTGCTTGTTTCTAATCTTTTAAGTAGTTTATGTATTTATACATTCTTATTTAATATTAAGTCATATTCTAATAATAACAGACGAAATAAGTTTAAAAAACACTATAACATTAATTCCTTTGTAATAGTACCGTATTAAGCATGTTTTCCATAATTCGAACTTCGGATAATTCGAACATTTCTTTTGGTCCCGACGAGTTCGAATTAACGAGAGTCGACTGTACCTACAATTGGAACTTAATATTTCAACCTCGTTTTAGATATTGGAACTATACTTCAATAACAGCTCCAAGTATTGGTTTTAAGATTTCACCATCATTCAGTGGCAGTTATTGAGTACCAAAATTTGGTTTAAATTAGAACAAGATTTTTAACAGTGTATACTTTGATCTAAAGTTCTTTGAAAAAGTTATTTTAATTAATATTTTCAGCTACTTGGATGTGAACGTTTTTTCCCAGTTACATTCCATTCTCTGGTTGCTGAAAATATTTTTAACACTGTTATTCCTTAAAGTGGTTAAAATAAAATAATAATAATAATAATAATAATAATAATAATAATAATAATAATAATAATAATAATAATAATAAACACTTAATATTTCAAAATTTTATATCACATTTACGAGCTGGTTTTTAAACACAGAAGCATGGCACTTTTAACACTGAATACATATGAAATCGATTGATGTTTTTAATTTTTTGATAAATGCTTTAGATATTGAGTTGCAAACGACTGGTAGATATTTCTTATATACTGGATGTGGTGTACGAAAAGTCGGTTCAAAGCGAAAACTTGATAATATTCTCTAAAAGATTGTCTGCGAAAAATGGAAATCTCTATTCAGTTACATAGTTTCCGAATAGAACACTTGCTAATTTCATTCGTTTCCGAACAAAAGTGGAATTCAGAAATGTCTCAGAAAGTAGCTCCTTTGTATTTCAGAAAAGCTTTAAAATCCTTCATTAAAAAAAAAAAAAAAAAAAATAAATAAAAGTAAGTAAATAAAAAAATAATAAGTAATACACTTTAAAGAAAAGTAGTTTATGTACTTGCCAAATTCTTCTGTTTCCTAACAAAAATGAGTTTATAAATGTACCAGAAAATATATCCCTTGGACTGAACAACCTAAAAAAAGGAATCTAAGTTATACTTCCTCTAAAAACATGAACATCTGCCAATTTCCTGCGTTTCTGAACAAAAATGAAGTTATAAATGTGTCACAAAGTATAACCCTTAGATTTTAGAACAGCCTCAGAATTCCATATTAAAGAAAAAAAAATGAAGATGATATTTTCTTTAAAAATATTACTCTTCGCTGATGATTTTGCACCATCGATTTTTGTCCTCCCTTTCCCTTGCTTGTAATGCGTTTCGTTGCGCCCCTGCGATCTCATCTCTCCCCGAAATTCCTCGATTCCATTTCATTGGGTAATCCCCCATGAAAACACGGATTACAAGCCCATTTCCACCCCTCTAAACGTCAACAGCAGGGCAATTTCAAAATAAGGGACTCGCTTTCATGAAGAATATGCTGAAGCAACAACCTGGGGACACTTTGTCACTGAACCTCCTTTCCACTTGACATATATTGCAAGCGTGGGGCTGTGCGATAGTAGTATGTCTGTCTTCCATATCTCCACACTTCTCTTGTAATGGTTGAACGCAGTTTGAGTTTTTATCCTGAAAGTCCATCTAAAACAGTGTGTTCCAGTTGTTGAAATTTGCATTCATTAATATGCAACTGTATGCAGAGTTCATTCAACCTATTTGCATGATTAGCACGCCTGTTTTAAGAATTTCTATATTATTTAGAAATTTCGAATCTTTATCAGATGTTTCAAAAAAGTTTTTAACTTTATGTAAGCACTAAACGTACGTCATTTATTAAGTCGCAAGTTACTTTTCAGAATTTCTTGTACTAATTCGGAATTTCTGAATAAATCAATTATAAGTTTAAAAAGAGTTTATAAAGAAGGGCTTTTATTGTAATGTATTAAAATTGCACAAAAAAATTGAAAGACAATAGATTGAAGAAATTATACTTGTTTTAAAAAGAAATAAATTGCATTCCAAGGAATTTTTTGTCTTTTTTTATGACTATACAATTTTAAATCCGATTTCCTGGCAAAATAAATAAATAAAAATTTCCTGAGGATCAAGGCCACATCCATTCACCTCCTGCGTGGTATTGATGTATGCTGCACTTATCAATCATGCCACGGTTCGATCGAAAATTTTCCGAACAGAAATGAGTTTATAAATGTATTAGAAAATATATCCATTGGACTAAGCAGCCTTAAAATACTTTATTTACAAAAAAGAAAAAAAATTAAGCCATACTTTCTCTAAAATTATATACACATCTGACAGTTTCATACGTTTTTCAACAAAAATAAATTTATAAATGTGTCAGAGAGTATATAACCCTTGGTTTTGAGAACAGCCTTAAAATCTTTTATTAAGAAGGGGGAAAAAATACAGGAGATATTTTCTTTTAAAATATCACTCTTTGCTGATGATTTTGCTGCATCGATTTTTGTCCTTCCTTTCCCTTGCTTGTAATGCGTTTCGTTGCGCCCCTGCGATCTCATCTCTCCCCGAAATTCCTCGATTCCATTTCATTGGGTAATCCTCCATGAAAACACGGATTACAAGCCCATTTCCACCCCCCTAAACGTCAACAGCAGGGCAATTTCAAAATAAGGGACTCGCTTTCATGGAGAATATGCTGAAGCAACAACCTGGGGATACTTTGTCACTGAACCTCCCCCCCCCCCCCACTTGACATATATTGCAAGCGTCGGGGTGCGCGATAGTAGCATGTCTGTCTTCCATATCTCCACACTTCTCTTGTAATGGTTGAACACGGTTTAAGGTTTTATCGTGAAAGTCCATCTAGCAGAGTTAAAATTTACATGCATTATTATTCAACTGTATGCAGAGTTCATTTAACCTATTTGCATGATTAGCACATTTATTTGTAAGTCTGTTTCAAGGATTTCTTTTTCATTTAGAAATTTCGAGTCCATATCAGAAATTTCTAAAGAATTTTTACTTTATGCGAGCACAAAATGTATGAATAAATAAATATACACATAAAAAATAAATTATAAGTTTAAAAATAATTATAAAGAAAGGCTTTCCATACAAAAATGAATTTATAAATGTGTCGGTAAATATATTCTTCGGATTGAACAGCCTTAAAATACTTTATTTAAAATATATATATATGAGCCATGCTTTCTCTAAAACATAGATGCATCTGCCAATTTCATGCATTTCTGAACAAAATTGAATTTATAAATGTGTCAGAAATCATAACCCTTAGATTTGAAAGCAGCCTTAAAATCCCTTATTTAGAAAAAAAAAAAAAAAAAAAAAGGAATTTATATATTTTTTGAAAATATTACTCTTTGCTGATAATTTTGCCGCATCGATTTTTGTCCTCCCTTGCTTGTAATGTGTTTCGTTGCGCCCCTGCGATCTCATCTCTACCCGAAATTCCCTGATTCCATATCATTGATCAATCCCCCATGAAAAGACGTATCACAAGCCCATTTCAACCCCCTAAACGTCAACAGCAGGGCAATTTCAAAATAAGGGATCCGCTTTCATGAAAAATATATTGAAGCAACAACCTAGGGACACTTTGTTACTGAACCTACCCCCCACTTGACATATATTGGAAGCGTGGGGCTGTGCGATAGTAGTACGTCTTTTTTCCATATCTCCACATTCTCTTGTGATGGTTGAACACATTTTAAGCTTTTATCCTAAAAGTCCATCTAAAGCATTGTGTTCCAGTTGTTAAAATTTGCATGCATCATTATGCAACTGTATACAGAGAACATTTAACCTATTTGCATGATTAGCATATTCACTTGTATGTCCGTTTCATGAATTTTTTTTTCATTTGGAAATTTCGAATCCATATCAGATATTTCTGAAGAATTTTTACTTTATGTGAGCACAAAATGTATGAATAAGTAAATAAATTATAAGTTTAAAAAGAGTTACAAAGAAAAGCTTTCCGTGCAAAAATGAATTTATAAATGCGTCAGAAAATATATTCCTTGGATTGAAGAGTCTTAAAATACTTTATTTAAAAATATATATATCTGAGCCATGCTTTCTCTAAAACATATACACATCTGCCAATTTCATGCATTTCTGAACAAAATTGAACTTATAAATGTGTAAGAAAATATAACCCTTTGATTTAAAAACAGCCTTACTTAAAAAAAAAAAAAAAAAAAAAAAAAAAAGCGGGGGATATTTTTCTTTAAAATATTGCTCTTTGCTAATGAGCAAATTGCGGCCACTGCGATCGCATCTCTCCCCAAAATTCCTGGATTCCATTTCATTGTGTAATCCCCCATGAAAACACGGATTACAAGCCCATTTCCACCCCCCTAAACGTCAACAGCAGGGCAATTTCAAAATAAGGGACTCGCTTTCATGAAGAATATGCTGAAACAACAACTTGGGGACACTTTGTCACTGAACCTCCCCCTACATGACATATATTGCAAGCGTGGGGATGTGCAATTGCGATAGTAGCATATGTCTGTCTTCCATATCTCCACACTTCTCTTGTAATGGTTGAACGCAGTTTAAACTTTTATCCTAAAAGTCCATCTAATGCAGTGTGTTCCAGTTATTGAAATTTGCATGCATTATTATGCGACTGTAAAAAGGGTTCATTTAACCTATTTGCATGATTAGAACATTTATTTGTGCGTCCGTTTCATAAATGTATTTTTCATTTAGAAATTTCGGATCCGTATCCGAATTTTCAAAATAATTTTTACTTTACTCACGAAATGTATGTCAAGTTATACTGTTTTCTGAACATCTTAAGGGTGTATTTCGATTCAAACTGCCTATTTTCCGATCTATTTTTAAAATCACTTTTGCTCTCAAACGCATCAAACTTGCAGATTCTCTTATTTAGAAAATACACAAGGTGCCGTGATTGTCAATTCTTTGATAAATGTAAAAAATATTGTAAAAAAAGCGATCAAAAACGGCATTTTGAACAGATTTTTCCGAAGCGGGAGATTTGTGAACGAAAAAAATGGTCATGCTGAGAAGATAAATGTTTATAAAAATGAAATTCTAATGAATTGAGCGTAACGGCATCTTATACGTCTCTTCAAGAATCCCCTCAGCAAGATTCATGTTTCTACTTTTAAAAATGTGTCTGAAATTGTATCGGAAAATTTCGAGCTGTTGACGGTGGAAAAGCATTTTTTCGAATACACCCTTAAACTGTTTAACTATAATATATGGTCTCTGTAAAGAGTCTTTTTTTTTTTTTTAATTGGGGCGCTTCCCTGTGGTAGCTTTTTTCGTCTGACTATTGACTGGTCAACTCGGTTTTTCGATCTAATGGACATTTTAAATTTTCTTTTATATTTTTCCTTTTTTTAAAAATTATTTTGCTATACTAACATAACATTCTTGTTTTTTTATTTTTTTAACTTCCTTTCGCTGTGGCCACCAGCCACGCTTAAACATTAACATGGCTCCCATCGCATTGCAAAACACTCCTACCTTGCTTCACTGAGTGATGTTACGTTGCTCCGCAACTAGGAAATAGAGATGTAAATTTTCCGGAAAAATATAAGTGGTGGAAAAAAACTGGTTTTTTACTGGGTTTTTTCGGAAAAAAAACGGAAAAATTGGAAAAATTGATTTTTCATGACTGTTTCTCCCAAATAAATTATATTTTCTTAGAGAATATTAAATATTAAATATTTTTCCCCATTTATATGTATTAAATGAAAATTATTATTACTTTATATTACAAAATAAAAAGAAAGTAGCAAAGCCTGCTTTTAAAAGTTTAGTTTTTTTTTTTTTTTCTTTTTTTTTCCACAGCCTAAGAATTTTTATTAAACGCTATTGTTTGTTATATCATATCTCTGATGAAATGATCTATCAGTTACATGTTTAGCTACCAATTGACCTAATGTAAAAACCTGAGCCAATATGTCTGTAGTTTGGAATGAAATAAATTATGCATTCCATTTACATAAGTATAGTTTTTAAGTAAATGATACTAGTTTAAAGAAACTATTGCAGTTTTGTCATTATTATGAGTATCAGTATTCAAAAATTCCATTGTTTGTTTAAAAAATGTATATTTTTACATTATTACTTTTTTTTTCTTAGAATTATAATTTTATTTCCTTTATAAAATATGTTTAGTTTTGGTATAGCTTTTCAATCTCAACTCAAAAAAGTTTTGATTTAGTTTTATCATCTAAATTTAAACAAAACTAAGTTTTACTTTGGTTTACTCAGGTCTGCAACTAAAAAACAGCGTAGGATTTATTGACTGTTAGATTTTTACTCACTGAAACCAGAAAAATATTATTATTATTATTTTTATTTTTAAGTTTAATTTTTTTTTTTTTTTTACCCTGAAATCTGGTATTCTATTCTTGAGTAAGAAACCATATTCAATAATGTTTCCACAGGGTATTTTTTCTATTTCTAAGAGTGGAACTCAAAAGTTATGAAAACAGAACACTACAAATAGAAAATGCTCACTATTTGAGGAATTAACAAAAGCAGTTACATACAGAGATAAACTTCTACTGTGCTTCAGAAAACTACAAAAATTCAAAGTTTAATCAAGAGGGAAAATATAATTTGGAACATAGTTACTTGTAATAAAATAGGGGGGGGAGGGGGGGCGTTCATCGCAGTTGTACTTTTCTAATGCAAACTGTCCATGTTTTTGCAACATTACTGTACATTATGGAGGTATAACGGGGGTCATTTTTAGATTCAACCCCTTGAAAAAACATTCAATTGACCACTAGCACGGGGCGGAGTTTCCAATGTTTCCCACAAGCGTTGCGGTATTTGATTGGCTTTTGGTGAACGCTTGTGGGATAATTAGAGAAGCTGATTAGCTGAAATCTGTTGTGACGTTCTTTGACGTCAGAAATGCTAGTGGTCCATTAATCAGCTATAACGAAATCTTGAAAAGTGCAGCATAGTAGTGCCACCTATAGGGCAATTTACACCAAAAAATAAACAACATTAATATATATCAGAAACTGTCTGAAGCTGTAATTTGATTAAAAAAAAAAGTCCTTGAGGTAAAGCTATTGCGATAATCATGAATAATGCAGCATAGCAGCGTCATCTGTTGAGCAATTTACACCAAAAAGTAATGAGAACGGAGTTATGTCACAGATTAACTTAATCTGAAATTTTATAAAAATACATACTTTAGTTTGAGATAGAACTATTGTGGAAATTATGAATAATGCAGCATAACAGTGTTTTTGGTTTGGCGATATACACTAATAACTAAACATCTCGAGTTTATATCAAGGTGTAACTGAAACTAAAGTTTTGTGAAATTATGTGCATCAGTTCTTGAGATAGAGTGCCCATAAAATTTATCACATACAGACTCACAGAGTGACAGATATTTTCCAAAAACCATTAAAACGTGTTCAGGACATTCTAAAACATTTAAATACACCAAAAACTGGAAGTCAAATTTTTCACGAATTCAATACTTACATCTTGAAAGGATAGATTAAAGTAATAAATGCATACTTCAAAATTTTATGTTGAATTTTTAATTTTATCATTTCCATTAATCGGCATATTATTGCAATAATTTTACACATGAATTAATTTTTTAAAAAGAGAAGTTGCATTTAATTACATATCTAGATTTTTTTCATGTAATCAAGTTTTTGTGAAATTGTGAACTTTTTGTATATACTTGTACAAAATATATTCAGAATTTTTGAATAAGAAATTATTACTATATTTAGGTTCCTATTTAGACATTTTTAATAAGGTTATTTACATACATATATGCAACTTAATACGATTCAGCTGCTGTATGGCATGAGATTTTTCTTTTCTTCAATCATTGCACTTGCGAAAGATTCAATTTGTTGATTAAACTTTTTCTAAAATGTCTATTTTCAAGAGAAATTTTGCAAAGGGTCTTGTGTTTCAAACAAGAAAAAAATGTGAAGGATCCTTTCAAGTCTTCTCAAACACATTTCTGCTCAGAGATCAGATTACCCACATTAAAATTTTCATGAGACATTCAACATAAAAATAAATAAAATAAAAAGTATGAGAATGTAGCTATTACAAAATTTTTACTATATTATTTCAAAAATGAAATTTCAATTTTTCCAGTTCGGAAAAATTAAAAAATAAGCCTTCGGAAAAAAACCGAAAAAAAAACGTTTTTTTTCCCAATTTTTCCGGGTTTTTTCCGAGCATTCCTATCTCTACTAGGGAATCCAAAAAATGACTATATTGTTCGATTGTTCATTAAATAAGTCCAAGTTACTATTGATAATTTCTTGTATGAATTTGGGATTTCTGAATAAATAAATAATAAGCTTAAAAAGAGTTATAAAGAAGAGCTTTTATTATAATGTATTAAAATGGATCAAAAATGTTGAAAGACAATAAATTGAAAATATTATACCTTTTTTAAAAGAAATAAATTACATTCCAAGAAATTTTTTATCATTTTTAAAAAATATATAAAATGGCCATACAACTTTAAATCCGGTTTCCTGGCAAAATAAGTAAATAAATAAGATAAAAATTTCCTTGTGATCAAGCCCACAGCCACTCACCCCTCCATGTTATTGATAGATCCCGCATTTACCAATCCACGACCAATCATGCCACGGTTTAATCGAAAAACATCGTCTTATTTCTCATGCATTAATGACGTTTATGACATTTGCATACTCTTATTGGGTAAATGTTTTGACCCCTAAAGTGGATTGCGGAGGCAAATTTGTTAATTCATTTTATCTTATTTTATTTTGTTTTATTTTATTAATATAAAATTGTACTGTCGCCGGAAATACGTCACACTACCAAAAATTAGCTCTCTTGTGTCATAGAAAATGCGTTCAAATTCCATTGCAAGATCTGAGCGGGCGAACAAAAAGTGAACTCAAAAATTCATCAGAATGTAGCCTCATTTCGATTTGAGAACTGCCTGAATAGTGAACATAGTATATAGTTTAATCCAACTGTGTATATGAACGTTTTGTAAGTTTCTCTAGTTAATATTAGAAAAGAAATAAATAATTAAAATAGGAATTTAGAAAAATTAGAAATTTCAATTTTTATAAAACATTGAGGTGTTCAGTTCAAAGCGTTCTAGCCGGGGTGACAGGGCAAGGTTTTCTGAGATTTCCTTGTACAAGAAAAATAATTCCAATTCCTTTCGTTTCAAAAGTCCTCCCTGAAAGACTCCCTTCTATAGTAATATGGGCAAAACCGGCAAATCTTAACAAAATCCCTACCTCTTAAAATTAATATTGAGTGTAAAAATAAGTGTAAAAATTTTCTACTAGTGTTTATTTTGGACAACTGTACTGTTCACCGATTCGGCTTCCGGGAATTTTTTTGTATCGAATATCTTATCGCTAGCCATATCACACGGTAGTCTTTCGCACAACTTTTCCCCCAGCAGAACATTTCAATGAGCAAAACTTGATTGACCTTGATGAAGGAGAGAATTTTACTCGTTATTTTAGCTCACCGAGCGTTTTCCGTGTAGCCCGGGAAATGTTGAACGTTCGGTCAGCGCTCATCATTTGAACCAATAGGAGCGAAGTTCAGGTAACCCTTCCGGACAAAGCACAACAGATAACCCCACGAAAAGTTCGAAGAACCTTTTTACCGAGTACGCAGTAGTTGGGAGAACATGTTGTGTCAAATGATTTCTGAAATGTTTATTCTTTATCCTTCTACATGTGATACCGCTAAAGTTAATTCCTTGATTCAGCCACTGGATCAAAGTTTGATTTAAATTTTCAAGTGTTTTTATAGCAGATCGTTTGTGCAAGTTGAAGCAAGAATTTTCCAAAAAACAGTTAAATCTCAAAGAAGCATTTTTTTTGTAATTGTTAATGTGGAATTAAGTAAAAGAAATCACTCTAAAAATGGTCTGGCACAAACGTTGGACTAATGCTGAAGATGCAGATGAAAATGATGGCCAAAATGTGGTACTAAATTTTCTACAAGCTGTACCAAACAATTTTACAGTTTATATTGCAAATACTTTTGTCTTTTGAGCAGATTTATAACGTACGGAAACATATAAAAAACTTACTGACGTTTGTTAATGTGATAAGATCGTCTGATTAAAGAGCTTTTATTCTATGTCATATAATATGATAATTTTTTTTCCGACCATTCTTTTTACAAATTAAGATATTATTTATTTTTAACCCTATTTCTACCCTCTTAAAGTCAAAAGCAAAGCAATTTCAAAGTAAGAGACTCTCTTTCATGAAGAATATTTTGAAGCAACAACCTGGGGGATACTTTGTCACAACAACCCCTCTCTGCTTGACATTTATTGCAAGCGTGGGCTGTAAGATGCGATATAGTATATATATCTGCGTTTTGCTCCCCTTCCCTTATTACACAAGCACTCTCTTTTAACGGTTGAACGCAGTTTAAACATTTATTTTAAAGTTCATCTGCAGCAGCATGTTCCAGTTAGAAAATTTAACTTCATCATCATGCAAATGTAAAGAGATAAGTTGAGTTGTTTGAGAAACATCAACTCTGAAATGCATAAGATTAATAGTATTCTTACACTGTGAATAAAAACGGACGATTTTGTGGAAATTGTTCTAGTAATCGAGACGCCAGTACAATTCACTGCTTTCTAACGGAAAAAATTCCGTAAATTCCAAGAAAAATCCGTAAATTCCGTTTTTTTTTTTTTTTTTTTTTTTTTTTTTTCAGTGTATTATGTGGTCTAATATGAAAGCATTATGGTTTTGTTTCTCATTGTCCGCCTCGTTGGGATTTATTTTCAAAAGTCATTATTGTTTTGGAATTATTCAATTAATAAATCCGCTCTCCTTTATCTCTTTGCCCAGACAGTGTTATTTTACTTGACATGTTGGACTATGCACTATTCTCTCCATAATACTATAGTTTGTTTTTGGTCATTTCTATTCTTTTTTTTTTATTTAACCAAGTTGCTTTTGTATTGAAGCAGTTTTACAGATCATCACCTCATTGAATTGACGGCTGAAATTCCAGGATTAGCTAGAATTCTATTTGCTTATTAAAATGCAACTGGTCTGCCAAGTCATATCATACTAGGAAAACACCTGCAACTCGATTTTAGTGATTGATAGGTAGGTTTAACATTGTATTTTCTTGCACCCAAATATATGAAAACATGGAGGACTGTGCATTCGCCAATGCTTTGTCACTAAGCTAACTGGACGATGCCAAACCTAGCACTTCTTATTCTTATCTGTTGGCAAAGCTGCAAGCGTAACATACAATGGAATAATGTTCGTGAGCTACCAACCCTGGGGTAAAACAATAAAACGAAATCCAGTATTGATGAAAGTGAATTCCCTTACTTTCTATAATAATTATGTCTGTGTGTTTGTCTGTCTCTCTGTCTGTATGTATGTAACATAACTTTCATGGGTGCTCTAACTCAAGAAATAATGAACGTGATTTAATAAACCTTCAGTCAAATTTAATTAGGCCTCGACATAAATTGGTGCTGATAAGGTTTTGGTGTAAATCTACCTGTTGTTAGATTTAAACCATTAACGATTGGCGTTGCTATAACAAGTTTTACCAGATTTCCTCGATACCCATAGTTAAAAACTAGAGCACTTAGTTTCATCTATTTAAATGTTTAGAAAAGAGTGTTTTAAAAAACTATTTTTTATTTTTGTTTTACCTGGAGTAGAGCGTACGTTTTCATAACTATAAGTAATTTTTGTAAAAATAGCGAAAGCTAACATTGTATTTTCAATACAACTCTGTACAAGTTCACACGATCTGAAACCAAAATTAGTGTCTATTTTTTTATCATGATTACAGCATGTTTTTCCCACTGTATGTATTCGGCAATTAAAGATGAAACTTTCATAAGTCGAAAAACAAATATCGGATGAACAAACAATGGGACTTACATAAGGCGAAAAATAAATAACGGACAAACAAATAAAGTCTTCCATGTTGATGCATATTACTATATAAATATAAAAATGGTTTGTCATTAAAACTCTGCAAGTATGAATAAACAGAAATTTATTATGCTTCACAACGTACTCTTAGAAAACCAAGAATTTTTCTCGGATAAATATTGACACTAATTTCTTTCAGAAGACCAAATTCTTATCGGATTTTATTGATAAACTAGGGAAACGTTGTCATTTATTCTGCTCTCTAGTTTATTCCTGTTGCCAATTCATAGGGGAATGGAATAATTCCGAATAAAGAAAGAAAAATACTCAAGTCCGCTGTATTCTTGAGATCGGAGTAAATAGTTTATGCGAATAATAAGAATTTGCTGAAGAAAGATGGAAAAGAGTTAGCGAGAATCCACGATCGGAGAAATCCCACTAGTGAAATTTGCAATTCTAATTCTAAGCCTTTTCGCTCGTTTCTTAAAACATAAAACGGAAAGGTAAAAATTGTTCGATATGCGTAAATAACATGCGTGAAATTAGTAATTATATTTCTGATATCTTAAGGAAAACATTATTGACGTATTGTAATAAAGTTGAAACTAAATATTAAAATTATTTCCTTTTCCTGATCTATAATTTTTTATACGAATTATTTGTAACAGATTTGATGTCGTAACGAGAGAATGCCAATAATGTCTGAGGATTGAAAATTTAATACTTTATCTAACTACGAAATCGATTTTTTATCTTGATTACAGTATTTTCTTCACACTATATATTCTTAAATTGACTTCTAAGTTACATATAAGGCAAAAAACAAACAAACAATGAAACTTACATTAGGCGAAAAACAAATAACGGATGAACAAACAAATAATAAGTCATCCATATTAATGCACTTACTTTACTACACAAATATAAAAAAAAATGGTTTGCCGTTACAATTCAGCAAACATGAATAAACGGAAATTTATCGATTATACTTGATAACGTATACCTTGTAAACCCAGAATTTTTCTGAGGTAAATATTGAAACTAACTTCTTTCAGATGATCAAAATCTTATATCGGATTTTGGTCATAAACTAGGGAAACGTAGTCATTTATTCTACACTCCAGATTATTCCTGTTGCCAATTCATAGGGGAATAGAATAATTCCGAATAAAGAAAGAAAATACTCAAGTACACTATGTTCTTGAGATCGGAGTAAATAGTTTATGCGAATAATAAGAATTTGCTGAAGAAAGATGGAAAAGGGTTGCGAGAATCCTCGGTCGAAGAAATCCCACAAGTGAAATTTGCAATTCTAATTCTAAGCCTTTTCGCTCGCTTCTTAAAACATAAAACGGAAACGTAAAAATTGTTCGATATGCGTAAATAACATGCGTGAAATTAGTAATTATATTTCTAATATCTTAAGGGAAATAATATTGACACATTGTAACAATGTTTAAACTAAATATTGAAGTTATTTTATTTTTTCCTATTATATAAATTTCATACGAAATATAATTTTCACGTTTTCCTCGCTCTCATAATGAGAGAATACCAATAATGTGTAAGGTTTGAAATTTTAACACTGTTTAAAAAAAAAAAAATCAATTATTTTCCAATAAAATTACTGTATTTTTACGGAATTTATTTCCCCGATGTAATGATTTGTTAAATGTGTCAAACAAAAACGAATGTGGATTTAATGTAATTTTCACTATTTCCTCGATAACTATACCTCAAAAACTAGAGCACGGAAATTTCATCAATTTGAATGCTTTTACAAAAGAGTGTTTTTAACAAACTCTTTTTACTTTTTGTGGGGCAGAACATGTGTTTTCATACATATTTGTATGTTTCCAGCAATTTTTGTAAAAATAGGGAAAGAGAATTCACTTGTTGTCAAACCAAAATTAAATAGTCGATTTTTTACCATAATTACTTTTTTTTATACTGTATGTATTAAGAAACTAAAAATGAATCTTCATAAAGGCGAAAAGGAAATATTGGACGAACAAACAAAACATCAATAGAGAAAAAAATAAATAACGGGCAAACAAGCAAAGTCTTCTGTGTTGATGCATATGACTATACAGGTATTAAAAAAATGGGTTGTCTTTAAAACTCAGCAAATATGAATAAATAGAAATTAATCAATTATACTTCATAACATATGCTTAGAAAACCAAGAATTTTTCTCAGATAAATATTGACACTATCTTCTTTTCAGATAACCAAAATCTTATCCGATTTAAGTGATGAACTAGCGAAATGTAGTAATTTATTCTGTTCTTCAGTTTATTCCTGTTGGCAATTCATAGGGGAACGGAATAATTCCGAATAAAGAAAGAAAATACTCAAGTCCGCATGTTCTTGAGATCAGAGTAAATAGTTTATGCGGAATAATAAGAATTTGCTGAAGAAAGATTTGCGAGAATCCACGATCGGAGAAATCCCACGAGTGAAATCTGCAATTCTAATTCGAAGCCTTTTTGTTCGTTACTTAAAACATAAAACGGAAAGATAAAAATTGTTCGATATGCGTAAATAACTTGCTTGAAATTAGTAATTATATTTCTGGTATTTTAGGGGAAATATTATTGACATATTATAACAAAGAATAAACTAAATATTGAAGTTATTTTATTTTTTCCTGTTCTATAATTTTTATAAGAATTTTTCTGTAATAGATCTGACTTCGTAATGAGATAATGACAATAATGTGTAAGGATTGAAATTTTAAAACTTTAAAAACAAATCAATTATTTTTAATAAAATTACCGAATTTTTAAGGATTTTTTTTTTCTATGAAATGATTTCGCAAATGTGTCAGAGAAAAACGAATATGGATTTAATAAAATTTTCACTATTTCCTCGATAACTATACCTCAAAAACCAGAGCACGAAAATTTCTTCAATTTGAATGCTTTTACAAAAGAGTGTTTTTAACAAACTGTTTTTACATCTGTATTACGTGAAGTGGAACATACATTTTCATAAATATAGATAATCTTGTAAAAGAATAGCGAAGGCGATTTCACAAGATTTCAAACCAAAATTTAAAAGTCGG
This sequence comes from Maratus speculifer, assembly GCA_964019185.1. NCBI lineage: Eukaryota > Metazoa > Arthropoda > Arachnida > Araneae > Salticidae > Maratus > Maratus speculifer. Next base: position 55,024,745 of record OZ025289.1, read on the forward strand.
TTTCTTATGATGATTACAATATTTTCTCTACACTATATATTCGGAAGCTAAATTGAAAGTTACATAAGGCAAAAAACAAATAATGAATGAATAAACAAACAGTGAAACTTACATAAGGTTAAAACAAATAACGGATGAACAAACAAACAGTGAAACTTACATAAGGCAAAAACAAATAACGGATGAACAAACAAATAATAAGTCTTCCACACTGATATACATAGTACTACATAGATATAAAAATAATGGTTTTTCGTTAAAACTCAGCAAATATGTATAAACAGAAATTTATCGATTATGCTTCATAACGTATACTTAAAAAACCAAGAATTTTTCTCAGATAAATATTGACACTAAATCCTTTCAGAAGACCAAAATCTTATCAGATTTTAGTGATAAACTAGGGAAATGTAGTCATTTATTCTGCTCTTCACTTTATTCCTGTTGCCAATTCATAGGGGAATGGAATAATTCCGAATAAAGAAAGAAAAATACTCAAGTAAGCTGTATTCTTGAGATCGGAATAAATAGTTTATGCGGAATAATAAGAATTTGCTGAAGAAAGATGGAAAAGAGTTAGCGAGAATCCACGATCGGAGAAATCCCACTAGTGAAATTTGCAATTCTAATTCTAAGCCTTTTCGCTCGTTTTTTAAAACATAAAACAGAAAGGTAAAAATTGTTCGATATGCGTAAATAACCTGCGTGAAATTAATAATTACATTTCTGATATCTTAGGGGAAATATTATTGACTTATTGTAATAAAGTTGAAACTAAATCGTTAAATTATTTCTTTTTCCTGGTCTATAATTTTTTATACGAAATATTTGTAACAGATTTGATGTCGTAGCGAGAGAATGCCAGTAATGTGTGAGGATTGAAAATTTAATACTTTATCTAACTACGAAATCGATTTCTTATCTTGATTACAGTATTTTCTTCACACTATATATTCTTAAATTAACTTCTAAGTTACATAAGGCAAAAAACAAACAAACAATGAAACTTACATTAGGCGAAAAACAAATAACGGATGAACAAACAAATAATAAGTCATCCATATTAATGTACTTACTTTACTACACAAATATAAAAAATAAATGGTTTGCCGTTAAAATTCAGCAAACATGAATAAACGGAAATTTTATCTATTATGCTTGATAACGTATACCTTGTAAACCCAGAATTTTTCTGAGATAAATATTGACACTAACTTCTTTCAGATGACCAAAATCTTATATCGGATTTTGGTGATAAACTAGGGAAACGTAGTCATTTATTCTACTCTCCAGATTATTCCTGTTGCCAATTCATAGGGGAATAGAATAGTTCCGAATAATGAAAGAAAATACTCAAGTACACTATGTTCTTGAGATCGGAGTAAATAGTTTATGCGAATAATAAGAATTTGCTGAAGAAAGATGGAAAAAGGTTGCGAGAATCCTCGGTCGAAGAAATCCCACAAGTGAAATTTGCAATTCTAATTCGAAGCCTTTTCACTCGTTTCTTAAAACATAAAACGGAAAGGTGAAAATTGTTCAATATGCGTAAATAACCTGCGTGAAATTAGTAATTATATTTCTGATATCTTAGGGGAAATAATATTGACACATTGTAACAATGTTTAAACTAAATATTGAAGTTATTTTATTTTTCCCTATTATATAAATTTCATACGAAATATAATTTTCACGTTTTCCTCGCTCTCATAATGAGAGAATACCAATAATGTGTAAGGTTTGAAATTTTAACACTGTTTAAAAAAAAAATCAATTATTTTCCAATAAAATTACTGTATTTTTACGGAATTTATTTCCCCGATGTAATGATTTGTTAAATGTGTCAAACAAAAACGAATGTGGATTTAATGTAATTTTCACTATTTCCTCGATAACTATACCTCAAAAACTAGAGCACGGAAATTTCATCAATTTGAATGCTTTTACAAAAGAGTGTTTTTAACAAACTCTTTTTACTTTTTGTGGGGCAGAACATGTGTTTTCATACATATTTATATGTTTCCAGCAATTTTTGTAAAAATAGCGAAAGAGAATTCACTTGTTGTCAAACCAAAATTAAATAGTCGATTTTTTACCATAATTACTTTATTTATTTATTTATTTATTTATTTATTTATTTTTTACAATGTATGTATTAAGAAACTAAAAATGAATCTTCATAAAGGCGAAAAGGAAATATTAGACGAGCAAAAAAAACATCAATAAAGAAAAAAATAAATAACGGGCAAACAAGCAAAGTTTTCCATGTTGATGCATATGACTATACAGGTATAAAAAAATGGGTTGTCTTTAAAACTCAGCAAATATGAATAAACAGAAATTTATCAATTATACTTCATAACGTATGCTTAGAAAACCAAGAATTTTTCTCAGATAAATACTGACACTATCTTCTTTTCAGAAAACCAAAATCTTATCCGATTTAAGTGATAAACTAGCGAAATGTAGTAACTTATTTTGCTCTTCAGTTTATTCCTGTTGGCGATTCATAGGGGAATGGAATAATTCCGAATAAAGAAAGAAAATACTCAAGTCCGCACGTTCTTGAGATTGGGGTAAGTAGTTTATGCGAATAATAAGAATTTCCTGAAGAAAGATTTGCGAGAATCCACGATCGGAGAAATCCCACGAGTGAAATCTGCAATTCTAATTCGAAGCCTTTTTGCTCGTTACCTAAAACATAAAACGGAAAGGTAAAAATTGTTCGATAAGCGTAAATAACTTGCTTGAAATTAGTAATTATATTTCTGGTATTTTAGGGGAAATATTATTGACATATTATAACAAAGAATAAACTAAATATTGAAATTATTTTATTTTTTCCTGTTCTATAATTTTTACAAGAATTTTCCTGTAATAGATCTGACTTCGTAATGAAAGGATGACAATAATGTGTAAGGATTGAAATTTTAAAACTGTAAAAACAAATCAATTATTTTTAATAAAATTACCGAATTTATAAAGATTTTTTTTTTCGATGAAATGATTTCGCAAATGTGTCAGAGAAAATCGAATATGGATTTATTAAAATTTTCACCATTTCCTCGATAACTATACCTCAAAAACTAGAGCACGAAAATTTCTTCAATTTGAATGCTTTTATAAAAGAGTATTTTTAACAAACTGTTTTTACTTCTATGTTACGTGAAGTGGAGCATACATTTTCATAAATATAGATAATCTTATAAAAGAATAGCGAAGGCGATTTCACAAGATTTCAAACCAAAATTTAAAAGTCGGATTCTTATGATGATTACAATAGTTTCTCTACACTATATATTCGGAAGCTAACTGAAAGTTACATAAAGCAAAAAACAAATAATGAATGAACAAACAAACAGTGAAACTCACATAAGGCAAAAACAAATAACGGATGAACAAACAAATTATAAGTATTCCACATTGATGTACATCACTTTACTACAAAGATATAAAAATAATGGTTTTTCGTTAAAACTCAGCAAATATGCATAAACAGAAATTTACCGATTATGCTTCATAACGTATACTTAGAAAACCAAGAATTTTTCTCAGATAAATATTGACACTAATTCCTTTCAGTAAACTAGGGAAATGTAGTCATTTATTCTGTTCTTCACTTTATTCCTTTTGCCAATTCATAGGGGAAAGGAATAATTCCGAATAAAGTAAGAAAAATACTCAAGTAAGCTGTATTCTTGAGATCGGAGTAAATAGTTTATGCGGAATAATAAGAATTCGCTGAAGAAAAATTGAAAAGAGTTGAGAAAATCTACGATCGGAGCAATCCCATAAGTGAAATTTGCAATTCTTATTCGAAGCCTTTTCGCTCGTTTCTTAAAACATAAAACGGAAAGGTAAAAATTGTTCGATATGCGTAAATAATGTGCGTGAAACTAGTAATTATATTTCTGATGTCTTAGGGGAAATATTATTGACATATTGTAATAAAGTTGAAACTAAATATTAATTTTTCTTTCGTCTATAATTTTTGTGAATTAGTCGGCAAAAAAATTTGATCGCGTAACGACAGGATGATTATAATGTGTACGCATTGACGTTTTCGAGTTGTTTAAAAAATTTTCGATGATTGCAGATACAATTTCTGTATTCTTGTGGATTTTCTTTCTCCGATGAAGCAATTCTCTAATTGTGTCAGAGCACAGTGAATATGGATTTAAGAATATCTCGGACAGATAACAAAGTCAAAATTCAATTTAACTTGTCATATTCGTTAAGGATTTCCGATTTTTTTTATATTATTATAACAAATATTTTTGTACTTTTTCAACAAAGAATTTTCGTATTTTTTAATTCAATTTAACGGACTTTTTTCATTATAACTATTAAAATAAATTTTATAGGTTTATAGAAATTGAAAAATTAGCATTATTTAAAAAAACATACTCGTGGCAATAACTCTTCGCAATACTTTTTCACTTATTCATGAAATTCCATTTATTTGAAAAGAAAAATCTCTAAAAATGCAGAAGTCTTACGGTCATTCACCGGATTTTTTTATTCACAGTGCATAAATAGAGTAATGTAATCAAGGAAAACTGATAAATACGTGAGTGATGTTAATAAAAGAGTTCGGCATAGGCTCTTACCAAAGGACCAAATTTCATTTACAACACTGTAAAAAAAATTCTGTAAAGATACTAAACATTTTCTAGGAAACTGGGATTCCAAGAACTTTTCATGTAACGGTAACAGGAAAAACCCATGTAACCGATTCTAAAACTTGAATTTTTGCTGTTACCGTTACAGGAAAAGTTCTTGGAACCCCAGTTTCCAAGAAAAAGTTTAGTACCTTTACAGAATTTTTTTGCAGTGAACATTCGGTCTGACACTGGACGTTACAATTTTATGAATGATGAGTCTTATGAACATAGATTGACAAAAGTTGAAAATTCTTAGGCGCCAGGAAAAAAACTTAGGAACCAACTTAAGAGCCCACACTACTGATTGAAAAAAACCCGGATGATAATGTAAAACCTATGTGGGCGTTCTTTTTAAATATTTCGGCGGGATTTTTTTTTTTTTTTTTTTTTTTTTTTTTTTTGCATAGGACAGTTGAGGATGATCCACAACTGGCCTAGTTTTTACTTTTTTGATTTTGGTTGTATTCTTTTTGTATTAGGATAGTTTCAGTTTCATAACCGGTTCAAACTGGTTCTAAAAGTTTCTTTTTTTTTTTAATCTGACACTAGGCCGATTGTGGAACATCCTCATCTATGCTATGCAAAAAATAAAAAATAAAAAATAAAAAAATAAAATGAAATGAAATAAATAAATAAAAATCAAGTCAAAATATTGAGCTAGATATTTGAAAAGAATACCCCATAAACATCATCAACATCATCATCCGGGTCTTTTTCAGGGAACATTGGCTAATTTGAAGCGTCGGCCGGTATAATGCATTTTCTTCCACGATAAATAATCGCGCTATTGAGAATGAATATTTTTGTGTATGGAATTATTTTGTTAAAAGAAAAATAAATTAATAAGTAAGTAAAGAAGCTAAGAATCGTATTTTAGTCACCCGGATTTTGTCGGACCCTGCTTATGAATATGTTTGCTTCTGAAATTTTATATTAAATATGGCATAATCCTTAGACAGATCATAAGAACTATATCCGTAGTCTTTACATCCGTTGATCAACAACATCCAGATGTGTAGTCTTAAAAATATGGGTATACGGTGTTCCTTTTAAAAAATCCAGAAGATATACGGCGTATACCTCCGTATACCCTCCACTAGATCCAGGACAACATCTCGGTGTAGTCTCTATCAGCCGGTGGTGCGCTAATTCAAAACAACAGTGTTGCTACATTTTTGTTTATTATTATTATTTTATTTCTTATTGCTTGATTTCTACTTTTTTTTTTTTTTTTTTTTTTTTTTTGTAAATAATATAGTTTATTTTGTTTTACCTGTCATTAAAAAAGTGGTTACAATCAGGCAATCTCAATAATAATAATAATAATAATAAAAAGAAAAACAGCAAATTGCCAATTTTACTAACATTGCGACATATTGGGGTGCCGAAACAGGTATTGAAGTACGTGACATGACAAATGTGAGATTTCGCTATTTCAAAATCACTTTTCAACTGTGGAAAATGTTTATGAAGTTGAAACACACGGATGATTTGAAAATTTCACCCCCCCCCCCACTCCAAAAAATTAAAAATTTAATATATTTTTTAAAAATATACAAAAATAAAAAAAAAGTAAATAAATCTAAATTACAAATAAAAGTTTCTCAAACTCTTTCAGAAAACATTGATTTTATTCCTAAATGCTTACTGAAACAAAAAATAAATAGATCTAAGTGAAAAGGTTTGTATTCAATGCTGTGTGAATTCCTTTGAGATATTTTCCGCAAAAGTTTATGTTTCTGTGATTAGCAATACAGAAACAAGAACAACAATAAAGTAATTTTCTTGATGTGGTAAGCAATCAATAATAATCAGCAGGCATAAAATAAAGATAATAATTTTTTTTTAACTACGTTTAATTATGAATAAATAAATAAATATTAATTACAAATAAATTTTCTCAACCTCTTTCAAAAATCATTGATTTTATTTTTAAATACTACTAAAACAAAAGAATGAATAGGTCTAAATGAAAAGGTTTGTATTCGATGCTGTGAATTTCCTTGAGATATTTTCCGCAAAAGTTTGTTTCTGTGATAACTAATACAGAGAAAAAAAAATCCATTAGTTTTTTATTGTGTAAGCAATCAATAATAATCAGCAAGCATAAAATAAAGATTATAAACATTTTTTTGGCTATTTTTAATAATAAATAAATAAATATTAATTACAAATAAATATTCTCAACATCTTTCAAAAAAGTTGATTTTATCTTTAAATACTGTTGAAACAATAGGATGAATAAGTCTAAATGAAAAGGTTTGTATACTGTGCTGTGAAATCCCTTGTGATATTTTCCGTAAAAATTCGTGTTTTTCTGTGATTACCTACAAAAATAAAAGCAACAATAAATTAGTTTTCCTGGTGAGTAAGCAATCAATCAGAATTAGCAAGGATAAAATAAATAAATAAACATTATTTTAGCTATTTTTAATCATAAATAAATAAATAAATATTAATTACAAATAAATTTTCTCAATCTTTTTCAAAAATCGGTGATTTTATTTTTAAATATTACTGAAACAAAAGAATGAAGGATCTAAATGAAGAAGTTTGTATTCGATGCTGTGTGAATTCCCTTGTGATATTTTCCGTAAAAGTTTTTCTTTCCGTGATTATCTACAGAAATAAGCGAAACAATAAATTAGTTTTTTTGGTGTGTAAGCAATCAATAAGGATCATCAAGCATAAAATAAAGATAATAAACATTGGGGGTTTTTTTTTTTGCTACATTTATTAATAAATAAATAATTAAATATTAATTACAAATAAATATTCTCAACCTCTTTCAAAAATCGTTGATTTTATTTTTAAATACTACTGAAACAAAGATCTAAATGAAAAGGTTTGTATTCGATGCTGTGAATTCCCTTGTGGTATTTTCCGTAAAAGTTTGTGTTTTTCTGTGATTACCCACCGAAACAAAAGCAACAATAAATGTTTTTCCTGGTGTGTAAGCAATCAGTAAGAATCAGCAAGCATAAAATAAAAATAATAAACATTGTTTGTAGCTACGATTTTATAGATGCCAGAAAATGGTTTTGCAAATAAGGGTTACATTTCACAGCATTTTTCTTATCCATGAATTTTATTCTTTCATGCTTATTTTGTACTTTATGGAGAAGTAAATTTTTCAGTTAATATTTTGCATATAACTTTAATTTATTCTCAAAATAAAAGTTAAAAATCGTCTGCTTTAAACAATAAATAGAATATGTATTATTTATTAGATGAAATTGATAATATATTTTTACATACAGTGTCTCACATAAGTGATGGGACACTTGTGCTTTACAAAAGGAAACTAATCAAATAAATTAAAAAAACATGTACACATTTTTTTGTGGGTGTGTTTCATACTTAAATTTAGTAAAGATTATTACATAACATACATTTTGTCAAAATATTAAAATATTAATTTAATAAAAATACAAATGTTTAGAACGGAGCAAAAAATAGCTCACATAAGTGATGGGACACCATTATATATGCAACAAAAATCGTCTGAAATAAGCAATAAAAATATTTTTTGGGGTTTTATTTTTACTTAAAAGCAATTGGCAATAATTTATAAAATTGTCTGCAGTATTTCTCTCCAGTTTGTTTTGGAATTTTTTTGTTTTTTAGCTCTGTGTAGCCATGAATGCTAAACGAAAAGAAACTTCGCCTGAAATTCGAAAATTAGTTATTAATTTGCATATTGAACGTGGAAAATCTATTAGAAAAACTGCTGAAACAGTTAAACTGAATTGTTCAACAGTTTTCAAAATCATTAAACGATATAAAAAGAATCATATGATTCAGGATAAAAGAAGACCTGGCCAACCATCAAAGCTATCCAATGGAATAAAGTGAATTATCGTTCGAAATATAAAAAAAAAATCCAAGAAATAGTGCTTCAAAAGTTGCTGCTGATTTACAAGCATTATATGGAATAATTGTTAATCCTTAAACTATTAGAAGGTTAATTCGATCTGCTGGATATCATGGTAGAGTAGCCAGCATAAAATTCTTCGTAAGTGAAAAGAATAGAAAACTCAGACTAGCTTTCGCAAAATCCAATACATAAATAAGAATTCTGATTACTGGAATAAAGTTATATTTGCTGATGAGAGTAAATTTAATATATTTGGTTCTGACGGTAGAATCTTGGTGTGGAGAAAACCCATGGAGGAATTTCGCAAACAGAACTTGATACCAACAGTAAAACATGGTGGAGGAGGAGTTATGGTATGGGGGTGTATGTCGTCCACTGGAGTTGGTAATCTTGTTTTTATTGACAGTATAATGGATCAGTACAAGTATATTGATATTTTAAAGCAAAATTTGAAATCTTCATCACGAAAATTGAACCTTCATAACGATTTTAAATTCTACCAGGACAATGACCCCAAGCACACTGCTCTGAACGTTAGACTCTGGCTGCTATATAACTGTCCTGAAATAATAAAAACACCACCACAATCTCCAGACTTAAATCCCATAGAGAATATTTGGCAAGAATTGGAATCAAGAATTTGCAAACACACCATTTCTTCAAAACAACAACTAAAATCGGTGCTTCAAGAAGAATGGGGGTAAAATCACTCCAGAAATCACAAAAAAATTAGTCGAATCCATACCAAAAAGATTAAATCATGTTTTAAAAGTAAAAGGAAATCCAACAAAATATTAAAACCTTTTAAAAAGTAAAATTTTTGGATAAATATTTGATGGTAAGTGTCCCATCACTTATGTGAGCCATTTTTTGCTCCGTTCTGAACAATTGTATTTTTACTAAATTAATATTTTAATATTTTGACAAAATGTATGTTATGTAATAATTGTTACTAACTTTAAATATGAAACACACCTAAAAATTTTTGCACATGTTTGTTTATTTATTTTATTGCAGTTTCTTTTTATAAAGCACAAGTGTCCCATCACTTTTGTGAGACACTGTATGTCATAATCATCGATGGAAGCAATGCGTCTGTTTGTGTTTATGGTTGATAAGTATTTCTCCCTTGTAATCGTGCAAAGAGCGGGTTTACTCTTAACTGTTATAGATTATTATAAATACATAAATGAAACTTGGATATTAAGAACGTCATTGTATAAACATCTCCAAATATAGAAAAAATACCGATAGTTTAATTTAAAAAAATTGTTTTGAAAAAGAGTTATTTATTTGACATGAAAACTTCTATTTCCTTTTCTGTTTATCTGTAAATGAACAATGAACTCTGTGCAAAATTACATAAGTAAGTAATTAAGCATCTTGTGGTAGACCTTAGTGATGTATACGAATTTCAGTATGTTTGAAATAGTATAATATCATTAAAATACACTTTAAATAAACTTTCATAGAATATGATGCAACAGAATTCTTTTGTGTGCCCTATGAATAAACTATAAATAGTAAACGCTTCAATTCCAATACTGGTTATAGCCTGGTAAATAACAATAATATGCATAAATTACACGACAATCCGAGTATATTTACGCAAGTTAGAGCATATACAGATGGTTAGACTTATCGAATTCGTAATACTTTTCAAATATGTTGGTAAATGTTAAAAAAAAAAAAAAAAAAAAAAAGTTATAACACTGCTCTAGAATATAAGAGCGTTTAAAAAAACTTTTTCCATCTTCCTTTTCATTAATTATTTTATTATCTTTAATAGAAAAAAAAATATGGAATTAATTACGAATAAATTTTTACAATCTCTCTCCAAAATCATTGATTTTATTTTTAAATACTACTGAAACAAACGAATGAATAGGTCTAAATGAAGATGTTTGTATTCGATGCTGTGTGAATTCCCTAGAGGTATTTTCGGTAAAAGTTTGTGTTTCTGTGATTACCTACCGAAACAAAAGCAACAATAAATGAGTTTTCTTGGTGTGTAAGCAATCAATAAGAATCAGCAAGTATAAAATAAAAATAATGAAACATTTGTTTTAGTTAAGCTTCCTTTATAGATTCCAGAAAATGCTTTTGTAAAAGTAAATAAGGATGATATTTCGCAACATTTTTCTTATCCGTAAATTTTATTCTTTCATATTTATTTTGTGCAGTTATTACGTCAGTTATTACTTTTCATATCACTTTAATCTTAGTCTAAGCTTAAAATAAAAGTACAAAGTTTGTCTGCTTTAAACAACAATTTTATTATGTTTTATTTATTGAATGAAATCGATTATATACTTTTATGCGACTTTTTAAAAATTTAAGGTTGATGAATATATTTTTTTTTCTAACTACTGCTAGGCTCTACGTATATTTCTCTTACGTCGCACAAATAATAATAATAATAAATAAATAAAAAAAATAAAAAAATCTATATTTGTAGCTAGGTATTTGGCGACTCTTACTGGTTAATTTACAGTCACATGACACAACCAATTCAGCAAAATAAAATCCAGACAGAATCTCTTTTAATGTAAATCGTTGAGTGATGTATGAATAAAAATTGCTATTGGTTCTTTTTATGTTGATGTGATGATTTTAGCGAATCAGCTTTCTGATCAAGATTGTATTTAGACACAACCTAAAATGTTTTGTTTATATTTTGTTAGCATGATACATAGGGTCTTCTTATAATTTTAAATGCATTTAAGCCATGTAATTTCAAAAATTTATAAATTCCATTAAGTTAGAACGATTTATTGAAAGTACCACCTGCATTTGTTTTTATTTAAATTTTTAAACAATGTTTTGCATCACTTTTTATGCATTAAAAATATTTGTAAATTTCATATGTTGCAAACTGTTTTTCAAGTTTAACTATGCTGAGCGGTTCTGCTGATTTGGGTTTAAACAAAATGATCCAGAAATAGAAATAAACTATGAAAAATATTCCTTCCAAACTTACGGTGAGTCAATGTGTTTTTGCGCATGTGCAAGCTTTTTTGTTCTTCGATCATAAAAGTATTGACTTTTTGATGAGAGTGAGTTGTGCTACATAATTAATATCTTGAAAACTAATTTTAAAAAAAAATTAAAATTCTGAGCTTCAGATACATCAGGAGAGACTTTAAACTAACTTCACAAAAAATTTGAGCTTCATAAGTGCCGTATATTTTGCTAGCTATCGCAGACACACACACACACACACAGACAGTGCAATTTATTCTTTGATTAGTATAGATTATCTATATATTTAAAACACCTGGCTGTTTTTTTAGTCATCAGCCCTGAGTTTTCTACTGGCCCGATTTTGATAATTATTTTTTTAAATGAAAGCTGTTCATGTGTAGATGTGCCCATTCTGGCTAATTTTGAATTTATTTCCATTTTTATATTTTATTTTTAATTTTAAAAGCTTTTTCGTGACATTTCCTCAAAACAGTGGCAACAGGTTAAGCTTTTCTCACTATAATAGAAATTTATTTTTCTTTATTACTTTCCACCAATCAGGAGAATGTAACTGATGTCATATTAGAAAAAAATAAAAGAAAAAATAAAAGAATAAAACCTGTGATTTGCCGGTATTACGATCTTTCTATTTTACATTTTTCTATTATTTTTTTAAATGAAAGCTGTTCATGTGTAGATGTGCCCATTCTGGCTAATTTTGAATTTATTTCCATTTTTATATTTTATTTTTAATTTTAAAAGCTTTTTCGTGACATTTCCTCAAAACAGTGGCAACAGGTTAAGCTTTTCTCACTATAATAGAAATTTATTTTTCTTTATTACTTTCCTCCAATCAGGAGAATGTAACTGATGTCATATTAGAAAAAAATAAAAGAAAAAATAAAAGAATAAAACCTGCGATTTGCCGGTATTACGAACTTTCTATTTTACATAATATCAAAAATTAATTACAATCATTTCGTTGTATTAAGTTATTATTTAAAATAAAAATAAATAAAACGTTTTCTATATTTCAATAACAAACACAAAATTTTTATTCTTTTTAATAACAAAGATATCGTTTTTCTTTTCGTTGTCATGGCAATAAAACTAAATATGACAAGTTCATGGAGACTACAAACTAATAAATTAAATTTATTGCAAGTGCTGTAAATGTGTATTGGGTTGGTTATGCAGTTTTAGTAACTCCCTGTTTCTGTAATAATTATAATGTTTTGTTGATATTACAAATACGAGGTGGAACCCGTCGAAATTCTGCGAAAGAAAATATTTAAAAAAGAACAGTTTCATTGACTTATAATAAATCTAGAAAATTAGTTACAGTAAAAAATACATTTTATATTGGTTAGTCTAACTCTCAAACAATATTATTTTAAGCTAATATTAATAAAATATTATAAAACACAATTATCCAAATTATTAAACGAAATATAACCTAAATTCACTGAATTTTTTAACAGACTTTTTAAAATAATATACGCATTTTAATTTCCATTTTTTTTTTTTTCAATTTTAAGAGAAAATGCAGTGATTCTGTTGTCACAATTACAAAATTGGTGCTAAACAAAGAACAAAACAAAGCATAGTTCAAAACTGCATTAAGTTTTCGACTCTTTGGTCAGAATTTAAAATATTTAAATTGTTAAAAAAATATGCGATTAAGACCAGCAGAATCTGAATTTTTGGAATTTTTGCTTAAAATAGGTAATGGAAAAATTCTTGCATGAATGAAGAATTCTCTGGAGACTCAAATAAAGTATGTTTACCACCGTCTATTATAGCAGAAAATGACATCGTATCCCAAATTTTTCGAAAAGGATTTTCATTTTCAGATAGTATCACCAAATTGGCTAAAGTTTCAATTCCAGCCCCGAAAAACGATCATTGCAGTGAAATTAACCGTAAAGTTATTAACCTTATACCTCGCACATCCAGAACATACATGAGTAGAAATAATTTAATAACTGAAAGTGAAAAAGAAATCCTCCAATTTCCAACGGAATTTTTAAATAGCTTAGAATTAAGAGGATTGCCTCCACACATTCTCACATTAAAAATCGAAGCAATTCTAATATTACTAAGAAATTTAAGTCCTCACGAAAGTCTTTTAAAAGGGACCAGGTAAATTGTACGAAACATGTACGATAATTTTTTGGATCTAGCAGTTACTACTGGCGAGGGAGTTGCAAAAAAAGTTTTGATTCCTAGAATGGATTTAATGCCATCAGATACAACTCATCCCTTTTCATTTAGAAGGTTTTCATTATTCGTGTTGCGTTTTGCAAGACAATTAATAAAGCACAAGGGCAAACAATGGATTCTGCTGATATTTATTTACCTGAGCCAGTATTTAACCACGGCATATATTGCGATGTCTCGAGTACGTTCATTTAAAAATTTGAAAGTGCAAACAGTTCCAAAAAGCAACACAACAACTAATGTCGTATGTAAAGAAATACTTTAACTCGAAAAGAAAAGTTAAATCTTAACTCAAAAAGAAAATAAAAAACCTATCATTGAACCAATATGAAAACTGATTTTCTATTTATTATAGATAAAACTGAATAAAATTTATATTTTCTTCTAAGTACACTTTTCTTTTATGTCATTCATTTTTATTATTCATAAGCTTTAAATGTAATATACTTATCTAATATATATTCTTTTCAGTCGAATTTCGACGGGTGCAGCTAGTTATTGTTATTACGAGTAATATGTAATTCATGGTTTTGCAACTGACATAGATTTAACTTATTTTTTTATTAATATTTGGAAATAATGCATCAAAAAAAAAAAAAAAAAAAAAAAAGAAAGAAAGAAAGAAAGAAAATCGCATTTTAACTGTAGCGTGTCATTTCCAAAATTATGTCAAGGGATAAAATGATCATTTTAAAATAAATTAATAATAAAATACGATTATTAATTATTAACAAGATGTTTACGAGAGTAATTATACATTGAAACTAACTCTTAATGGCATTATCAAAAAATCAACATTTTAATTACATAGAAAATTTAATATGCTGAAATTCTAGAAAACGGGGTATGAAGGATACAAAGTCCCCCCCCCCCCCCCGAGAAACATTTAGTAAAAAGTTGCTGAAAATAAACAATATTGGAATCTCAGATCATATATCAATACAATTATCAAAGACTAATAAAGATGTTTAAGAGGAAAATTAATCATTCAAACTGTAAATGCCATTATCACAAAACCAGCATTTAAACAGAAAATTTAATGTGTTGAGAATTGTAAAGAGATATAAAAAGAGCTCCTGTTGAAACTTAGTTGCAAGAGTTAAAACGAGGTTGAAATAGGAAGAAACGTTTAGTATGAGATTTCACCATCTTGTGGTGGTAGGTTTTTTGGTTAAAACTATAGAGTAAAATTTTTAACAGTGTAGTATGGAAGAAATAAAATTGTGGGATGAAAATTTCAAATAATGAATGAAATAAGTTAAATGAAAATTTGACATGCTGAACAGATGGTAATCCGTGATCTGCAAATTTACTCATTTTGTGCTTTTTCTTTATGTACGGAATTGTTTAATCAGAGAGGAATGATGAAACTTGGAATACGGAAATTAGTACACTTTGGGGCAGCTCATGGGACTTAAAGAAGATCTGTACATTTGAATGGTGGTAGTTCAACCTACCGCCTGAACCAATCTCTCATTTTCATACATATGAACATAATCAAAGAAACGTAACATCATATAATCATATTTTGCTAAAACAATTTCGAAATTACATGAAATTTTATTTGCAACTAGTGTAAATGCCCGTCCTAGGACAGTGTGTAAAAATTGTGATTTTCACTTAAAATTTCAAATAATTAATAGAAATATTGCCACAGATATATCAGACGCACCGGTGTTGACACCGATGTTTTATCGCATCCTTTTGAATAGAAAAACCTTAGCGCATCCCGTGCAAATGGGACTTAAACGGCCTATAGAGGCGTTGATCGTAGCCTTCGGTAGTCGGTACAGGAAAATTGTCTCTTTAATGTCCCTTTAACTAGTGCCGTTGAAATAATTCTTTATTGTAAATGCTATTGAAAGCATTGCATATTCAAATTAAGATAAATTTTTACTTGTCATATAATTCTGAACAAAATGTCCCATAAAATGTGAAATTGAGAAAAAAAAGGGAAAGAAAAAGAAAAAGATGATTTTTTTTTAATAAATTAAAAATATATGAAATGTAATGCACTTACTTGCATGGGATTTTCCTGAAGGGAGAAGTTAAATCTTTCCTCCACCAAATGGCGTATTCGAGCGCTTGTATCTCCAAGTATTTAAATGCGAAGAGGTGCAATAGAACAGATGAGTTCGTGTTCCCGTGTCGGAATCATTACACTGCGTTTTATTATATTTAGATAATTCTAATATGAAAAAAAAATGAAATCGTGGAATGAAAGTTTCAAGTAGTAAACGAAATAAATGAAGATGAAGATGAAATTGCAGAACACTTGATGATCCGCGATCAGCAAATTTAGTTATTACAAATGTAATTGACTCCTATATCTTTTTTTTATGTACAGAATTGTTTTCTCAGAGAGGAATTATCAAACATTGAATTCGGAAAATAATACACTATGGGGCAGCTAATCGGACTTAAAAAAAAGTTCTGTACATTTACAGTGTGGTAGCTCGATCCGCTGCCTGAACACATTTTCTCCCTTTCACACATGTAAACATAATCAAAGAAACGTAGCAACATAATATCACATTTTGCTTAAAAATTTCCGAAGTTTTATGAATTTTTTTTTTTTTTTTTTTTTTTTTTTTTTTTGCAGTAATTCTAATGTGAAAAAAAATGAAAACGTGGAATGAAAGTTTCATGTATTAAACAAAATAGTTGAAAATGACGATGAAATTGCAGAATAGATGATGAACTGCGATCGTCAAGTTTAGAAATAACAAATGTAATTTACATCTATACCCCTTTTTTAATGAACGGGCATAATTCTCAGAGCAGTGGCGTATCTAGACTTATTATTTCAGAGTTCGGAGGGGGCTGTTATATGATAAAAGTTTCTGAGAGGGAATCATAAGAAAATTAACTTTTTCGCTTTAAACAGACTTTTACCATAGCAGTTAATACAAATATTATACAGAACCTGCTAAGATTGAATCACATGAGACAGCAAAACATTTCGTTTTAATCAGGTCTTCATCTTAATTAGTACATTTTTTATGGTGTGTAAAGAGAGCCTGTGTATAACGGAAACTTGTCTGAAATAGTTATTTTGTGGTCTCTACGAAATAATACCTTTATAATGAAAACCATCCTAAAACGAAATATTACTGTGCTGTCTATATCTGCTGCTATCCTATCTTAGCAGATTTCATTACATTTTGATAAACTTTCCTAATTACGTTTTATGTTTTTTTAAAAATTTTGGAGGGGACTGCAGCCCGATCAGTCCACTCCCTGAATATCCCACTGTCTCAGACAGGAATTATCAAACATTGAATTCGGATAATAATACACATTGCGGCAGCTCATGGGTTTTTTTTAAAGTTCTGTACATTTGTAGGATGGCAGCTCTGTCTGAACCCATTCTCTCCCTTTCACACATGCAAACATAATCAAAGAAACGTAACATCCTGTAGAACTTCGTTTCAAATTCTCCTTTCAGCTGCTGATCACGCGTATTCAATTTCCGGTGTTTTCCATTTCCCGTTTTCTTGAAAAATCTCCGGAGTTTCGTAATATATTTCGAGGAACCCTTTCCCTTTTTTCTTACTCCGTCTAGAAGATGAAAGCAGTGAGTGTTATGATGTGTGAAAACTCAAATAACTGCTATCTTATACACAAAGTGCAGATATTGATGAAATTCTTAATGGTTTTTATCATAGCTTATATATATATATTGAATTTTATTGATGTGTTTGTCAGATTTCTGACGTTAATGAGCACGTAACTAATTAAGATTACTGTTAATATATATTATTTTATTTTATTTAGATAAACGGATTTGTCCATAAGACATAAAATTTACAGGACTTGATCGTTTATTTGGAAAAAAGTGACATTTTCTGTAAATTTACTGGAGTTTACCACAGTAAAATACAGTAAATTTATAATTTTTTTAAACTGTGAAAAACACACATTGAGGCAATTTATAGAACTTTAAAAAGTTCTGAACTTTTGAATGGTGGTAGTTCGATCCGCTGCAAGAACTCTATCTCTCCTTTTCACAGGTATAAACTTAATCGAAGAAACGTAACACTGTATAATCATATTTTACTTAAAAAATTCTGAAATTACTTGAAATTTTATCTCTGATAATTCCAGTATAAAAAAATGAGATTGCTGGTTGAAAGTTTCAAATATTAAATTAAATAAGTTGAAAATGGAAATTGGATTTGAAGAAGAGATGATGATCTGTGCACACCAGATTTACAAATTACAAATGAAATTGATGTTTATAGTTTTTCTTTATATATAGAATTGTTATTTCAGAGAAGAACAACTTTCAAATTATGGAACATTGAATACGGAAAACAATACATTTTAAGACAGCTCGTGGGACTTAAGAATGTTCTGTAAATTTCAATGTTGTTAGTTCGACCCCTTGCCTGA
Source organism: Maratus speculifer (assembly GCA_964019185.1). Lineage (NCBI taxonomy): Eukaryota > Metazoa > Arthropoda > Arachnida > Araneae > Salticidae > Maratus > Maratus speculifer. Next base: position 55,042,865 of record OZ025289.1, read on the forward strand.
ACCCAGTCTCTCCCTTTCACACATGTAAACATAATCAAAGAAACGTAACATCCTGCAAAACTTCGTTTCAAATTCTCTTTTCAGCTGCTGATCACGCGTATTCAATTTCCGTTGTTTCCCATTTTCTTGAAAAATCTCCGAAGTTTTTAAATATATTTCAAGGAACCCTTTCCGTTTTTCCTATTCCTTCTAAAAGATGAAAGCAGCGAATGTTTTGATGTGTGGAAACTCAAATAACTACTTCCTTATACAAGAGGATCAGGTATCGGTGAAATTCTTAATGATTTTATCATAGATTTTTTTATTTATATATACTGAATTTTATCTATGTGCTTGTCAGATTTGTGAGGTTAATGAGCATGTGACTAACTAAGATTGCTGTTAGTAAATATTATTTTATTTTATTTATTGTATTTTGTATGTAAATCATTCTACGTATTTTGGTTAGAGAAACATCTTTCTTATCTTGAAGTTTGGAATAAACTATTTTGAGCATGTTTTATGGCGTGAAAAGAACCACTGTGTAAACAACATACCATTATTTCTTTTATGCTTGTAAAAGCTCGAAAATGTGGTAATAAAAGAAAATGGATAAAGGAGCAAATGAAGTCCTTGGTTATCTCTATTGAATGACTGCAAGAGGAAACGAAAGGCAATAGGAGATAAAGTGATTCCTGGATTGTACAGGTGAAGATCCAAGTATTTTTTTCCCTCATTCAAGGTAGAGTCTAAGAGAGAGTGTTGGAGATTCTTAGCTGGAGTCTCGTGGAAAGAGGCTGGAGGTTAAAACCGTAGATTTACCTATGAAAGTATTTTTAAGAAAGGATTTAAACCTGCGGGGAGAAATGTGTATGCAAAGGGAAGTACTTGAGTAGATCTGCGATAAGACTTACTGAATTCGATGAAATGAAAAGACAATAGCATTTAGTTTGATATACTACCCCAGTACATAGACATTCTTTCAGTGTATAACTTATTGTTAGGTAGCATCTGTTACATCCGGACCTATTTTTGTAAATGATGTTTTTTAATAGAAATAATCTGTAATAAATTATTTTTAATTTTAAGTGACTGTTACGAAATTATTCTATTCTATTAATTATTCTCGATCAACAGTTCTAATATTGTGGTTCAGTGTAATTTAAATCTAGATCATTCACAAATCTTTGGACGAAACAAAACGTTTAATAAAAGAAAACATAAAATAAAAGTTTGAGAAATATTTGACATTCTATTACATCTAAGAATCTAATATCAACTACTAGATTATTTCATTTCAGTTTATAAAAGAGTCTATACTTTAAAGAACGTCCAAGCTGGCTAAATACGATGCTCGCTAATTAGCCGGAACATCCCGCCCGGCGTTGGACGACTGTCCAACATCATCATAAATAGGCAATGGAACAACTCCTGTGATGTTCCTACGTAGTATACCTGTAGAGGTCTTGAGATCAACGACGCGGACATGTCCATCGTCTCCTTTGTAGGTCTTCAAAACTCTTGCTAACCTCCAGTTGTTGAACTCTTCGTTTCTATCTTTCAGTAACACGAGTTGACCATCTTGAAGATTTTGCGAGGTCTTTTTCCATTTACTTCGAACTTGCAACTCATTTAAGTATTCTCGGTTCCAGCGTCTCCAGAACTGCTCTTTTATTCGTTGAACTAAGGTCCATCTAGAAGATAAAGGCAAAGAATCCAAAACTTCATTATTATCAGGAATATTTAGAAGAGGACCTCCAGTAAGGAAGTGACCAGGTGTCAATGGCTCTAAATCGTTAATATCTGTAGATAATGGAGTTAATGGTCTTGAGTTCATGACGGCTTCAATTTGGGTTACAAGTGTTGTCAACTCTTCAAAATTTAAGATAGAGGATTTAGTTATTTTCAAGAGTATTCTTTTCATAGCTTTAATATTCGATTCCCATAGTCCACCGAAATGTGGAGATGCAGGTGGTATGAAGTTCCATTTTATTCCCTCATCTGCACTAAATCTCTGAATTTCTTCCGAAGCACAAATTTGGTAGAAGGATTTTAAAAGAGCATAAGTACCCTTAAAATTGGTGGCATTATCACTCCATATAACAGAGGGTTTCGATCGTCGAGAAACAAATCTTCTTAAACAGGCTAAAAATGCTTCTGTGGTCAATTCTGAAACAATTTCCAGGTGTACTGCTTTAGTAGAAAAACATATGAATATAGCAATGTATGATTTTATTTTAATCTTTGATCGCTTCAAGTTAGGTTTTGTTATAATAGGACCAGCTAGATCTACACCTGTCTTCTCAAATGGTCTAGATGGTACAATTCTATCACGAGGTAAATTACCCATAATTTGTTGAATAGTTTGATGCTTGGACCGAATACATGTTATACACCTACTTATAATTTTTTTTACTTGGCTTTGACCAGATGGTATCCAATAAAACTGTCGTAATAATGATAGGGTTGTCTGAGTACCCGAATGCAGGAATTTTCTATGAAAATGTTGAATCAAGAGTTCAGTGAAATAATGAGACTTTGGTAAAATTAACTGATGTTTTTGTGATTCCGCTAAATTCGAAAATTTCAATCTTCCGCCAACCCTCAACAGCTCATCTGCATCTAAAAATACGTTTAAACTTAAGAGTTTACTGTTGTTTGGGAGAGGACGTTTTCCCTTTAAACACTGGATTTCAGTTTGAAATGCAGAATTTTGCACAATCTTTATCAATCTCTTGGTTGCATTTTGTAACTCAGAAGTATCTAAATAATTATATTTTCTACTTCCTGTTTCTAAATTACAGTTATTCAAAAATCTTAAACAATATGCAGTAACTCTTATTAATTTCATAAAAGACGAGTATCGATTAATTAAATCAATGTTTGCTTGATTTTTATCAACAACTGTTGATTTTACAGTAGCATTTTTCTTTAGTTCTAACTCATCTTTAGTTTTAGCAATGTCTAATGTATCAAATGAACTAGCCAATTTTGGCCAAAGAGATTTGTCTTGCTTTAACCATTGGGGACCTTCCCACCAAAGATGGCTATTTTTCAACTCTGGAACTTTCAAGCCTCTAGTAACAAAATCGGCAGGATTATCTTGTCCAGGACAGTGAAACCAATTTGATGGATCACTAAGATTTCTGATTTCTTTTACTCTGTTTCTAACAAACATTTTGAATCTTTCTGACTCTCCCTTAATCCAATACAATGTAATAGTTGAGTCAGTCCAAAAGTAGCAACTTACGGGAAAAACTAATTCTTTAGCAATTTTATGACAAAGTCTAGTAGACAAAAGGGCTCCTAAAAGTTCAAGACGAGGTATAGAAACAGTTTTTAAAGGGGCAACTCTACTTTTTGCTGCTACAAAACTGGTAACTATGCTCTTGTTCTTTAAAACTGCTCTAAGATATACTACTGTACCATATGCCTTTTTTGAGGCATCTGAAAAACTATGTAATTCAAAACAATCAACTTCATCAGGAGCTATATCAGACAAATAATATCTGGGGATGCTAATACTATTCAGTTCCTTTATTTCTTCAAACCATGCATTCCATAAATTGTCCAAATGCTTTGGTAAATTCTCATCCCAATCGAGGCCTAAACACCAAACTTCTTGAATTAAGCATTTGATTCTAATGGTATAGGGGCTAAGAAAGCCAATTGGGTCGAAAATACGACCAACAGTTTGCAATAAATAGCGTTTAGTATTAAGTCTCTTCGAGAGGAAATTTTCCATATTATGAATTTTAAATGACAATGTATCATTATCTGGGTCCCAAGAAACCCCTAAAACTTTTGAATTCACTAAGTGCTGATTACTAAGATTAAAATTATCAGTTGCGTCATCAGTATGCAAACCATATTGTTCCCATTTTTGACGTAATTCATACGAATTAGTTTTCCATTTTCTAAATATCATTGAAGCTTCTTGGAAGATTTCATAAGCTTCCTTACTTATTTTAAAAGCTGATTCAACATTTGGTTGACTGCTGATAAAGTCATCAACATATAAGGATGAATTTAAAATATCAAAAGATTCAGGAAATGCTTCTACATACTTTCGTAGGTGATGCTTGATAGTAGCTGCAAGAAGGAAGGGGCTTGACTTCACACCGAAAAGTACTCTCTTGAGTCTAAATATTTTAAATTCCTTACCTGGATCTTCAACCCATAGCTCATCATCCCAAAAAAATCTTGTGAAGTCCCTGTCTGCTTCATCAATTTCGATCTGCAAAAAAGCTTTCTGAATGTCTGCGGTAACTGCTATTGGAAAGTTTCTAAATTTGATTAAAAGACTGAACAGATCGGGGATAAGATTTAAACCAGTATATAAACAGTCATTTAGTGATAATTCACCTTTAGAATGGGCGCTTGCATCAAACACAATTCTAAGTTTAGTTGTGGACTTATCTTCTCGAATCACTGCTCTATGGGGCAAGTAAAATGTATTTACATCAGATGAGTTTTCAACAGGTTCGATGATATTCTCTGCTAAATAACTGTCCAGAACAGATTTATATTCTGAGAATAACGAAGGATCGTTTCTAAAGTTTGTTCTCAACTTTAAAAATCGTCGATGCGCCACTTCGCGATTGTTATTAAGGGACATTTTTAAATTTTTCATCATGGAAATTTTACCTTGTACCGATTATCTTTAAAAACAATACTAGACTCGAAGTCAGATATGAAGTCATTATCTACATTAGAAATAGCTTGAGTTTCGGATTCAATTCCTAAGCTTTCCAGTTGCCAAAATTCTCTCATTTGTTCAGATAAATACTTTTCTTCAACTATAATTTTCATGCTAAATAATTCATTGGCTGACCCCATATAACCCTGCAAACACCAGCCAAAAAGAGTTTCAGTAGCTACGAGATTATCCTTTAGTCGTTTAATTCTACCAGTTACAACATTATAATAATTATTGGTACCTATTAAAACTGCAATTTGTTGATTACTATATTCATAACTGTCAGCTAGTTGTAGACCTTTCAATTTATTATATGATTTTCGAACGTATTTATCAGGAGTGGGTAAGCAAGCAGCTGAAATCTGATCTGTTTCAAGGGCTTCGATTTCAATGTTCAAAGAGGGTTGATCCCTATTTTCTAGTTTTACTTTTACAACATTATATGTTTTCTCAGTCGCCTTTTCGGCTCCAAAAGCATAAACTGATAAGGTTTCCTTTCTAATAACTGGCAATTTTAGCTTTTGTGAAATATCGCGAATTATAAATGTTCTCATACTGCCGTTATCTAATAAAATACGAACTGGTTCATTTTTATCAGTTTTCAAATCTTTTATTATTGCTGAACAAGTTTGTAAAAATATATTGCAATGGGTGTTTTCGTCTGGTACCTTACTAGTGGAAGTGTTATCACAATGAGAAATGGATACGACACTTTTATCAACATTTACATTTGAATGATTTTCTAATTGGAAACAAATAGCCCTACTGTGTTTTTTACCGCAAATATCACACATTTTGGTTTCTCCACAGTCCTTGATTCTATGTTTACATTTTAAACACAAAAAGCATCTTCCTTGCTTTTTTAATAATTCTTTTTTCTCAGCCAAGGTTAATGATTCACAGAATTCGCTATTATGCTCAACACTATTACAAAATATACATGAATTCTTGTTTACAGAAGCCATTAATTCAGCTGAAACATTATTTTGTTTATAACCTTTCGTAGTATATTGATATTTCGACTTAAATTTTGATTGTTTATCTGAAAATTTGGGTTTGTATTCATTCTTGTTATCATTAGAAAATGATTTTTTAGAATCTAAATCATGGATAGTTAATACCCTTTCTATACTCTCAACTTCATTTCTAAGATAACTCATAAGATTATCTATATTCCACATTTCACCGTTCTTTAGATGTCTATTAAATTCTAATGTTAAATCTGGAGGTATTAACTTCAATAGTATTGGGCAAAGCAACCCACTGTATGTATCAGACTTTACACCCAATGACTCTAAATTTCGAATTTGTACTAGACATTTATCATACAAACATCTTAAACCATAAGTGTCAGAAGAACTTTTCAAACATTTCATATTTAATAAATTATTTAGATGAGCGTGTACGAGCATATCATGTCTACCAAACCTTTCTTTCAAGAGCGATACAGCCGCCGCATAATTATTTTCTGTCAAACTAAATCCACTGATTGTGTTTGCAGCCGATCCTGCAACCAAACTTTTCAAATAGCTGAACTTTTCAACATCGGTAAGAGTTGGATTTTTGTCTATAGCTGTTTCAAATTCATTCCAAAATTCCAGAAATTTATCTGGTTCTCCGAAAAATCGACTTATTTGTAGTTTAGGCAGCTTTATTTTCTTGAATTCGGTAGAAACAGGACATGCCCGTACTGAATCAATATTATTAGCATTAACAACATTTGCATTTGTACTCAAACTTTTAATCTTGAAGTTTAATTTACATCTATACGATATCACTTTCTGATCATATTCATCAATATTTAGAATTTCATTTTCAACATTTTTAGCATTTAATAAACTTAAAATGTTATTATCTAGCTGTTTAATAACACTAAATCTTGTATTTAATTTATCAAGTAATTCCTCAAAATATGTCACAGAATGTTCTGATTTCGAAAAATAATCATCAATATCTTCTATTAATTTATTTAAAAGATTTCGATGCGTGTCACGCATCTTTCTTTCCTTATTTTCATTCATTGTATAAAATAAAATACAACAAAAAGTCAACTCACCAATCTGTCATCAAAACGAAAGCATTTTTCTAATTGCGCAATAGCTTGAAATCCCGAATTCTTCCCGGCCGATGCACCAATGTTACGAAATTATTCTATTCTATTAATTATTCTCGATCAACAGTTCTAATATTGTGGTTCAGTGTAATTTAAATCTAGATCATTCACAAATCTTTGGACGAAACAAAACGTTTAATAAAAGAAAACATAAAATAAAAGTTTGAGAAATATTTGACATTCTATTACATCTAAGAATCTAATATCAACTACTAGATTATTTCATTTCAGTTTATAAAAGAGTCTATACTTTAAAGAACGTCCAAGCTGGCTAAATACGATGCTCGCTAATTAGCCGGAACAGTGACTAAGTTAGTATTTAATTATTGCCTTTCTCACATTGTGTAAGATATGCCACATATATTGTTGATGGCACTCTATGAACAAAACAATGGTTATTCGAATTCGAAGTCTCTACAAATATTTGATTTAAGTTTGTGTGAGATAATTATCATTGTATTGACAACCAAATAAAAAAAGTAACGGTGCTTATCAAGAATTTTACCTAAGTTAAGTATAGTCTTAAAAGTGTAGAAAAAAAGTAACACCTGTAAAAGTAAAACCTGTAAAATGAAACTTGAGACTTGTATATGACGGGATTTTGTCTTGAACTAAAAATTTCGTGGTCCCAATTAGAATCTTTTATGGGTTGGATTGTATCCAAACAAACCCTAAAATTTCTAATTAAAATTAATCAAAAACCAATATTGAACTCGACACGCTCCTATAATGTAAAACGACTAAAATTCGAAAGATTTGTAAGCGAACACAAAGTAAAAGAAAATTAAACTACATTTTAATACAAATGTGGAAAAGCCGTCTACAGTTACATCTCTAATATCAAATCTATCTTTTTTGCAGAACAGTAAACAAATTATGCACTCTTCGCATTCAAATATATATATATACACACACACACACATATATATATATATATATATATACATTTGAAAAATATACAACACTTTCATTTGAAAAATCTTGCTAAATCGTGCCTGATCTCAATCCGAAAACGACCCTAATCCGAAATATTTGAAATCAACCCGACACGCAATAAAAACAATAGGGGAAAAGAATAGGAAATTAATGAATATGCCGGTAATTTATCATGATAAAAAGAACAATCGTAAAGGAAGAATTAATAATATAACACAGATATACATATATTTGTATATATATTATAATTATAAAAGAGTCTCAACTATTTAGTAAAAAAAAACGAACAAATATAGAGCATAGATGTAACACATACAAACAAATGTATTACTAATTTTCCTTCTTATTCTAATCTAAATAATCTACAACCAAATTTATTTTATTATTATTTTTATCGAACTGACGACTTTTGTAACGCCTTGTGAATTCAATTGCAAAATAAAAATTCGGAACCTGTACATCCAAAACCCACCACATCTCAATCCGCCTTTTCACATGTGTATAAACATAATCAAAGAAAATCCCACATCCTGCAGAATTTTGTTTCCATTTCTTCTTTCTTCTGCTGATCACGCGTATTCAATTTCCGGTGTTTTCCCTTTTCCCGTTTTCGGGAAAATCTCCCGGGATTCACTTCGAACAACCCTTTCCTCCTTTTCTTTTTCGTCTAAAGAATAAAGCAGAAGACTTTTTTTTAAGTGCAGAAACTCAAATAGCAAGAAAGGAGGTGCATCCGGAAAGAAAGGCAGATTAGATGAATTTCTTAATGACTTTTTCGAAAGTTTGTGTTTAAATTTTATCACAATGTTCCTTGCTTAGAAGCTTATTTATTTTAATGTTCATCTGAAATATTGTGAAATGAAGTACGATAATTTTTGGCTACTTGGGCCTAGAGTCCTTTACTGTAGGATTGGGTTCGAAAACTGTGATTTAAATCAACCCAAAACTCGAATCGAGTAAGACTTAAGAAAAAAAAAAATAATAATAAAAAAAAATGCTAACCCGATATCTAAACGAGGAGGGAAAGAAAATTTATACCCATTTTAATACATTTTTTAGATAAGTTATCTATAGTTATAGCTTTAATTTCAATTTTTTCTATGAACATATATACGTTCATTAATATTCAAATATTATTTTCAGAAATAATGATACAATTTAGGAATAAACTTTAACCTTTACACTTAAGTAAATTGAGTAAGATAATAATTAATTTAAGGAGAATTTAATAGGTTTAATGATGTTATTAAAGATTGGGAAATTAGTGAATATGTCGGTAATTAAGCATAATAAAAGAAACAATCGCAAAGGAAGCATTCATAATATGACATATGTAAATAAATATATACATACTAGCGGACCCGACAGACGTTGTCCTTCCTGGCACCGACACCAGAAAATCAAATAAATGTATACTTAAATATAGTAATACGCACGATAAACACTAAGCTCTTAATTTAATTTCTTATTACAATTATGTAAGGAAATTATTCTTCACTCTTCAGTATTTTTTGAAGTCGGCTCAATTTTTGATAGAAAAGTTTATTTTTCTCTTTTTTGTTAAAAGTTCACGATTTTCTGAAGTCAGTTAATCAAAATTATAATACAGGCTATATTACTGTAAAGCATACACGTTTGACAGGAGCGGGGTTCGAACACGCGATCTCTTTCTTCGAGAAGCAGAGCTTATATCTGGCGCCTTAGACCGCTCGGGCATTCCGTCCGCACTCTGTTCATGGAACTTATTCAACACTTTTAATTAGAGAAAAATCACTAACTATTAGTTTTTGCCTAGTTACTAAAAAAGTACTGAATCAATTTCGATGAAATGTGAATCTAAACCATTCTCGAATCTACTGGAACGCACACACAAAATTTCATCAAAATCGGTCCAGTCGTTTAGGAGGAGTTCAATTACATACACACGCACAGAAGATTTTTATATATAAAGATGAGGATTGAAAATTTCAGGTTTTTGCGCCGAAGACATCGCCAAATTAGGAAAATTTGAATTATCTCACGAACTACTGGATTTAAACGAATTTGCTTAGTAACATTCGATTCAGAATGAAAAAATGCACTAAAATATGTTATCAGTTGAAAAATAACTACAAAAGCCGATTTTTCTGGAATTTTTTTAAAGTTCGTTCTTTTTTCTATTCATCTTTGGGGTGGAATTTTCGAAAATCCTTTCTTAGCGACAATCCATGTTATAAGAAGTATTTTTACCTAAATTTTCAAGATTTTTGGTTCGGTAGATTTTTTTTGTGCTATGATTAATACGAAATCCTGACTTTCTTTAATATATATAGCACTTTTAATTAGCGAAAAATCACTAACTTTTTAGTTTTTGCCTAATTACTAAAAAAGTACTGAATCAATTTCGACGAAATGTAAATCTAAACCATTCTCGAATCTACTGGAACGCACACACAAAATTTCATCAAGATCGGTCCAGTCGTTTAGGAGGAGTTCAATTACATACACACGCACAGAAGATTTTTATATATAAAGATAGGAAAATGTGGATTATCTCACGAACTACTGGATTGAAACGAATTTGCTTACAACCATTCGATTCAGAATAAAAAAAATGCACTAAAATACGTTATCAGTTGAAAAATAACTACAAAAGCCTATTTTTAAGGAATTTTTTAAAAGTTCGTTCTTTTTTCCACTCATCTTAGGGGTGGAATTTTCGAAAATCCCTTTTTAGCGGCACTCGATGTTATATGAAGTATTTTTACCCCAATTTTCAAGATTTTTGGTTCAGTATATTTTTTCGCGCTGTGATTAATACGAAATCCTGACTTTCTTTTATATATATAGATAAGCATTGAAAATTTCAGGTTTTTGCGCCGAAGACATCGCCAAATTAGGAAAATTTGAATTATCTCACGAACTACTGGATTTAAACGAATTTGCTTAGTAACATTCGATTCAGAATGAAAAAATGCACTAAAATATGTTATCAGTTGAAAAATAACTACAAAAGCCGATTTTTCTGGAATTTTTTTAAAGTTCGTTCTTTTTTCTATTCATCTTTGGGGTGGAATTTTCGAAAATCCTTTCTTAGCGACAATCGATGTTATAAGAAGTATTTTTACCGAAATTTTCAAGATTTTTGGTTCGGTAGATTTTTTTTGTGCTATGATTAATACGAAATCCTGACTTTCTTTAATATATATAGCACTTTTAATTAGCGAAAAATCACTAACTTTTTAGTTTTTGCCTAATTACTAAAAAAGTACTGAATCAATTTCGACGAAATGTAAATCTAAACCATTCTCGAATCTACTGGAACGCACACACAAAATTTCATCAAGATCGGTCCAGTCGTTTAGGAGGAGTTCAATTACATACACACGCACAGAAGATTTTTATATATAAAGATAGGAAAATGTGGATTATCTCACGAACTACTGGATTGAAACGAATTTGCTTACAACCATTCGATTCAGAATAAAAAAAATGCACTAAAATACGTTATCAGTTGAAAAATAACTACAAAAGCCTATTTTTAAGGAATTTTTTAAAAGTTCGTTCTTTTTTCTACTCATCTTAGGGGTGGAATTTTCGAAAATCCTTTTTTAGCGGCACTCGATGTTATATGAAGTATTTTTACCCCAATTTTCAAGATTTTTGGTTCAGTATATTTTTTCGCGCTGTGATTAATACGAAATCCTGACTTTCTTTTATATATATAGATAAGCATTGAAAATTTCAGGTTTTTGCGCCGAAGACATCGCCAAATTAGGAAAATGTGAATTATCTCACGAACTACTGGATTTAAACAAATTTGCTTACTACCATTCGATTCAGAATAAAAAAATGCACTAAATTATGTTATCAGTTGAAAAATAACTACCAAGGCCGATTTTTGAGGAATTTTTTAAAAGTTCGTCCTTTTTTCTACTCATCTTAGGGGTGAAATTTTCGAAAATCCCTTTTTAGCGGCACTCTTTGTTATATGAAGTATTTTTACCCCAATTTTCAAGATTTTTGGTTCGGTATATTTTTTTGTGCTGTGATTAATACGAAATCCAGACTTTCTTTTATATATATACCACTTTTAATTAGCGAAAAATCACTAACTATTAGTTTTTGCCTAATTACTAAAAAAGTACTGAATCAATTTCGATGAAATGTGAATCTAAACCATTCTCGAATCCACTGGAACACACACACAAAATTTCATTAAAATCGGTCCAGTCGTTTAGGAGGAGTTCAATTACATACACGCGCACAGAAGATTTTTTCAAGATTTTTGGTTCGGTATAATTTTTCGTGCTGTGATGAATACGAAATCCTGACTTTCTTTTATATATATAGATAAGCATTGAACATTTCAGGTTTTTGCGCCGAAGATATCGCCAAATTAGGAAAATGTTAATTATCTCAGGAACTACTGGATTTAAACGAATTTGTGTAGTACCATTCGATTCAGAATGGAAAAAATACACTAAAATATGTTATCAGTTGAAAAATGTCTACAAAAGCCGATTTTAAAGGAATTTTTTAAAAGTTCGTTCTTTTTTTTGCACTCCTTAGGGGGGGGGGGGGGATTTTCGAAAATCCCTTCTTAGCGGCAATCGATGTTATAAGAAGTATTTTTACCCCAATTTTCAAGATTTTTGGTTCGGTATATTTTTAGACATCGCCAAATTAGGAAAATATGAATTATCTCACGAACTACTGGATTTAAACGAATTTGCTTAGTAACATTCGATTCAGAATGAAAAAATGCACTAAAATATGTTATCAGTTGAAAAATAACTACAAAAGCCGATTTTTCTGGAATTTTTTTAAAGTTCGTTCTTTTTTCTATTCATCTTTGGGGTGGAATTTTCGAAAATCCTTTCTTAGCGACAATCGATGTTATAAGAAGTATTTTTACCGAAATTTTCAAGATTTTTGGTTCGTTAGATTTTTTTGTGCTATTTTTAATACGAAATCCTGACTTTCTTTAATATATATAGCACTTTTAATTAGCGAAAAATCACTAACTTTTTAGTTTTTGCCTAATTACTAAAAAAGTACTGAATCAATTTCGACGAAATGTAAATCTAAACCATTCTCGAATCTACTGGAACGCACACACAAAATTTCATCAAAATCGGTCCAGTCGTTTAGGAGGAGTTCAATTACATACACACGCACAGAAGATTTTTATATATAAAGATTGTAATATAAAACGAGTCTCTACTATTTAGTAATAAACCCAAAACAAACATAGAGCATAAATGTAATCGATACAAATAGATGTATTTCTAATTTGCGTTCTTATACTAATCTAAATAACCTACAACCAAATGTATTTTATTATTGTTATTATTAATATTATTTTTATCGAACTGTCGACTTTTGTAACACCTTGTGAATTCAACTGCAAAATAAAAATTTAGAACTTGCAGATCTAAAACCACCACATCTCAATCCGCCTTTTCACATGTGTATAAACATAATCAAAGAAAATCCTACATCCTGCAGAATTTCGTTTCTATTTCTTCTTTCTGCTGCTGATCACGCGTTTTTAATTTCCGGTGTTTTCCCTTTTCTCGTTTTCGGGAAAATCTCCCGGGATTCATTCATGATATTTCGAACAACCCTTTCCTTCTTTTTTTCTCGTCTAAAGATGAAAGCATAGGATATTTTTAAAGTGCAGAAACTCGGGTAGCAACAAAGGAAATATATCCGGAAAGAAAGACAGATTAGATGAATTTCTTAATAACTTTTTCGCGAGTTTGTGTCTAAATTTTATTAAACTGCTCATTGTTTAGAAGTTTATTTATTTTAATGTTGATCTGAAATATTATGAAAAGGAAGTACGATAACTTTGCGCTACTTGGGACTACAGTCCTTTATTGTTAGGTTTGGCGCAGCATGTCACCAAAGGGACTTTGTGCCATAAAGCCAATTCAACCAACCAACATTTATTGTTAGGGTTGGCATGAAGTTTAATGCAACCCAAAACTCAACTCGAATCGAGCAAGATAAAAAAAATTCTTCAACTTGATATCTAAACAAGAAATGAGAGAAAAATAATCCACATTTTAATGCAATTTTGGATAAGTAATCTACATTTATATCTTTAATATCTATTTTAACTTTTAAGCTATTGCATAGCTTTTATCGCGGGCTTTGAGCGCAGTGACTGAATCCAAAAATTCCGTAACGCGGAAAATCCTAACACAGCCCTAACGAAAAAACCTAACACTCGTTAAACCTAACGTCGTTTCCGTTCGGAAAACTTCGGGACGGTATCCTTCGGTAGGCTTCGGCAGACACTGACGCGGTATTTTTAAGATATTAGGATATCAAGTCTCAAACTTATGTTTCTTATGATCTAATTTTCATACAGCGGCCAAATTTTGTTTGGTAGTTTATTATGAGACAGTGTTTATTTTGGTGGTCTTATTTATTTTGGTGACAGGAGACCCCCACCGTGAGGGTCGAAAAATTTAAAATGCTTATAACTCGCGATCTAACTTTCGTAGCGCGGCCAAACTTTGTTTGGTAATTTATTATGAGACATTGTCAATTTCTGGTGACAGGAGACACCCCACGGTGAAGGTCGAAAAATTTAAAATGCTTATAACTCGCGATCTAATTTTCGTAGCGCGGCCAAACTTGTTTGGTAATTTATTATGAGACAGTGTTAATTTTTGGTGACAGGAGACCCCACACGGTGAGGATCGAAAAATTTAAAATGCTCATAACTCGCGATCTAATTTTCGTAGCGCGGCCAAATTTTGTTTGGTAATTTATTATGAGACATTGTTAATTGTTGGTGACAGAAGACACCCCACGGTGAGAGTCGAAAAATTAAAAATGCTTATAACTCGCGATCTAATTTTGGTAGCTTGGCAAACTATTGTTTGGTAATTTATTATAAGACAGTGTTAATTTTTGGTGACAGGAGACCCCCCACGGTGAGGGCCGAAAAATTTAAAATGCTTATAACTCGCGATCTAATTTTCGTAGCGCGGCCAAATTTTGTTTGGTAATTTATTATGGGACAGTGTTGATTTTTGGTGAGAGGAGACCCTCCAAGGTGAGGGTCGAAAAATTTAAAATGCTTATAACTCGCGATCTAATTTTTGTAGCGCGGCCAAATTTTGTTTGGTAATTTATTATGAGGCAGTGTTAATTGTTGGTGACAGAAGACCTCCCACGGTGAGGGTCGAAAAATTTAAAATGCTTATAACTCACGATCTAATTTTCGTAGCGCGGCCAAATTTTGTTTGGTAATTTAATATGAGACTGTTAATTTTTGGTGACAGGAGCCCTCCAAGGTGAGGGTCGAAAAATTTAAAATTCTTATAACTCGCGATCTAATTTTCGTTGCGCGGCCAAATTTTGTTTGGTAATTTATTATGAGACAGAGTTAATTTTTGGTGACAGGAGACCCCCCCATGGTGAGGGTAGAAAAAATTAAAATGCTTATAACTCGCGATCTAATTTTCGTAGTACGGCCAAATTTTGTTTGGTAATATTTTATGAGTCAGTGTTAATTTTTGGTGACAGGAGACCCTTCCACGGTGAGGGTCGAAAAATTTAAAATGCTTATAACTCGCGATCTAATTTTCGTAGCGCGGCCAAATTTTGTTTGGTAATTTATTATGAGACAGTGTTAATTTTGGGGGACATTAGACCCCCCACGGTGAGGGTCGAAAAATTTAAAATGCTTATAACTCACGATCTAATTTTCGTAGCGCGACCAAATTTTGTTTGGTAATTTATTATGGGACAGTGTTGATTTTTGGTGAGAGGAGACCCTCCAAGGTGAGGGTCGAAAAATTTAAAATGCTTATAACTCGCGATCTAATTTTTGTAGCGCGGCCAAATTTTGTTTGGTAATTTAATATGAGGCAGTGTTAATTTTTGGGGACATTAGACCCCCCACGGTGAGGGTAGAAAAATTTAAAATGCTTATAACTCACGATCTAATTTTCGTAGCGCGGCCAAATTTTGTTTGGTAATTTAGTATGAGACTGTTAATTTTTGGTGACAGGAGACCCCCAAGGTGAGGGTCGAAAAATTTAAAATGCTTATAACTCGCAATCTAATTTTCGTAGCGCGGCCAAATTTTGTTTGGTAATTTAATATGAGACAGTGTTAATTTTGGGGGACATTAGACCCCCCCACGGTGAGGGTCAAAAAATTTGAAATGCTTATAACTCGCGATCTATTTTTTGTAGCGCGGCCAAATTTTGTTTGGTAATTTATTATGAGTCAGTGTTAATTGTTCGTGACAGAAGACACCCCACGGTGAGGGTCGAAAAATTAAAAATGCTTATAACTCGCGATCTAATCTTTGGTA
The DNA here is from genome assembly GCA_964019185.1 of Maratus speculifer. Classification (NCBI taxonomy): domain Eukaryota; kingdom Metazoa; phylum Arthropoda; class Arachnida; order Araneae; family Salticidae; genus Maratus; species Maratus speculifer. The sequence continues at coordinate 55,058,915 of OZ025289.1, forward strand.
GTTTGGCAAAATATTGTTTGGTAATTTATTATGAGACAGTGTTAATTTTTGGTGACAGGAGACCCCCCCACGGTGTGGGTAGAAAAACTTAAAATGCTTATAACTCGCGATCTAATTTTCGTAGCGCGGCCAAATTTTGTTTCGTAATTTTTTATGGGTCAGTGTTAATTTTTGGTGACAGGAGACCCCACACGGTGAGGGTCGAAAAATTTAAAATGCTTATAACTCGCGATCTAATTTTCGTATTGCGGCCAAATTTTGTTTGGTAATTTAATATGAGACTGTTAATTTTTGGTGACAGGAGACCCCCCACGGTGAGGGTCGAAAAATTTAAAATGCTTATAACTCACGATCTAATATTCGTAGCGCGGCCAAATTTTGTTTGGTAATTTATTAAGCTATTGCATAGCTTTTATCGCGGGCTTTGAGCGCGGCGACCAAATCTAGGAATTCCGTAACGAGAAAAAATCCTAACACTCCGGCTAACGACGTTTCAGCTTGGCAGACTTCGGCACGGTATCCTTCGATAGACTTCAGCAGACATTGACGCGGTATTTTTGCATAAGTTGATAAAAAATGCTATGCAATAGCTTTACCGCGGCAGTCCCCGAGTGCCACACATATTTTTTTTGTATAAGAATGAACATACATACGCTCATTAATATTCAAATACTAATTTTCTTTTCTTCAATTGAGAAGTTTTTCTTCAAAAAATTGATCAGTCCGAACCCGACACGAAAGAATACAAAATCAACCCAATTCCGAAATATTTAAATTCAAATCTACCCTCAATAAAACACAAAAATAGAGTCGACCCAACCAAACCGAAGATCAGATCCCAGGTTCGGGTAAAATTAGGTTACTCGATCCGATGTATGACTCTACTGGGAATCAGAAAAAATCTACTTGAACCCAAATAAAAAAGATATTTAATCATTTCTGTACGTACTTGTTTTACAAGTTAGCTCTTTTACCTGTAAGCAATGTTTCTCAACCTTTTTTACTTCACGGTACTTTTAAATCAATAATTAAGTTTTGAGCTACTTTAAAATTATGATGATAAAAAAAAAAGATCATAAATCTGAAGTAAGTAAAATTCATTCAATAAAACTTTTATCTGGATTCCACCCTATTATTAGTATGAACACTCCTGCTGCATTTTTATATTGTTATAATTTTTCCAGCTGAAGGAAAGATTTTTTAGTTTCAAGATACCCTCATCACTTATCTAATGATGATGTCAATTTCCTGATTTCTCTGTATAAATGGTGTATGTAAACACTGGAATAAACTTACAAGAAATTTAAATTTACGAAACAAAATCTCACTACAAAGTAAATAATATAAATGTTGCGTGCTGATTTAACAACACATCTGTTAAATCTTATAGAAAATTTTGCAGCATATGTAAGCTCCTCCCCCTGGCACCCCGGTTGAAAATTTTGTTGCTGTAGAGTATTGGTAATTAATGTCGATAATCTCAACACAGTAAAAATAGAACAAATTTAAAGAATTTTTTTAGGGTGATAGGGGAGGAAGATTTCCCAGAACAGCACCGCGAGTCGAAATAACCTCAAAACCTGCATAAATGGAATTTCTAACAATCAGAAATAAATATTCTGTCTTACGCTATTAAAAATCTTGTCCTTGTTTGAAACTTTTGGTGCTCAATAGCTACCACTGGAAGATGGTGAAATCCTGAACCAACATTTAGAGCTTCTGTTGAAGCATAAATCCAGTAAGTTGGAACGAGGTTGAAACAAGAAGCTCCGAATGTTGGTAAGAGATTTCATCATCTTATGATGGCAGCTACTGTTTAGGCGTAAGCCTTAAATAAAGACATAAATTTATTGATAGTAATGGATTTGGCCTTGACAAATTAATTACTGTCAAATAAAAGTTCTTGATATTTCAAATTTATTGATATTAATGGATTTGGCCTTGATAAAATTACTGTCAAAATAAAAGTCTTGATTAATATTTATGAGTAAAATAATGATTTAAAACTACTTAATATTGATTTATTATTAAATTAATGTTTATTTTTTGACAAGTTGACAGCTTAATTGAATTTAAAATAATTTAAATATATTTATTGGTCTTATAATTATTTTATGTCAAAATTAATGTTTTATTTATTGATAAGTTGTCAACTTGAGTAGTTTTTAAATCATTATTAGAGATTTATTGGATTTTTAATTATTTTATGTCAAGTTAATGATAAATTTTTAAATTTATGATCATGTAATTTTATCTCTATGCTTTTTCTTCTTATATTTCCCCAAAAGGGGGCCCAGTCTTGAATCTGCAACCAAGCAGATAAAACATGTATGTCCTGGCTCTGCAATCAGGCAGAGTACACATATAAATTGAATCTGTATTCAAATTAAGATTGTGAAATTTCATGGCCTTGTACAAAAGGAATATATTGATTTGGCTCTGTAACTACAAATGTATTAACTGTAGAAAACTGTAGTATGAAATGTTAATGTATTACTCTGTAACTACAAAAATTTTTATCATGTTCCAATATTTTTTATAAAAATTCCAACTCTTCAGTATTTTTTATTTAATCATTATGGACAAATTTTAAAGACTATATTTATGTTACAATTGATATAAAAATGTTGAAGGCTATCGTTTACAATTAATACTATCTTACTACATTCAGTGAAGCGAAACTAATTTTAAACTTCGTTGTTGTTCTAATTCCGTTTACTCTTTATATGAATTTAATTTTAGACGCACTCCGATCATGCATTCTCTCATCAATGAAGCTAAACGAATCTCTGCTATTTAGATTTAGATGATGCTGCGAAACCAATTGAATTCTACAATTTTTTCTTAGAATTATAAACGCATGTTTAAACACTGCAGTAACCTAGCCGCAATTTCCGACATACTTCGATCTCCCACTGGTGTTTGTTCCGTGAATTCTTATTAGAATTTGTCGTAATTAATATTTCATATTTAAACTGAGAATTCGTGCTAAATGAAAACTTGAATTCTGTTCATAGAAGTTTTAAAGATGCTCTGAGATTCTTAAATCTAATTAGTACGGGGAAGATTTTAAGACAAATGGAAATATTTTTTTTAGATAAATTTTATTAAAAAAATATCTGTGTAATTTTTCATAATTGAAAACTGCTACTTTAAAGTATTGGCAATTAGCGTCAATAGTCTCAACATAATGAAAATAAGAAAAATTTAAAGCAGTGTTTTTTTGGGAGTGGGGGGGGGGGGGAAGAAAGCTGCCCAAAACAGCACCGTGGGTCGAAATAACTTCAGTAAACCTGTGTAAATGGAATTGCTAGTAATCAGAAATAAATATTCTGTCTTAGCTCGGTACGCTGCCTGACATCCTTTTACAGAATTGTTCATTTCAAGTCCATGAAAAATTTTAATTGAAATTGAGTTCCGTTATAGACAGGTTCCGTTTTTATAGATGCACTTGTAACGTTAATCTGAAGCTACAGTAAAAATTGTAAAAACTTAATCGCTAAGAATAGGAAAAAACTGTGATTAGATACGTCATTGAGTATACTATATTATAAATTCAGAAGACACTGTATGTGAATTGGAAAGTTATCAATAGATTAAATTGAACCATTAATGGTGTTCAAATTGTAAAGTAATTCATAAAAAATACTTGCTGCTGGTTAAAGATTGAAAGTAAAAATTATTTTTTATCATGTTCCATTTTTTAAAAATAAAAACTCGCTATTCAATCATTATGGACAAATTTTAAAAGATATATTTATGTTAGAATTTATATGAAAACGTTAAAGGCTATCGTTTACATTTAATGCTATCTTACTACACCCACAGAAGTAAAACAAGTAATTTTAAACTTCGTTCTTGTTCTAATTCCGTTTACTCTTTATATGAATTTAATTTCAGACGCACTCCGATCATACGTTCTCTCATCAATGAAACTAAACGAACCCCTGCTATTTAGATTTAGATGATGCGGCGAAACCAATTGCATGCTGCAATTTTCTCTTAGAATTATAAACGCATGTTTAAACACTGCAGTAACCGAGCTGCAATTTCCGACATACTTCGATCTCCCACTGGTGTTTGTTCCGTGAATTCTCATTGGAATTTGTCGTAATTAATATTTGATATTTAAACCGAGAATTTGTGCTAAATGAAAACTTGAATTCTATTCACGGAAGTTTTAACGATGCTCTCAGATTCTTAAACGGAATTTGCACGAGGAATATTTTGAGACAAATGGGATTTTTTTTATTATTATATTTTATTTATTTATTTTTGTAAAAAAATTCTGCTTTTTAGGTGCGTTTGTTATTCTACAGATACAGTAAAGTGCCGATTATCCGGATTATACCTCAACAGCATATATCAATTTCATAAAATGTGAAATAGTTTAAAAGTATTAAAACGCTCTCCAAATAATGTTTCTCACTATACCATTGTGTAATGGAATACTTTTTTGTAGCCCTGTAAATTAATAACAAATATTCTTTGCACTACAGATTGTGCAAAATGTATTTTTTAGTATATACTTCATAGATGCACACAAATTCTATTATATTTTAAAGAGTATAACATCATTAAAATTCACTTGAAATTATTTTTTTTTCCACTGACTGTAATGTATCGGATTTCTTTTGATTTGCCCTGTAATTAATCTAATCATCCGGTTTTCATAAAATTTAAAATGATTAGACAAAATTATGCAAAAACTATATATTTTAAATTTCCAATAGATTCGGTTGGGTATTTTTTACTTTGTATTATGCGGACTATACGACTATAGTATAGAGACGACTATAGATGCTATGTATTTATAAAATTACGAATTCGCCTAAAAAATACATGCTGATGATTCAAGATTTAAAGTAAAGATTATTTTTTATCATGTTCATATTTTTTTAAATAAAAATTCTGTATCCAATCATTATAGAAAACTTATAAAGGATATATTTATGTTAGAATTCATATAAAAAAGTTAAAGGCTATCGTTTACGTTTAATGCTACCTTACTACAACCAGTGAGGTAAAACTATTAATTTTAAAACTTCGTTCTTGTTCAAATTGCGTGAACTCCTTATAAATTTAATTTTAGACACACTCCGACCATGCTTTCTCTCATCAATGAAGGTGAACGAATCCCTGCTCTTTGAGATTTAGATGATGCTGTGAAACCAATTGAATTCTACAATTTTCTCTCAGAATTATTAAACGCATGTTTAAACACTGTAATAACCGAGCCGCAGTTTCCGAAGTATTTCGATCAGGGACTGGGTGTTTGTTCCATGAGCTCTCATTAGAATTTGTCATAATTAATATTTGAGATTTAAACTGAGAATTTGTGCGATATGAAAACTTCACTTTTATTCATGAAAGTTTAAAAAGATGCTCTGCGATTCTTAAACGGAATTTGCACAAGGAAAGTTTTTAGACAAATGTGATTTTTTTTTTGTTGTTGTTAAAAATTTCTGTTTTTTAGATGCGTTCGTTATTATATAAATACAATGTAGTGCGATTATCCGAATTATACCTCAACAATATATATCAGTTTCAAGAAATGTGAAATAGTTTAATAGTATTAAAACGCGCTGCAAATAGTATTTCTCACTATACCATTATGTAATGGAATACTTTTGTGTGGCCCTGTAAATTAATAAAAAATATTCTTTACACTGCAGATTATGCAGAATGTATTTTTTAGTATATACTTCATAGATGCACTTCAATTCTATTATAACATCATTAAAATTCACTTGAAGCTATTTTTTCCCATAAATCGTAATGTATCGGACTGCTTTTAATTGTCCCTGTAGTTAATCTATTCATCTGATTTTCAGAAAATTTTAAATGACTCGACAAAATTATGTAACAATTATATATTTTAAATTTCAAACGATTCGGCAGGGTAGTTTTTGGTTTGTTATATGCGGACAGACGGACGAATATAGGTTCTACGTATTTATATATAGACATGAACTCACCTAAAAGAATACTGATTAAAGATTGAAAGCAGATCAGAAAGCTGCTGATTAAATATTGAAAGTAAAGGTTATTTTTTTTTTAATCATGTTGCAATTTTTTTATTAAAAACTCTGTATCCAATCATTATAGACACTTTTTAAAAGATTATATTTATTTTACAATTGATATAAAAACGTTAAAGACTATCGTTTACATTTAATGCTAACTTACAACTCCCAGTGAAGTAAAACTACAAATTTTAAAACTTCGTTCTTGTTCAAATTCCGTTAACTCCTTATGAATTTAATTTTAGACACACTTCCATCATGCGTTCTCTCATCATTGAAGCTGAATGAATCCCTGCTATTTAGATTTAGATGATGCTGCGAAACCAATTGAATTCTGCAATTTTATCTTAGAGTTCTAACGCATGTTTAAACACTGCAATAACCGAGCCGCAATTTCCGAAATACTTCGATCTACCATTGGTATTTATTCTATGCACTCTCAGTAGAATTTTTCGTAATTAATATTTGATATTTAAGCCGAGAATTTGTGCTAAATGAAAACTTGACTCCTACTCATGGAAGTTTTAAAAATGCTCGGAGATTCTTAAACGGAATTTGTACGAGGAAGATTTTGAGGCAAGTGGAAATAATTGTTGTTCTTGTTTTCGACTGAACTTGATATTGGTTTTATGATCAATGTAAAATGAAAATCTGTCATTTCTTTGTCAGATTTCAGTTAAGCGCCTGGTGTTTTAATCTGATCTTATCACTAATATGTTTTTCTTTTCTCTTTTCTCTTTGATCAGGGCGATCAGTTTACCAAATTTAATAACTTTTCCACAAATACCAGCTATTGAGAGATTAAAATATATACAAATGCTTAAAAGTTACCTTAAAAATTAATTTAAAGAAAATCAGTAAATTTAGCTATAATTAAAAAAAAAAAAAAGATTGAATCGAAAATAGATTTTGTATATCACTTCCATAATATAAAAATTAAAATTGTGTGATATTTAGAAGGGGCAAATATTGTGTGTAGGGAGGGGGGACCTGTGGCCCGAGACGGATCAACTCCTCCTAGATAAGCCGCGATACTTTTTGTTCTGACGTCATGTAAAGAAAAAAAAATCAAACCACTTGCATATTCCGATTTCGCTGGCTGGTGAAATTATTAATTATTTATAGTACCAAACGAATCGAAGCATGCAATTTTTCACAGTGTTTTTCTTTGTTTTCCTAAATGAAGTAATTAAGGTTTTAATGCAAATATGAAAAATAATCTAAAATTATATACCTAATACCAATTTTATGTATTACATAGAATAATGGACAACTCTGCGTTTTTACTTTCTTCTGTCTTTACAAGTAGAAAGTATTGGGTTCGTGAAATTTTTCGAATTCTGGTTTTCGACGGATCTACACGTTTTAGGAGTCAGAGAACTGAAAAAACATGTTTTTACCAAATGCATGTCAGCAGATTGGTGACTCTGTCTGTGTATGTGACAAAAATTTTGTTGGCGTTCTATCTGAAGAACTAATGCACGGAATTCAAGAAACATTTACATCCAGATAACTGCTGATATAAATTGATGCTTATTAGTTTTTGGTGTAAATCACTCAGTAGGTGCTTTTGCTATGCTGCATTTTTTACGATTTGCGCAATAGCTGTATCTCAAGAATTAATGCACGGATATCCATCAAACTTCACATTCATGTTGTATACATTTTGATTTAAATCGCTCAACAGTTGGCGCTGCTATGCTGCATTTTTCACGATTATCACAATAGTTCTATCTCAAGAAATGATGCATGAATTTCCATTAAACTTTAGATTCAGTTAATTCTTGATATGAACTGATTCTGTTTACGCTTTGGTGTCAGTAAACAGGTGGCACCGCTATACTGAATTTATCCTAATTCCTGCAATATCTCTATCTTTAGATTTTTCATCAATTTTCAGATTCAGGTATACATTGATAAATATTATTGCTAATTATGTTTAATGTTAATCATCCAATACGTGGCTTTTTTATGTTGCATTTTCCACGATATTCTTTATAATTCTCACGATGGGAATAGAATTTCCTTTAATTTTTTTTCACTATGGGAGAGAATTTTGAAATATTAACATGTATGAGATAGAAGAAAGTTTTGGAATTGCTACATATGACTAGTTTTGCTTTAAAACCAAACCAGTAAATAACAGCATCTATGCTTATAGTCTCATAAAGTAGGTGTTACTTTCTTCCGAGTTTTCAAAATACCTTCCAGACAGTGAGGCCAAGAAATTGAGAAACTTGCACACTTATTTAATTTGAATACTTTACAGTAAAATTTTTTGAGGACTTTTATATAACATTCAATTCGTTAAAGGCTTTAAATTTGTGATTATGTGAATTTAGGTTAGTAAATAAGGTCCCTTTAAAATTGATGTTTTAAAAAGATTTGTAATTTTAGATCCTTAAAAACTTTATAAGATAGATACTTCAAATTTTGTGTACTTATAGCTGAATATCTCGTGTCACACGACAAATCATAAAATTTTGAAAAAGACTATTATTTTAATTGAATTAATTTTTTCGATGTCATCCGTTAATTTTTGAAAACTTTAGTTTTAACATTTAAATTTTAAAAGATAACCTTAATTTCAAAGTTTTGCGTGTAGAAATCATAATTTGGAGTTAAAGCGTCTCGCTAATAAATAGAAGATTCTTAGATCGAGCCCCGTTGCTAAAAGTTGAAATTTTCATATTAAGGTGTTTTAATGAAAAGAAATTTTGTATTTTTGGTCAATTTATTTATATTATTAGGGTTCGTTCGTTTGACATTTATAATGTTTTTTGTAATTCAATTTTCTTTCGATTTTAAAAACTTTTGTGGTTTATTAATGATTTAGCATTTTAAATTTAATTTTAAACTTTTTTTCGCTTTTAGAAATTAAAAATTTTATTTATATGCTCACTTATATGCTTATAATTGCTGATTTCGAAAAAATTTTGAATTTAAAATTTTATTTAAGTAATGTAATTTGGACTTTTTGATTTTGATTAAAATAAATAACTTCCTTTTATAATTATTTTTAAATTAAATTTATTGGTGCTACCACCTACATTTAAGACTTTAATAATTATAAATTAACAATTTGAATTTATTAATTAAAAGATAAGCTGTTTTATAAAAATATATAGATATATATTAAACGAAACCGTCTGTGCGATCTGTGACCACACTTACCCACTTGGTTTTGTGATCTGTGATGTCATTTTATTTGTCTAAAATCGATGAAAAAGTATTTGTAATATTATTTTAGAACGAAGAGGTTATGCCATAAAATGTGACAAGTTGTCGAGATTTATATAGCAAAAAGTATTTTTTTTAAATCATGAGTCAAGTATATATGAAATTTTTTCCAACCCATTCAGAGTTGCATCAGTGGCCAAGAGGTTCTGCCTCCGAAACTGGTAGACGGCAGGTGTTGGGTTCGAACCAAATCGCAGCCGTCGACCTAACCGTTGGGAGTTTTCCGTGGTTTTCTTCGAACGTTGGATTTCCTTGCGTAAATACGGGTTAAGTTTCCTTTGAAACACCCCCACGGAAGGCCACCCCCACCCCTTTAGGGCCTATATCCCACGTGTAGATGATTGACCGAGATAAATACAAACTCAAAACCCAACACATTCAGAATACTGCAACAAACCTTCACCGTTTATATCAAGGTAAAAGATGTTGTCTATAACTAAACATTTTGGAGAATGCATAATAGTTTGAAAATACAATTTCAGTGATTGCTATCTATAATACGAAAAATATTCGAATTCTTCTGTCCAGCCTTATTGCATGATCAATGTATTTGTACATATACTAATTTCTAAGAATTTAGATCCTCTAGAAAACGCATAACACAATTTAAAATTCTCATCAATATCCGTCGGTAAGTAGAATCAGCAGATCAGTTTTAATATGTTTGAAATAGTGTAACATCATGAAAATATACTGCAAATGATTTTTCCTGTAGACTGCAATTTAATGGAATTCTTTTGAGAGTCCTTGTAAATGCCCTATAAATGGCCAAATATTTTATTTTCAATTCCAAACATGCCATGGTAAATCCCAAGAACATAGCATATAAATGGCAGTTCCAGAGTATATTTGTGCGAGCACGGTTACACAGTCCGACACAAATTCATAAGCAACGTTGTAGTCATAAAAAGAAAATACAAAAAATATACGCACAAGGCAGAAATTAGACTCTAAAGTGTACATACTTAGCTATCTTGAAAAACCGAGGTTTCTGCAGTGTTCCTTAAAAAAATCCAGAAGATATGCGACGTATACCCTCCATAACATCCCTATAAGCACTTTTTTAATTATTTGACAGTCTTATGGTGCACTGAACACCGATATGACAATCACTTAATTTTTTATGAACTTTTGACTTTACAGGATGGCAACATTAATTTTAAAACTCACCCACTCTATATCTCAAATACCTTTTACTTCTTATGAATTTAATTTTAAAAGCGGTACGGTCATTCAATGAAGCTAAACGTATCTGCAGTATTCAAATGCCTCGAAATCAATTGAATTCTATAATTTCCTCTTGATTTTCTCCCGCATGTTTAAATGCTGCAATAATCCAGACTCATTCTCCAAAATATTTTCATCTTTCAAGTTCGTTGCATGAATTCTCTTTATCGTCTGCCGTAATTAATATAAGGGATTTAAATCCAGAATTTGTGCGGAATTAAAATTTGACTTTTATTCATGAAATTTAAAAAAAGTTTCGCAATTGTTAAATAGAAATTGCAGGAAGAGAATAACCACATAAATTGTTTTTCTATTTATTTATTTATTTTTTCGTCGTTTCATTCTTATTGTAAATTAAGTTGAAACTATGTTATATATAATTGGATAGTTTGAACTACATTTTTGGTTCATTAACTTCGGTTTTCAAATTACTGCCCGTTTCAGCTGGTTAGAATAAAATTTATTTTTCTGTATTCATGATCGATTTTTTGATCAAGCTTTTGTGGATGAAAATAATTCAAAACGAAATTATAAAATGATATAAAATTAAGATTTTTTTTTTCAAAATTCTTTTATTTAATTTAGTCGTGTTTTTCTTTTTGAATTGATATTTTACCCCCTTCTATAAAAATGAAAGTTTTGCTCATTTTTTTTTTTTTTTTTTATTTAGCTTAGTCGCATGTTCTGCTTCGAATTACTATTTTTTCCCTTCTGTAAAAATGACAGTTTTGTTCAAAATTTTTTCTATAAAAATGCAAGTTTTTTTGTTTTTTTTTTTTGTTTTTTTTTTAATTCATTATTTAGCTTAGACGGTTTTTTCTTTTCGGTTTGGTATGTTTTTTTCTTTCTATAAAAATAAAGGTTTTATTTAGCTTAGTCGTGTTTTTCTTTTCGAATTCATGTTTATTCCCCTCTATGAAAATGAATTTTTTCTTTAAAGTTTTTTTATTTAGCGTAGTCGCATTTTTCATATCAAATTGATGGTTCCTTTCAACAAAATTGAAAGTTTTATTCCATTTTTTTTAATTTAACTTAGTCGCATTTTTATTTTCAAATTGCTATTATGTTGCGCGTTTTTTTTTTTTTTTTTTTCTTCTATAAAAAAGAAAGTTTTGTTCAAAACTCTTTATTTAGCCTTAGACACATTTTTCTTTTCGAATTGGCATGTTTTTTCTCTTTTATAAAAATGAAACTTTTGTTCAAAATTCTTTTATTTAGTGTAATGGAAAATCTTGGGTAATTACGGTATCTTGCAGATTTAATATCGACTATTACAAGTTATCATCAATGCCGTGAAAAGTAGATCGATAAAAAGATAAATATGCAGCCAGGTTCTTTAAAGTAAAGTTTTATTTTCACCCTTTCGAGAGAGTAGGACGCTCAACTTAAACTATTGGTGGTTACAGCAGAGCCGGGCCAAGAGAAAAAGTGACAGTGTGACCGTTCTTTTAGTCAGAACCAAGATAACATCAGTTGTCAGATATCGCCAAAGGTTACAATGTTTGGCATGTATATGATATTTGGCCAAAATATACGTGCAATATTTTTCTTCTGAGAGAGAGATTTTTGTACTTAGCATATTAACAAGATAATCGCTAATTGGCGAAAAAAAGAGTTTAAACCTTGATATTGGAATTTGAAAAAGCAAAGGAATTTTGTGGGATAGGCTTTGGGGCTCATGAAGCGGTCTAACATTTGCGAATGTATACCATATAAGGAGCGGTATCATGAGAAGGAGATATATTGGAATATGTACGACGCGCAAAACATCTTATGCAGCATTTTTATTGTAGAGCAGCTGGAATAAGAAAACCACATTCGGTTTTCTATGACCATATAAGGTATGGACAAAGTGAAATACATGTGCTGGGATTTCGGTGACCGTTACATTAAGGGATTGGTTTAAGTATTACTAAAATGAGAAAAGGGGCGATATATTTATAACTTCAACTGTAATGTAGATCCTGTTGTGATCATGATTTTTTTAGTTACTTTAAAAGAAAGGATTTTTTTTTCTTTTTTTTAACTGGAGAACCAGATAAGTTTATCAATTTGTTACCTAACATCGTCATATTCAATGATATATGATATATTGATATCATATATCTCCCCCGCTGGTTTGGGTTTGAAAAAATTTTGGACCCGGTACGAAAATGTCTCTCTCAGAATTACATACAAAAGTGTAAGATTATGCTGGTTAAATATAATGAATTGATTACATATATTTGAATTTATGCAGTTATACATTATGTCGACATATGCTTATCTATCTTCAGTCACTCTTTCTTTTTTTTTTTTTTAAATGTTCATTTATTTTGATGTTGTTGTTGTTCCGGAACACATTGGCCTTTTATTGCTTAGAGTTCAGGCCTTATTTGTGCTTTTTCTAGCACTTTGCACACAACAAGACATTCTTCCTGTTTTTTTTTTTTTTTCTAGGTATACCATATATTGTTCCTTTATAAAGGTTATCTTTTTTTTTAATCAAAGATAAGGCGCCAAATGCAAGGAAGATGTTTAATATGTAAAATAGTCATGAAGTTCGTACCATCAATTGTTTATAATATATATACTTATGAAGAATGTTAGCTATATGTCACGAATAATATAAAAACATAGGTTATGGATAAAATGAAATCTCGAATAAAATATGAAGTATATAATAAAAGTATGAATTATGTGGTACAAATATGAAAATCTATACTAAAAGAATACGAAATGGATAGTAAAAATATGAAATGTAGGTTAAAAATATGAAATGGAGGTTAAAATATGAAATGGAGGTTAAAAATATGAAATGGAGGTTAAAAATATGAAATGGAGGTTAAAATACGAAATGGAGGTTAAAATATGAAATGGAGGTTAAAAATATGAAATGGAGGTTAAAAATATGAAATGGAGGTTGCAACCATGTAAGTGTATGAAAAATAATGAAATGTTATGGATGAAGTGTATTTTGTGACAATTGAGTATGTTTAAAAAAATAAGAAAAAAAATTCGTGTATCCACACAGGACAAGCAAAAAAAAGGAAAGCGACACGCGATCCATAAAAAGGTGCTGCCCTTAATCTTGTCAAATGACAAGGTGATGGCATCGGCTTATGGCCTAGCCCTATGGGAAGTGGGAATATTGGCGAGAGCCCACATTACATGGACCCTCTGCTCCTCCCGAAATCTTTTGCTTTCTCAGAGGAGCGCACGTCGCATTACATAGAAAAACAGGGAGTTTAAGTAAAATTGGTGTGAACTGCACCAATCCGAAATTTGTTTCTCACCACAATGAAGTTACAGGTCCTTTGGGCGACTTTTGAACGGGCCTTCACTTCGAAGGGGCATAATTAAAAATAAAAAAAAATTCTGATACATATGGTATTTATATATATCTGAAAGGGAATGTCAATCCTAGAGTAGTGAGAAACAGCTTTGTCATAATCGGTTAGAGATTTATTGTGCATCATGATTATGTTTGATATGACTAAAATTTAATGTATGTGCAATGTGATATGTTATTTTTATTATTACTATTATTATTATTATGTATGAACAATAAAACTACTGAAAGGGAAAAGTAAAAATCTTGGCGACAACCCAGCAAATAAGAGACAACTGTTATGTGGAAGCCCCCTGTGATGGAGAACGTGGACCAGCCATGAACTCCCTCAAAGGAAACTCCAACACAACATGTGTATCAGTGTGATGTACTGCATTTACTGTAAATCTATGTTAACCTAATATTGTGATGGGCTGTGTTAAAAACGAGATCTTAGGTTGTATTTTATGGAGCTGTTTCCTGGGTGACTTATATTTTCCTCATGACGCACAAATAAATGATCATTTCTAGGGGGGGCTATAATTAGCCTGTCAATGTGTACTCTGAATGCCGATTCATCGGGTGAGTGTAAACGCTTAATGGAAACAGAAACTGGCGAATATTTATGTACCACAATAAAAGGTCCGGTGTATTTTGGTTTAAACTTATCAACGGATTTGAGGTACACTATATCCTTTTCTAAGATTACTCTTAGTTTCGCTCGTTTCTGGAAGTGTTGATTTCTCTTTTCTTGTGAATTTTTGATGTTAGTGTATGCTTTTTTGTAAATTGAATTCAAATCATTTAGCAACTGGTAAGTTTCTATGCCCTTATCAAGGATTGGCTGATTAATAGTTTGATCAAAAGTATCAAATAATAAAGATAGTTCTCTTCCAAAGTGTAATAAGTTGGGGGAATATTTAGTGGAAGAATGTGTGGAACCGTTGTATAGAGATTTATGTATACGTAATGCATTTTCAAAAGAATGGCCTTCTTCAAGTAAAGTGGTAATTGAATATTTTATTGATTTATTTACTCTCTCTGAAATTGCATTACTTTGGGGGTGACCTACTGAGGAATGGAGTATTTTTATGCCCAATGTATCGTTGAATCTGTTGTACATGTCAGAAGTCAGTTGCTTACCTAAATCGCTGAGAATAGTGGCAGGTCTGCCAAAGGTAGTTATGTAATCAAATAAACATTTAGCAATTTTGTCAGTTGTTGTTGTATGCAAAGCAAATAGTTCGAGGTGCCGTGAAAAATGATCTGTTACCGTTAAAACTGATTGTCCGTTTTTAAATGGTCCTAGTAAGTCAATCCCAATGGTATGTCCTGGGTGGGTTGGTGTGTAAGTGGGCTGAAGTGGAGCAGGTGGTGTTATGTGATGTTTTGTTTGAATACACTTAGTACAAGATGCTACAAAATTTAACGTGTCGGTATACATTCCTTTCCAAAAATATCTAGCTATTACAAATGCATATGTTTTAGTTAACCCAAAGTGTGACAGATGACAAATTGTTAAAACTTTAGCCTTAAGTGAGTCTGGTACAATAATATGGTACGAAAATGTGTTATTATATACGTTTTCTTTTTTTGTCATGAGAACCTTACTGTCAGGATGTATGAAGTACATCGGAAATTTTTTTGATGATCCATTTCTTAAAATCTCATTGTAAACTTCGGCCAAATTTGGGTCCTTTCTTTGCTCACTGACAAATGTGTCGTTTGATATTTCAAGTAATGGATCCTTGTTTGCATCTCTGCCTGAAATTAAATAATTTACTGAGTTGCGTTTGTTTTTATTGGATTCTTCGATATTGTCCGAAATATCATTATCTACAATTGGTAAAGCATGAGGGTCATTAAGGAGTTCAGGATTTGATTTAAGATCTTGGGTATTGTTTTCAAATGTACACCTTGATAGATAATCAGCAAGTACATTGGATGATCCCGGTACATGTTCGAAGGAAAAGGTGTATTCAGAAAGTTCAGTTAGCCAACGTGTAGTTAAATCCGCAGGGTTACATGTATTCTTGTATTTTTTTAAGGGAGCACTATCTGACAAAATTACAAATTTCCTGTTGTATAAATAGTACTTAAATGCGATTACTGATTTATAAATGGCCATTAATTCAAGTTTTAAAGCTGGGTAACGTTTTTCTGCATGTTTAAGAGATTTAGAAAAATATGCAATAGGAAGTAATTGTCCTTCATGTTCCTGTAATAATGCACCAGCTATCGCTACCTTAGATGCGTCAGTGTTAACGTAAAAGGTTTTTGACCAATCTGGTAAGCGAACCATAGGTGAACTAAAGAACACTTGTTGCATTTTTTTGAATAATTCTTGGTGTTTTTGTGTCCATTTAAATGTAGCTTTAGGAGTAGTCAAATCAATGAGAGGTTGAATAATTTCCGAAAATGATGGCACCAATGATTTATAAAATGTTACTAAACCAATAAATTTTTTTAATTGTCTCTTAGTTTTTGGTGTGGGAAACGAGTTAATTTTAACAATGTTTGCCTGAATCGGTGCAATAGAGTGGTTTTCAATATGGAACCCTAAGTAGTCAACTGCTGATGTATGAAATGTACATTTGTTTGGAGTCAATGTTAAATTATACTTAGTTAAGATTTTAAGTATTTTATCTAACTTTGAACAAGTTTCCTCAAATGAGTTTGACCCAAATATTAGATCATCTTGATATGAATATACTCCATCAATTTGCAATTCATCAATTAAAGAATCCATTAAATGTTGGAAGAATCCACTTGATGACTTTAGACCAAATACTAGGCGTTTATATTTAAAAGTCCCATAGATACATGTAAAGGTTAGTGGGTCTTGAAATTGTTCCGGAAGGTCTATTTGATGATACGCCATTTTGAAGTCTAGTGAAGTGAAAAATTTGTATGCGGATAAATTTGAAATTATGGTTTGTATTTTTGGTAGGGGGTATGATGAGCCTTGTAACACGGAATTTAACATACGTAAGTCTAGAGCGAGTCTGTATTTCTGTTTTCCAGACTGATCAGTCTTCTTTTTTACAAGCAAAATGGGACATGCCCACTCAGAACAATTTCGTTCTATAATATCTGCTTCAAGAAGTTGATGAATTTGCTCTTTCATTTCGTTATGTAATGATTGTGGGAGGGGAAATGGTAATGTTTTTATGGGATAGTCATTTATAAACTTTAAATTTGGGACTACCTTGTCTGTGTGGCCTAGTGTTTTTATGGATTTGGAAAATGATGCATAATTATCAAGCAATAATTTTCCTAACCTTTTTGCATTCTCTTCCTGTAAATGATTTAAATTAAAGTCACTAATTTTTAGTTCTTCTTTACGTTGATTTAATGTTTCATTTGATGCCTGAATATAATTACAAATGTAATCCTTTAAGTTATCCTGAGATTTAAGATTAAAATTCGAAACATTTTCACATGAATTCATAATTTGATGAAAATTTGTGTTTTGTGACGGGTCCATAATGTCCATTGTTTCAAATAAAGTTCCTATTCGTGCATTTTTGTTTATGTGTACAGGTTTAGTAGATGAATTTTGTATAAAAACATAAAACTGGAATTTTTGTGGGGATCTAGTTGTGTTTTGAGTTCCTTCCATGTCTGATTCATAACTTTGACCACCTACAATACTATCGTAAGAAATTATATTCTTTTTTGTTTCACATTGAAAATAGTAATGTTTTCTTGGGTCAATTGAATCAGTTTTTATGGAGATCCACCTCTTTTCCTGTGGTTCTAGTTTAAGTTTATTCTCCAATCGAATTTCTTTTGGGAATTTTTCCGATTGATGTATTTCATGTGTTTCAAGATGATGTGTTTCATTCTCACATAAGGCAGAATCAAGTAGTGGTATGCTAAATTCATTTGTTGACATTTTATTCTTATGAATATCTATCACAATTCTATTTTTGTGAATAAAATCAAAGCCTAAAATTCCCTGGAAGTTAGCGGAATTCGATATGTCAACAATGTAGAAATTATGCGAGAATGACTTTTGGTGTATGCGAATAGAAGTTTTAATGCATGCAGTGAACTGAACATCTGAATTAACTGTTTTAATAGTGACGCCTGTTCCTAATCTTTTATATTTTAGTTTGTCTTTAATTTTTTCAAACAAATCTTGTGATATAATTGAAATGGATGAACCAGTATCGAGCAAAAAGTTAGTTTTATGTCTTGCAATGGAGGCCTTTATGAGGGGGAGTGTTGGGGATGAATTATTTACATTGCAAATAACTGCAACTTTGTCATCACATATGTTAACAGTTTGTGAAGCTACTTCATTATTGTTTTCGACTGTTTGTGATGCAGAATTTTTGGACCATTTAACTTCACATTTTGTTTGCGAAGCAACGGATTTAACCCTTCTGTCTGGACAGAGTGTAGGCAGTGTTGGGTCATGAGTCCATGGAAATTCGTCTGAAGTTGCTGATGTGTTAGACTTCTTTTGAGATGTAAAGCCATCAGCTGAAGTACATCTCATTAGTAGTTTAAATTACCATTTCTGTTATCATTCCTTCTATAGTTATTGTCGTATTTATAACTATGTTTATTTCTATTTGAATTTGCTCTACGCCATTTAAAACAATGTTTTGCTGTGTGGCCACGCTTCGCACATAGCTGGCAAGCGGGTGGTGATGTAGATTTATTTTTACGTGTGTTATGTTTAGGTGAAACCGTATGCTTCCTTTTAAAGTCCTTGTTCGCATACTGTTCACGCTGTTTTGAATTTTGTGGGGTTATACTGTGAATTGCGTCTATGTTTTGTTCATTTGGAATGCTTGTTAGTGTTAATGCATTGACTCTTTCAGTTAAAATTTTTAACTGATTAGCAATAGAGTCTGCTACAGGATTTGTTGTGTTACATGTTTGTAGCACATTCTCATTTTGCATTATATCCTGCAACATTTGTGCCCTGTCAACAGCAGTGTCATAATCGAGAATGTTTTCCTCTTGCAATTTAATTCTCAGTGGGGGTGGAATGCACGAGATTAGTTTTGTGTATTTAATGTTGTCTAAGGCTTCTTTATCTTTTATGTTATCATGTACTCGAGTAGTTAGAATATTTATTCTGTGTGCAAGGTTTCTAATCGTTTCTTGAGGCAGCATTATTAAATTGTTAAATTCCACGAGCGCTGTTGTTTTACTAGGGGGGGCAAAGAATTTTTTGAATTCTTTTTCTACAAATTTTAATTTGTCAGCTTTATAAATAGATGGGTTCTGAGTAAAGAAAGTAAGCGCAGGTCCGGATAACTTACTACCTAGAAACTGGATGGTGTCCTGATCCTTCCATCCGTGTGCTTTGGCTAATGTTTTGATTTGGTTGAAGAAAAAGTCAACCAAATTAGCATCGCCATCAAAAGTGATGGTTTTGAAAGTAATCTTAGAATTAGCCATATCAGTTAAATATGTAGCTGATCTAATGCAACAAATACTAAAAAAAAAGGTTTAAAACTATTTGTAAATGTTAATTGGTAGGTGTAGGGCTACTATTTAATTGCACACGTATTCCTTTGACTAAATTCTAAAGATTTCAAAGGTACTCACAATCATTTAAAGTCAAATAAAATAATAATAAAAACACAAAATATCACTTAAATAATAAAAATAGATACCATAATAAAAATTGTTAAAGCACTTAGTTAAAAATATCTAGCTCGTAAATGAGATAGTATTAGAAATGTCTTACTCTTATATTTTTTTTTTTTTATCTATTACTGAAAACATCTATTTGTTCTCTCATGACTCTGAACAAAATATCACATTGAAAATTACTTACTTTGTATCAAAAAAAAAATTTTATGAAAAAAAATCACCTTTTTTTTTAGATTAAAGAGTAAGAAAATGTATGTATGCATAATAAAAATATAAAGGGTATCTTATTAATGCTTGGATACAGGATTATAATTGAGATGTTTTAATACCGTAAGATAAAGTTTAATCAAATAAGTATTAAAAAGCATTATTACTATTTTTTTTTGAAATGCTCTGAACAAAAAATGTTATTTAAATAATCATGTATCCAAATAAAACAATAACAATAATAATAGTAAAACATAAATCTAAGTATTGTGGCATTATTGATGTAATAAAATTTCGCTTGAGCACAAATTTAATTTTGATTTTTTTGTGTGTGTGTATGTTTTAGCACCCCTGTCAACAGGGATCAGACGCATACTTCACATTCAAAACTTGTGTGCGTACCATTGATAGATAATTGGCACACACTTTTTTTTTAATATTTTGCGTATTTCTCAATGAAAAATTCTGTATGAGAGATTGATGACTTATTTATCACAAACACTTGATTGCATATTTCACTCTTTTTGTGCTCGACTTGTTGCCACATTAATCGCCACTACTTTTTTTTGGATTTGTTATTTTTTTGTGTATGTTGAAAATTCTGCTGAGACAATAACAATAAAAATACTTTCGTTTTTATCACATATTTGGATGTCTTCACACATTTATAACACGCATTGCAGCTGATACACGCCACTGAAAGCACGGAGATGAACGGAGCATATATCACACATGATGAATTCGCAAACAATTATGACGAGCACTGCAGTCGAAATTGAAAAGAAAAAAAAACTGCCGAAGACACTGAGTTGACCGCAGCACGTCGAGATACGAACGCGATGATGAATGTTGACAGCGGACGGAGCCACGCAGGTCGATCAATCAGGGTCGAAGAAAAAAAACTTTTGATTTGACATCACTTTTCCAGCTGGCTAAGGCTTGAGTAACTGTCATACTGGGAGGGACGAGCCTCTTTTGCCGCATCCAACACCCTGCGACCCATAGAAGAAGGAATACGTCTCGAATCGTGTGATGCACAGACGGAGCAATAAATCTTGAGTTGTTCGAAAACACCGCATGCCATGCAGAGAAGATGCGAAACCGCTATAGACAGCAGCGATTTCTCCGGATTCTATGAGCGTCCATACTCCTCTAGTCGGGTTAAGTACGGTCTTATAGCACCAAAGTTTGTAATGAAAATCTTGGGTAATTACGGTATCTTGCAGATTTAATATCGACTATTACAAGTTATCATCAATGCCGTGAAAAGTAGATCGATAAAAAGATAAATATGCAGCCAGGTTCTTTAAAGTAAAGTTTTATTTTCACCCTTTCGAGAGAGTAGGACGCTCAACTTAAACTATTGGTGGTTACAGCAGAGCCGGGCCAAGAGAAAAAGTGACAGTGTGACCGTTCTTTTAGTCAGAACCAAGATAACATCAGTTGTCAGATATCGCCAAAGGTTACAATGTTTGGCATGTATATGATATTTGGCCAAAATATACGTGCAATATTTTTCTTCTGAGAGAGAGATTTTTGTACTTAGCATATTAACAAGATAATCGCTAATTGGCGAAAAAAAGAGTTTAAACCTTGATATTGGAATTTGAAAAAGCAAAGGAATTTTGTGGGATAGGCTTTGGGGCTCATGAAGCGGTCTAACATTTGCGAATGTATACCATATAAGGAGCGGTATCATGAGAAGGAGATATATTGGAATATGTACGACGCGCAAAACATCTTATGCAGCATTTTTATTGTAGAGCAGCTGGAATAAGAAAACCACATTCGGTTTTCTATGACCATATAAGGTATGGACAAAGTGAAATACATGTGCTGGGATTTCGGTGACCGTTACATTAAGGGATTGGTTTAAGTATTACTAAAATGAGAAAAGGGGCGATATATTTATAACTTCAACTGTAATGTAGATCCTGTTGTGATCATGATTTTTTTAGTTACTTTAAAAGAAAGGATTTTTTTTTCTTTTTTTTAACTGGAGAACCAGATAAGTTTATCAATTTGTTACCTAACATCGTCATATTCAATGATATATGATATATTGATATCATATTTAGCTTAACCACATTTTTCTTTATTAATTAGTATTTTATTTTTTCCCTTATATTAAAATTGAAGATTTGCTCAAAATTCTTTTATTTAGCTTAGTCGCATTTGTCTTTTCGAAACTGTATTTAGACCCCTTCTGTAAAAGTTTTTTTCTAAATTCTTTTATTTAGTTAAATATCGCAATTTTCTTTTCGAATTGGTATTTTTCTACAAAATGGACTCGCCAAAACTTCGGTTAAGTAAGTTTTTGAGTATTATATGTGGACAGACCAGGCGAGGACTATAAGTGCTTCTTATTTACATAATTAAGAATACACTTAATAAAAAGCTCCAGAATCTTTTCAAACGAATATCTGTTTTGCATTGGAAAGAAACTTATGTGCTTCTTTAAAATGCTCGAATCCACAATTTTGTATTTAAAAGTTGTTGCATTGAAAAAATAAAAATAATAACGATAGAAACTTCTAGACACATCATAGACATAATACTATTGACAACCCCAGTGTGAATTCTGTCGAAGTTCCTCATCTTTCCAAAGAATTTTATGCATCATAAATGAGGACCCCAGAAGTTAAGGGATAAAGTGACAAAATTGAAAAAATTGAGTTAAGTGCACAGAGTATCTGGAAATATGCTTTTTTCATTTCAGGTAAAGAAATATAGGTCATTTTCTTATTATTTGGGGAGTTATAGAGATAAACCACTTTTTTCGAAAAACAAACAATATTGATTAATCATACATTTAAAGGAAATTGTATTCTATTTTTTTAACAGTTATTGAAATGAGAGTTCAAAGATTAGAATGCAACAAGCAGATGTTTCCTATTTCAATTTAGTCAATTGTTATTGATGTTCCAATTTAATATCAATTATCTTTTAACTCAATTTACTCCAAATCGACATTTTGTCACTTGTACCCCTTGGCTTCTGAGGTCATCAAATAATAACGCTGCTAAAAAAAAAAAAAAAAAAAAAGAAAGAAAGGAAAGAAAAGAAGCAAAAGATGAGATTTTCGACAAGCAACTGTTAACGTTTCCACCTCCTCAGAGACTTTAATGAGGGAACGAGAGAGAATTTGATGAAGTGTTATAAATCAAGATTTGCTTTGTGTGAAGAGGCTCGTTGATCCTGCTTAACCTAGGGATAAAATGTAAAAAAATATTTGAAAAGCTTACGCGTATACCGCTTAAGAAATATTGTTATTTTTATCTATACGATCGACTATAGTCTGTCTCAAAAATTTAAGCACTCTGCAAATCTGGTTTAAAATAATTGAAGAAAATATTTTATGCTAATTTACAATAAATATTCGAGATTTAATCAAAATAAAATAAAATAACCCATTTTGGGTGATTAAAAAATATAATATATTTATTTTTATTTAATTTTTCTTTTTTCTTGAAGAAACGCTGTCTCAAAAGTTTAAGCACTTTATGCATTTTTTTTTTTTTTTAGAAACACGGGATTGGCTGTGTGTAATGACGTTGTAAGACATCATATTGTGCTTTTATAAAGTATAAAAGGTGGAGTAATATGCCCTCTCGTTTTAAAAATGCCCAAGGGTAAAGAATTCATAAAATGTGAGATTTTGAAAATCTTCGAATTGAAATCGCAAAATAAAAAAATCGTAAAATAAAATCTGTTTCTGAAATTGCAAAAGTTTTAAATCTATCAAAACGGTACATATCAAGTACTCTGTAGAAATGATAATTTTAAGCGGAAACCAAGATATGGACGACCACGTATGACGACTGTTGAGACTGATCGGAGAATACGGAGACTGGTATCTAGACAAATGTCCATATGGTAAATTAAAAACAATCGCAGTGTATATAGACGTATTAAAAAGTGTGACTACACCATACTAAAGAAAATGGTTCGCAAACCGCCTCTCAAATTACATCAAAACATGCAAGAATGAACTGGAATAATAATTAAAAAAAAAAAAAACATGTCCTACTGATACAAATGGCTTATTGTTGTATTCAGCGATGAGAAAAAGTGGAACTTAGATACTCCTGATGGTTCGAACGCGTATTGGTGATTTACGAAACGAACCAAGGGCATTTTTCAGCAAGCAGCAAGGCGGTAAATTTGTTATAGTTTGGGAGGGGGGGGGGGAGCATTTGGATTCAATGGCCAGATCTCTCTGGCTTTTCTAAAAGAAAGATAAGATTAAAAAAAGTATCAAGAGACGCTGAACCAAGTCATGGACATTTTGTGGGATACTGAATGGACTTTTCAACAAGACAATGCCTCAATCCATGTATCGCATTCTACAAAATTTTTATTTCTTATAAAAATTTTAAAGTTCTTGGCTGGCCAAATTTAAGTCTAGACTTAAACCTGATTGAGAAAGTCTGAGGTATTTTAACCCGCCAGGCTTACGGCAATGGAAAGCAGTGTGACTCTACTGAAGAATTCCAAGAGGCCATTCATAAAGCATGGTACTCTTTGCCACCAGAAATCCAACAAAAACTATTAATTTCAATAGGTGCACGCACGTTTATTTGAACCAATCCGAAATCATGGAAAAATAATTTGTAATTAAAAGTTCTGTAAAAATTATAAATCTGGTTGTTTTTGACATTTTACATAAACTTTCAAGACAGTTATTTTGAGCATTTTTTTAAATATATTTTTTACAATTATGTATTTTTTTTTTTTTTTCTAATTTTGATATCATTTATTTAAATAATGTTGCAAAATCTGAAAATGAAAAAATGTTATTCATGCTAACTTTTTAAAATTCTTTGAAAATCGACATTTTATGTTTGTTTTTAAACTTTTGAGACAGACCTTATTAATTAAAATGAGTTTAAAATTAAAATACGATTTGAAAAACTAACATTGAAGTCTAAGTTCTTTAGATTTATTAATTAGACATATGATCAATATTAATAAGGATGTGAGAGAGATTTGGCGCCGGTTGATTTTGATCTGAGGACCTCGTGTTCTGGAAGCGAGTGCGTTAACCGTTGAGCAAAAGGCCAAGCCAGTTACTCGCAGGTAGTAACTCGCTTTATACTGATCGAGATCGTTACAGATGTCAGCTTTATTTTTTTTAAGAAGTAATTATCAAATTTAATTTTTAATAAAAAGCTACATATTGCTGACGACTGGTCTTTTCGCTAATCGTTGCCACAGATTAATCTCAGAAAACGAAACATTTGAATTTACTGAAAAAATAATAGCTCGAAAAGTATTTGACTGAAAATTGTTAGACAAACTGCGTTAGAAATTTAAAAATTTGTATTTTTTAAGTATACATAAATTTTAAAACTAATGGTTAAGCCGTTTTTCAAATATTGAATTTCGAAAATTGCCAAATTTCACAATGAAGTATACCATAATGAAACCTTCACTCTTAAAAAGATAATAATTCCAATGGCTATTGCACGAGTCACAAATTATAGTAGCCTTATTATTCTGTTAAAATATAAAATTGAATTATGATGTCACGAGTGCTGGATTTTTTATTTAATTCTCGATAAATATTAGATGCGCCATTTCTTTTTAGTTAAAAATAATCATAATAATAATGTACTTTTTAAATGAAATGGGCCAAAGATTTATATTTTAAGTGAAATTAAAGCATTCTCAATGATGTCAATAAAGAACAATATTTGGCGATTTATCACATTGCCAAACAAATATAAAAGTACTCTTATTTTTAAATTAATGTAATGAACATAGTCTTTATTTTGTTTTGTAAAGTAAAGTAGTCTAATGTAAATTAGTTGAAAATTGTATTTCAACTTACGGAATTTTTATGATTTTTAAACCAAATAGCTCGATTACGGATAATAAATTGTATATAAATCATACATGTATTATTATACATATGTATATTATATATGTATGTTTATCAATTATTTTAAATTTTAAGGGAAAAGCACAATTCTTACCCACCGTCCTAGGATAGGCTGGAGTATTACTGATCTTGAGTATATTTTACAGATTTAAAAATGTCTAAAAACAATTTAAAAAAAGGGTGGTTTCAAAATCTTTTCAGATGAATATTAGTTTTGCATTGAAAAAAATAATTAGATATATTTCTTTAAAATACCCGAATTTACGATTTTACATTTAAAATTTATTATAGTGAAAAAAGAATAATAACGGTGGAAACTTCTAGACACATTATTGGCGTATAA
The DNA here is from genome assembly GCA_964019185.1 of Maratus speculifer. Classification (NCBI taxonomy): domain Eukaryota; kingdom Metazoa; phylum Arthropoda; class Arachnida; order Araneae; family Salticidae; genus Maratus; species Maratus speculifer. The sequence goes on from OZ025289.1 coordinate 55,084,771, forward strand.
CACTATTGGGAACAAAAGGGACGAGTGTCTGGAAGTTCCTCATCTTTCCAAAGAATTTTATTCTTTATAAATATTAACGCTTTCAAAAAAGAAAAAGATGCCAAAGAGGATTTTCGACAAGCAACTGTTAACTTTTCCACCTCCTCGGAGACTCTAATGAGGGTTGAGGAGAGAATTTGATGAATTATTATAAATCAAGATTTGCTTTGTGCCAAGAGAGCTCTTTGATCCTAAGGAGAAAAATGTAAAGGTCACGCACATAGCACTAACTTCTTGCGCTATCTTTGATCTTTCGTGTCGGCGCTTTGATCTAAAACTGCTTTTTCAGTGCACTGAATCTGAACTTCAAGAGAGGAATCTAACGCGAAATCAGTTGACAGCTTTACGACTGAAGATGGGGTAGATAAAAGTTCCCCCTCCTTTGTCAATTTGGTAGGGTCAATCCCTCAAAAATCATTTAAAGAGGTTTCACTCTTGTTCCGTTCGGAAACAAAGACTGATTGATTGCTCTTTTAGTATAATAAAAACTAGTGCTGTTCGCTCGCAGCCTAAGGAAAAAAAAGTGAAAATCTTATTCGGTTACTGTTCAAGTAATAGAGCATAAGTAATAATGTTATTTTCATCTATATACTCAACTAGTATTAGACGTTTAAAATAAAAATGGGACTTGAAGTGGCGACTTTCTGTTTCGACATCTTCAGGTTTATTAGTTAGACATATAATGAATATTTATAGGGTTCCTTTATATACAAAGCTATGTTTTAAGAGCTGAATCATCAAACATTAAATGTAGAACATCAATCTTAGGAACAACACATTTGACGTTTTAAAAAACTTCCATTTGAAAGAAAAGGGTTTCGCGAGCCAGTCAGTTACCTTGCTTCTGTCTTTTTTTTTCATAGTAACTTTGTTGTCAGAATATGTTTAAATTCTCTAACCATAAAAATCTTCGTTCAAATGTGTTGTATGTCTGCTCAAATTGCAGACAAATTGTTGATAGAACATGTTTAAGTTCGTTAACTGTGAAAATACTCGTTTGAATAATGTGTTGCATCTGCTGAAACAGACAATTGTTATTACAACATATTTAAATTAGCTGACTGTAAAAACACCCGTTTGAATATGTTATATGTCCGTTCAAATAGCCGACAATTGCCTGTAAGAATATATTTAAATTCACTAACTATAAAAATACTCGTTCGAATGTGTTGTATGTCTGCACTGTAAAAAAAAATTCAAGAGGTTACTAAAAATTTCTTAGTAAATTTGTATTCCACAGAATTTTTTAGTAACCATTACAAACTTTTTTTTTGCAAGTGAAACAAGCATTTCTTTTGTAAACTGAACAAAAGAATTTTTTGTATAACTAACTTAAAGATTTTTAGTATGAGCCACCAAGCAAATTTTAGTAATAGCTCCAAAATTGTTTTTAATAACCATTATGTGCGCCCGAAGGGCAGGAGATTCCTTCGAGCTGCATCCAGACTTCTGAAGCGGAAGATTTTCGGCAAAACCGCAATAGATGGCAGCACCAAACATGCTCCGACAGGATTTTCACAATCCCTTTATTAACGAGACACTACATACATTCGGGGCGTATTTGGCGGTGGCAAGTTTCGAACCCGGGACCTTTTAGTCTGGAGTCCGTTACTATAACCACTATGCTATCAAGGACACACCATCTGAGTTTTAGTAAGAGCTATTAAAAATATAAAACTATTAACTCTATTCGTTGCTAACTTTTTTCTAGTAATTCTTACAGATTTTTTTGTAACTGACTAAGATTACTAAAATTTTTTTAGTAATTACAAGGATCACTAAAGTTTTTTTAGTAGATTGACCCTTTTTTTTTACAGTGTGATGAAATCGCAGACAATTGTTGTTAGAAAATGTTTAAATTCGCTAACTGTAAAAATACTCGTTCGAATATATTGTATATCTGATGAAATTCCAGGTAATTATTCCTAGAACATATTTAAATTCGCTAACTGTATAAATACTCGTTTGAATGTTTGTATATCTACTCATATTGAAAAAAAAAAGCCAGTTTGAAAATGAAGTATTTTTGTACTTTGTCACCTAGAACCTTGTCATTCGAAGATTTCAGATTGCAAGAATACGGAGAAAGCGCTGGGAAATATGTTAATATATTTTTTTCGAAACTCTCTCAAAAAACTGACAATAATAGACATATATTAATAACTATGACGCAAGCAATGCAAATATTAACTAATTGTGAGCCCATTGACTATGATAATTGGCAAATGCATTTTAAAATATTCGAGAAAAAAATTTGCTGAAAAAAGCAATCAAATATACCGTATGAAGATAATGTAGATATGTATTTTAATAAAATCACATTTTAATTATAATTTATATGTTTGTTCCAAATATTCCAGAAACTATTTTTTCATTAAATTTTGATAGATCAATTATTGTATTGTAATATTGTAATAAATTAATGTATATTTATACTATGTGTTATCATTCATACTTTGCAATATTTGTTTGGTTACTCCTAGAGCCTATTAAAGAAAACATATAAAAAGTTATATTGTGATTACATAATAATCTTATAGAATAAACTTAAGCCGCAAAAACATTCTTCTCTAATTGTTCTAAACATATACAACATAAAAACGCCACTATTTTCAAGATATAAAAATGTTCTTGTTTTTAAAATTCAAATGTTCGCAGCTATGATATTACATTTCTTTCAAGAATTTAAATGTATTTATGAATTTGAGATGACAAATCGGACATTTATGAAACGAAAAGCACGTATGTAAACCAAACAGAAGAAAATATTTATAAAGAAACAAGTCGGAAATTGTACATCAAATTTAGCAAATGAGGTACGTTCGGTTCGTACTATATACATCCATACAACACTAAATATGAATTTTGTTTCAGTCCTTTATCGATTCAGCTTTTTCCGATTTTATCATGTAACATTACAAGTAAACAATATGAAAACAAAACGATTTATACAGAATTTTATTTTAAAAGTAAAAATGTAATTGTTACTACGATAGGAATACTATACAATTACATGTCCTAAAAATTGAAATTTTGTTTTATTTTCTAGCAATTTCGCTTTCGTAGCTTCTATTGTATAAGATTTCTATGTTCATTTAAAATAATAACATCTGCTGAGGCTGAAGGTAGGTAAATGTTGCCGGTTCTATATCAGCTGTTACTCCACCGTTATATTGGATGACCTTCATCACAGCACAGAGGTCATATCACTCCACTGCTGATGTAGAACCGGCAAAATTTATCTACTACTGAATCACTAAGGAGGACAGAGAATTCCGTTTTAAATAGGCTTTCGTCTTAACAAGTATTCATTGTATAGTATTCCTAAAAGAAACAATGTAGCATTTCATTTAAGATTTGATTTCTTTTTAGAGAGATTCCAAGTTCATAAGTCCCCATCAGACACCGAAAGGTTCTGCTCTCGAAACTGGTAGACAAGAGGTGCTGGATTCGAACCCAATCGCCCTCATCGGCTTAATCGTTCGGAATTTTCCGGGGTTTTCTTTAAACCGTGGATTTCTTAGCGTAAATACGGGTTAGGTTCCATTCGAAAGACCAACACGGAGGGTACTCCTCGCTTAGGGCCTATATACCCCGTGTTGATACTTGGCTGTCATAAACAAAACCAAACCAAACCATTCCATTTTCATAGACTTTAGTGCATTTTTATGTCTCAATTTTGAAACCACTGCCCGGCTTAATTTGTCACCCTGTCCCTATTTTTAATGACGCTAGACCTGGCAACACTATAGTACCAATATACCACGTTACAGAAACAAATGTTTCTGTTATTACGTTTTGAAATAGACATTCGATTTAACTATCCGATTTCAGAAGGGAGTTTAAAACTGATTGTATTCATGGGATACTTGGATGGCTTGCTATTGTAATTCAGATACCAATTCTGATGTAACAGCGGGTATGTCCAACATTGCTAAATCTATGCTGGTGGCCATTCACTTTAATCTCTGATTATCAACCGTGTATAATAAATACACGGTTGATAATTATTCTGTTTTGGAGTTACGCATAAATTTGATCAAGGCCAACAAGTTCCATGGGGAAAAGAGGAAGCTTATTGAATTATTTCATGTAATTACTTAATTCTGAATCTGAATTCTATCTGTGCTTGATTTTAAACAGATTTGAACCGAATGATAGAGCTTTGAAATTTTACAACTGTAAATTTAATGAAAATCTGGCAAGTTATTTTCGCAAATTGATGAGTGCAAATTGCAAAATAAATTTAATTGAATAAAATATACTTAACAAGTTTATATGTGTGATAATTGATCGTACAGAGAATATTGAATATTTCGTTCAAAACATTATATCCTTTAACTAATATATCCAGATTGTTAGTTTACAATTATTAAATTCTCCCATAGATGGTAGCACCAATAAATTTAATTTTAAAATAATTATAAAAGGAAATTATTTGTTTTAATCGGATTAAAAATTTTAAAATCAAATTATTTAAATAAAATCTAAAATTCAAATTTTTAAAATAAATCCAAAATTTAAAAAAATAAGCGGAGGTATAAAAAAATTTAAAATTTCTAAAAATGAGAAAAGTTTTTCAAACTAAATTTTAATTCCTGAATCATTAATAAATCGCAATAGTTAAAAAAAAAAAAAAAAAAAAAAAAATGAATTAAAAAAATTTTTGAATGTCAGATGAACGAACCCAATAATAAAAAATTGGCAGAACAAATACGAAATTTCTTTTAATTAAATCCATTGAATAAGAAAATTTTAACTTCAGCGCCGGGAATCGAACTAACAAGTTCCAGTTTACAAACAGACGCTTGACCTCCAAGCTATGATGTCTATATCAAGCATAGAATTTTAGTATAATAACATATGCTAATACTCAAAATAGATAAATTTTGCCAGCTTTACATCAGCCGGTGCCATGCCGGATGAACTTCCCAGCAGCACAAAGGTCACACACTGCCACCTCTGATGTAGAACCGGCAAAATGTATCTACTACTGAATCACAAAGGAGGAGAGAAAATCTCGTTTTAAATAGGCTTCCATTTCCGCAGGTGTAATTATATGATATTCCTACCAGAAAGAATAAAGTTTTTCGTTTAAGACTTGATTTCGTTTCAAACATATTCCATTTTCATAGGTTTTAGTGTATTTTTATGTCTGAATTTTGAAATCGCTGTCCGCTTAAGTTGTTTCTCTGTTCCGAAATTACAGAAACTAGACTTGGCAACACTATAGTAACAACATACCACGTAACAGAAACGAACGTTAATATCGATTTAGCTATCCGATTTCAGAGGGGGAGTTTAAAACAGATTGCATTTATACGATGCTTTAATGTCTTGCCATTGTAATTCAGATGCGAATTCTGACGCAAAGCCTGGTATGCTCAACAATGACAAATCTACACAAGAGGTGGCCATTCAGTTTAATCTCTGACGTATAGTGTATAATAAATACATGGTGGAGATAATTATTCTGTTTTGGGGTTACGCTTAAATTTGAACATGGCAATCGAGTTCCAGGCGGGAAAAGAGGAAGCTTATTGAATTATTTCATGTAATCACTTAATTCTGAATCTGAATTCTATCTGTGTTTGACTTTAAACAGATTTGAACCGAATGATAAAGCTTTGAAAATTTACAACTGTAAAATTTAATGAAAATCTAGCTAGTCATTTTCGCACAATAATGAGTTACAAGCTGCAAAATAACTTTAATTGAATAAAATATAATTAACAAGTGGGTAAATCGCACAGAGGGCTCTGTTTAATATTTCTTTCAAGACAATTTATCCTTTAACTAATAAATCCAAATTGTTAATTTATAATTATTAAATTCTTACATAGATAGTAGCGCCTTTAATTTTAATTTTTAAATAATTATAAAAGGAAATTATTTAATTTAATCGAAAAAAAAATGATAAAATCAATCTATTCAAATAAAAACTAAAAGTCAATTTTTTTCTTCTTTTTTTAACTTAGAAAAATAAGCGGAGACATAAATAAAATTTTAAGTTTCTAAAAATGAGAAAAATCGCGTAAACGAAAATTAAAATCCTAAATAATTAATAAATCGCAATAGTGTTTTTAAATAGAAAAAAAAATTGAATTCCAAAAAATATTATGAATGTTAGATGAACGAAACCCCAGTAATAAAAACCCTTAAATGGGCAAAAAAAAAAAAAAAAAAAAAAAAAAAAAAAAAAAATACAAAGTTTTTTTTAATTAAATCCATCTTAATATGAAAATTTAAACTTGCAGCACAAGGGACTGAACTGACAACCTCCTGTTTACTAGCGATACGCTTAACCTCCAAGTTATGATGTCTACATCAAGCAAAATTATTTAGTATAATTTAATAATAGTAATAGTCAGAATTTTGTTTTAAAAGTAAAAATTTGATTTTTACTACGATAGGAATACTAGACAATTACATGTCCTAAAAATTGGAATTTTGTTTTATTACCTAACGATTTCGCTTGCATAGCTTTTATTGTATAAGATTTCTATGTTTATTTTAAAAAATAACATCTGGTAAAACTGAAAGTAGATAAATTTTGACGGTTCTACATCAGCCGGTATTCCACCGCCGTGCCGGATAACCTTCACCGTAGCACAGAGATCACACCGCTCCCTTCGCTGATGTGGAACCGGCAAAATTTATCTACAACTGAATCACAAGGGAGGAGAGATTTTCCGTTTTAAACAGACTTTCGTTTCAGCAGGTATAATTGTGTGATATTCCTACAAGAAATAATGAAGTTGTTCGCGTAAGACTGGTTTCATTATAGAGAGATTCCATTTTCATAGAGCCCCATAAGTGGTCAAGGAGTTCTTTTCTCAAAACTGGCAATTGGGAGGTACTGAGTTCGAAACTAACCTCGCCCGTCGGCCTAATCTTTCGGAGTTTTACTTAGTTTTCTTCGAACTTTGGATTTTTTTGCGTAACTATGGGTTAGGTTCCATTCGAAAGACTTCCGGAGAGTACTCCCCCTTAGTGTCTCTATACCTCATGTTGATAATTGGCTATCATAAACCCAACCAAACCAACCCATTTTCATAGGCTTTGGTGTATTTTATGTCTGATTTTCAAAACCGCTATCCCTCTCCTTTTTCCCCCTCTTGGTTGTTGTTGTTGTTGTTGTTGTTGTTTTAATCTGATTTTTGAGATACTAGACCTGGAACACTATTTGTATCTACATACACGTTACTGAGGCATGTTTCTGTTATGTTTTGAAATGGAATATCTATTTAGCTATCTGATTTCTGAGAGGGAGTGTAAAACTGATTTGCATTTATGTAACACTTGGATTGCTTGCTATTATAATTCAGATGCCAATTCTGATGTAACAGCGGGCCTGTCCAACAATGACAAGTCTACGCAAGAGGTGGACATTCAGTTTAATCTCTGATGTATAGTGTATAATGAATACATGGTTGATATTTATTCTGTTTTGGGGTTACGCATGAATTTGAACAATGCAATCGAGTTCCAGTGGGAAAAGAGGAAAGTTTATTGAATTAATTCATGTAATCACTTGATTCTGAATCTGAATTCTATCAGTGTTTGATTTTAAATAGATTTGTACCGAATGATAGAGTTTTGAAAATTTACAACTGTAAAATAAATAAAATGTGGTAAGGCATTTTCGCAAAATCACGAGTGCAAGCTGCAAAATAACTTTAATGAAATAATTTAATAAAATATCCTTGACAAGGGGGTAATGCGATCGCAGATCGCACACGGGGTTCTGTTTAATAGTTCTTTCAAAAACAACTTATCCTTCAATTAATATATCCAAATTGTTAACTTATAATTATTAAATTCACCCATAGATGGTAACACCAATAAATTTAATTTTAAAATAATTATAAAAGGAAATTATTTATTTTAATCAGATTAAAAATGTTAAAATCAAATTATTTAAACAAAATATAAAATTCGAAATTTTTTAAAAATCCGAAATTTAAAAAAAAAAGCGGAGACACAAATAAAACTTTAAATTTTTTAATTTAGAAAATATTGTTTAAACAAAATTCAAAATCCTGAATCATTAATAAACCGCAATAATTTTTAAAATTGAAAAAAAAAATTTGAATTCCAAAAAATATTATGAATGTCAGATGAACAAAATCCTAATAATAAAACCCTTTTATCACGTTCGCTGCCGCTTACATGAAGATGTGATGATAGTTAATGCCGAACTGTAGAAGTGGGTTTTTCCCAGAAGCCGATTTACTTTTTATAACAAAGAATCAGTAAAAGATTTCCCCGTGCCAGCGCGTGACTGGCCACTAGACATCACCTCACATCACGCGCTGGCGCGTAAGTGGCCCCTTAACGTTGGCGCCATATCACGCGCTTTCGCGTGAGTGGCAGCGAACGTGTTAAATTGGCAAAAAATACATTTTTTTTTTTAAATTAAATCAATCTTAATATGAATTTTGAACTTGCAGTACCGTACCGAGTTTCGAGCTAACAATCTCCTGTTTATTAGCTAGACAGTTTACCTCCTAGCCATGATGTGTACATGTAAAACAAGCAAATTAAAATTCTCTTTCAAAAAGTAAATCGCAAAAACGAACGTATGACATTGATAAAAATAATTGAATTAAAATAAAACTTTTTCAAAATAATATGCTTTGTCGTATGACACTAGATATTCAGCTTGTAAATAACAAAATTTGAATTATCTGACTTATACAGTTTTGTGTGCGGACTCTTTGATAGATGCACAGACAAAGGACAGAGACAAATAAGATTTCGTCAGATGAACAAAACTCTAAAAATGAACATTTCTTATGCCTTATATGCAGAAAGTTGTAGATTTTTTTTTTTTTTTTTACTTTTTTTTATAAATTCCAGAGCAAAACTTTTTCTTATTCAGAACGGAACAGCCAATAACAATTGAAAAAATCATTTATACTTGTTTTGATAAAATATAAGACATATATGCACAATGATATTTTGAAAATAAATATAAAAAATATGAAAATATCAAGCATTATGATGTTCTATGTAAATCAAGATGTATATCTATTGATATATACCACCAACCCCGTACATGACACTTAATTTTATTTCTTAATTGCTGCATTTGAACCAGAATTTTCGAAAAACATTTTTTTATAGTGTATATCTGGAAAAAAAAAAGCAATTATTTATTTCGAAATGAATTTGTCTGTAAATTTCTATCGTCAATCAATCGCGTCAACATTCTAGCCAATGAACAACTTTGCTCTTGAAAGTTTAAACGAATATAGTCTTTTATTAATGAATTTTTGCAGACATCCATTTTTTAACAGAGTAATTTATTCCATTTTTCAATATTGGGTGAAAAAAGTCCGGGCCAGGATTCGAATCAGGGACGTATTGGCTGAAGCCGCCAATGCTCTACCAATTGAGCTATCCCGGACACGAATACAGGAGGACTATTTCACCCAATTAACCTCAACGATCACTTTATCTGGTCTGATACTCTGGATCAGCACAACAGAATAATTCGAAGGTCAGCATATGGAACTGCAGAAAATCGCTGCATACGAAATTACATTAGATTAATTGAAAATATTGAAAAATGGAATAAATTACTCTGTTATAATTAATCTAATCCATTTTTTTGTCTGTTTTACTGCGATAACATATTTTTTTCAAAAGCGGTTATAAGGTTTCAATTTACCCAACCGTTTCGGATCTAGTGTACTATTAAAAGTACATGTCTTTTCGTCGAATATTATTTTGTTTTAACAATTAATTTGTTACTTTCTACTTATAGAAATGATAGTAGATGTCTATCAGTGTTCTCGCTGTCGCTCGCCAATGCGCCAAATTGCGACTAAATTCTTCATTTTGCGAGTAAACAAGCGATTAGATTCGCCAAATTGCTAATGTTCAATTTTTGTATTTTCTTTTTTCTTTCTCGTTTTTCATACATATGCATATATATATATATATATTTAATATATACATATTTTTATATTTGTAGCGGATAGTTGAAATTAGATCAATAAAAATCGCTATCACAGTTATAAAAACTTAGGTTATTATAGAACATATTGAAAAATAGGGGGTACATTAAAGGATTAAAGGTATTTTTTTGTGCTACATGGCGAATCTATTTTGCTAATACTTTTTTCATTTGGCGAATGTTTTTTATTTTCGATTAGCCAAATTACTAACGTTGGCCAAATGTCAGCGAGAACACTGATGTCTATGCGTTTCTTATTATGAATTCATTTACTTTTTGATATTTAATAATAACAATAATAATAAAAATTTACCTTATTCTCTTTGTACCGTTGGCGATTCCTTTTTTTTCATACATATACAGTCGACTCTCGTTAATTCGAAATCGGATAATTCGAATCTTCGCTTAATTCGAACTAAACATAAAGTCCCAAAATTTTCAATGGCAGAATAATGTTAAATTTTTTCATTAATTCTAACTCTTTTTTTTCTTGACTTCGTTTAATTCGAACTTTCGAGAATTTTGACTTTCTATTTTTCTTGTATTTCTCACGGATTTCAGATCATTTGAATAACTTTCTTTGATTTTTGTGAAAATTGTTCCGAATGAGTATACACATATTCCAATGCATTTGATATCCACTTTCTTAGTGCCCCGTCTGTCCATCAGTGACGCTTTAAATTTTTGTTCCGTCGTGCTTGTTTCTAATTTTTAAATTAGTTTATGTATTTGTATATTCTAATTTAATATTAAGTCATATTCTAATGATAACAGACGAAATAAATAAAAAAAAACACCATAACACTAATTCCTTTGTAATAACATCATATTAAGCATGGTTTCATTTCATATTTTCCATAATTCGAACTTCGTATAATTCGAACATTTCTTGTGGTCCCGACGAGTTCGAAATAATGAGAGCCGACTGTATATACACTCTTAAAAATTTTAAATGCAGATTAATTTTCTGAACGAATCATGTGTGATAAAACGCAAAAAAACATTAGAAAGCTATCTATTAATAATGTCAGTTTAAACCTGATGTATAATACGATATTTTTTTTGGCGTCTCCAAAAGCTCTTTCTTAGAGTATTATCAGATAAACATGAACTAAATCGTACACAAAATAAGTACATTCGTCGCATTTCAGACAATAAGGTAATCTTTAAATATCAGAAAGTCTATTTGGATAGCTACGATTAACATTATTAAAGTAAAAATAATTTTGTCCTTAATCTTTCGCATCCGATTTTTTTTTTTTTTTTTTTTTTTTTTTTTTTTTTTTCCAGTTTCTAGAAAAAAATGCTTTAACGTTAATAACATTAACACTAGCCATCAATATAGACTAATAAGTGTTTAATGAATATGTCATTGTCTGATAATGAATCATGACATTGAAGATAATGAATGTGGCTGTTTTGCGTACTATTTAAATTCATATTCATATGACAATAGGCTTAGGAGTAATTTTTGGAGATGTTTAGAAAATATTGTATAAGAACAAGTTTTTATATTGCGATATTCTAATACTTTTTGCGTTTTATTACACAAGGTTATTCCAAGAAAATAACTTTTATTTTAAATTTAATCAGTGAAATATATGTTTAAAATAAAAAAATCTAAAATGTTGCAAAGAGAGTTAATCAAAAATAATAATTATTATTATTAAATGCCTAAATATAAATGAAGTCATATATAGTAAATGCATAGACGTATACTAACATTAAAATATGTAAATAGTCGCTAAAATATTTCTTAAAACAAAATAATACTCAATTAAAAGACATGTACTATTAATAGTACAGCAGACCAGAAAGGGTTAAAATGGAAAAACTAGTCGTTGGGGGGCCACCGTAATACTTACCCATCATGGATATGTATATGAAAATGAAACATGTGAAAACTATTTATACAATGCATTGCAATTCATAAACAAATTTATATATTGTTAATATACATAGTAATGCTATATTAAAGAACTGCTAATGTACCAATTTCGACAAATTATAAAACGCCAAACTACTCAAGTAGTACCGAACTCCGTAAAAGAAACATCCTTATAACTCCAAAAATAATAATTCTATTAACTAACAATTAACTGCGTCTTATTAAGCGTCTCATTTCCAATTAAAATATACCTCTGAATTGAAATTTGAATGAAATACAGGGTCATGAAAAATCGAAGAATGTAAAAAACAGGATTACGAATATCTCGGGAACTAATGATCCGATTGACTTTATTCTATATGCAAAATGTGTGTTATTTTATTGCCTTTTACGTCCATTTCTTAGAATAAAAAAATTCGAAAATTTTTATATACCTTTCATCAGAACGAATTTTTCGAGAGTCCGAAAAAAATAGTTCCGGATAATCAAGGTTGCTGATATTAAATAGGCTTCGTCCCATTTTTACATACTAACTACATACAAAATTTCAAGTCTCTATCTCAATTTGTTCGGGAGATAGAGCGTTTACAGACAGACAGACGGACGGCAAAAATTTTTTTCTAAAAATATGTTTTTCGGAATCTCCACTACCTAAAACGTGTAAATCCGTCAAAAAAATTTTTTTCGATTTTCAAAACGATTGCAAGACTTACCCTATACTACGTATGATGGGTAAGTAAAAATCGAACCCAAAAGGATTAATAAGTTTCCAAAATCACAAAGTATATCCGTAAAGGGCCGTGCTAACAAAAAGGGAAGCAATTTTATAAAGTTTTTATCTGAGTCTAAGAAGAGAAATAATGAAAGAAGGAATAGAAGTAAAAACGAATTCAAAAATTGAACTGTTGACAGTTTGACAGGAATGTTTCAGTTCAGAAAGTCTTGCGGAGCCCCCCCCCCCTCCCCCTCTTTTGAAGGAGCAAACAGGAGCAGATCTGAAAGAAATGTGACGGTGATAAATCGATACAATTTGACCTTTATGGACCGGTTGCATTTCCATATAATTTTATGATGTGACAAAAAAAGTTTCTGTTTTTTTTTTTTTTTCTTTTTTTAGGTGCGTTTGTAATTATGTAAATACGTAGCACTTATAGTCTTCGTTTGATCTGCCTGCCTCTCCCCATGTAACAGCGCAAAATCTATCCCACTGAATGATTTGAAATTTAATTTACATTGCAACCTCAATTATCCGAGCTAATCGGGATTGCTAGTACCTCGGATATCGGAAATCTCCGTTAATAGAAATTGTGTATAAAAACTCGCCGTGCTTTCGAATTTTTCATATCTTAGATAATAAAAAATAATAAAAGATCATTTTTTTTAAGTGATAAAAATATATATAAAGTTATTTTACCACCTTTGAATAGTAAGAGTGTACTTTCAAATGTAAAATATCTGAAAACTGTTTTGTAATTTACTGACTTTTTATGATTTTTAATCCAAATAGTTCGATTACGGAATAATAGTATATGAATATTTTTATCAATTATTTTTCGGAAAAAAACACCATTTCTACCCACAGTCCTAGGATTGACATTTACACTTGTTTATTTAATAAGTTTTCAAAGTAACAAAGTTCCGTAAAGAGCCGTGCTTAACAAAAAGGGAAGCAATTTTATAAAAGTTTTTATCTGAGGCTAGAAGAGAAATACAGAAAAAAGGAACAGAAATAAAAACGAATTCAAAAAGTGAACTGTTGACGATTTGACAGGAATGTTTCAGTCCAGAAAGTCATGCGGAATCCGCCCCCTCCCCTCTTTTGGGGGAGGAAAAAGGAATTCGGGAGCAGATTTGAAAGAAATTTGACGGTGATAAATCGATATAATTTGACCTTTATGGATCGGTTGCCATTCGCATATAATTTTATGATGGGCTATCATGTAGTATTCGCCCGGAGATGGCGGTCATTTTGTTTCCTGATTTTAAATCTCTATATTTTGTTTTATTCATTTATTTCTGATGTTGTTTTTTTAAATGTATAATCTCTGAAACAGTTTTTATTGTAATTTCGGAATAGATATATTTTTAAATTAATATTTACTTCATTTCACTGTTTTAAAATTTATGTATTTATCGTTAGCTAACTATAAATCTCTCCACTCCCTTCCCCTATTTTTTTCCTTTTTTACAAATAATATTTGGAGTGCTGATTTTCAGTTTAAAAATTTGTTGTTGTTTATATTTAATTTCTGAATTCTTCGAAAATTATGTATAAAGTGGGCATAAGTGACAATCAAAGAAACGAAATGGCGGATTCCGGGCTAATACTACATCTGTTCCTTATGATGTGACATAAGAAGTTTCTTTCGGTATATTTTTAGGTGCGTTCATAATTATGTAAATACGTAGAACATAGTGCAGACAGACATAACCACTACTTGCGGTCACTCGTCGGCGTGTTTTATATCCACTTGCGGCGTTGTTTATGTATAATGACTTTTTCATGTCAAAGAAGGGAAACTTCAATCGAATTGCAGGACAGAGAACCTTTCCCTCAAGTAGGGTTGGGCTTCTTATCTCTTGAACCCTTGTAATCTTCCCGCATTCTATTGTCAATAAATCGCAGAATAATTAGGAACACTGTTAAAAGTGAAGGTGATAAACCGGTGCCATTTGGGACCCGGAGGTGAAAAGGCCCTAGGGTCCATTGGAACCCGGAGCATTTGGAATCCTATGGTGCCATAGGGGCTTGGATATGTGGTTGCAGTGCCGACAGGTCTCTTATTGGGTGATTGGAGCTAAATAAGGTGCCATGCACTTCGTATTGGCAGCAATGTGGCATCTCATCGGGTGACTGGAACCATGCGCATGCGCTGTGACGTGTGTCTTTCTGTTTTCTGTGACGGCAAGTAAAATCTATGGCTATGAGTGAATGAAGGTGAGCTCGATGGCCGAGCGGTTAGAACGCTGAGCTTGTAATCAGACGTTGTGAGTTCGAATCCTTCGACGGCCAAAAGTCGGTTTGTATATTTTTTATTTTTTTATTATTGGACACTCCGGATTAAGGGTGCTATTTTTTCACCCTAATTAAAGGTGCCATTCTGGCTCCTTTAGGGGTGTCACCAGAGAGACAAGCCTTTCACCCCTAAAAAGTTCAATGTGTCACCATTAGTTTTAACAGTGAATAAAGTATCACCTAGAACTCAGTTAAGTTTGGACAAAACACGCATGTGCTAGCAGCCTCATCATAGTCGTCGTTTGGTCCGTCAGTCTGACTGCATGTAAAAGCGCAAAATCTACACAAACGAATGGTTTGAAATTTAACATATATAACCGTTGCAGAATTTTGTCTGGTCATTTCTAATTTTATGGAAATCGAATCAAGACTTAAAAAGATATTTACAAAGTTTTCTTCCTTCTATCAAATCCTAACATATGTCGTTAATTCAATGACATCTCATGATGGTTTATAAATCATGGTTGCCATGGTCATGACACCCTATTTAAGATAGAGTCATATTATTTTCGAATTTAATTTACAGAATTGTAATAAATTTTGTATTCATGCATCTTTGTATAAGAGTGCAATATCTATTGGACCAAGACCTGAGTAATTATAAAACAAGTTATAGTACAAACGCACGTCATTTGCAACATGTAACGTACTATTTTTGACTTGTTCTTTTTTATATTCAATTATTTTTAAGAATGTTAAAGCAGAATACCGATGGTCAATAAATTTTCTTTTGGGTTTGTGAACAGATTATAGCTTTTACTATTATATGCAGCTAACTTCGAACTTTGAAAATTTATATGGAGAAAAGCGTAATTTTAGGAGAAGAAAAGGGTAATTGTTTTCTTGGGGAGAAAAAGTACCTTCAAATTGGTCAAAATACCGATTTTCTTTTTTTTTTTTTATTGTAATATAATGCTTCTTTAATTGTGAATATTTTGACATCTCATTTTTACCTAACTCAATTATTATATTCCGAGATATTGCAAATTTTGTCAATAGATCCAGCGCAATGACCCATGCAAATGAAAAGTTTAAATTGATTTTTCTTCCTGTTCATATTTTAATAACTTGTTCGATAAATACTAAGGCTTTTTTTAGCTCACAGGCTATCATAGCCTGAGAGCTTATGTGCCCGTCCGCTTTCTGTATGTACGTTCGTTCGTACGTTCGTGCGTAACGCGATAACTCGTGATAAAAATATCCGATCCACTTGAAATTTTTTATGTAGGTATATCCTGACAAGACGCTTCCCTGATTAGTTTTTGGAGTTCATTCGATATGTATAAGAGGGGGAACGGGGGGCTCATGCCCCTCCCCTTAGTTGATATAAATGAGATTTTCATGCAGAATTAAGTTTTCGTTCAAAATTTAGATTAGGATCATTCTGATGAGGCGATTCCGTGACTGTCATTAAGTGTTCATTGAATAAGTATAAAAAACAGGGGTTCTAACCCCCCCCCCCTTAATTTATATAAATGGGTTTTCAAGCAGAATTTTCAGATTTCGTTCAAATCTGAATAGTTTTGGAAGTTTAATGGTTAAGTATAAAAGAGGAGGATAACTCCTTTTAAATTATATAAATGCTAAATGGGTTTTTATTAAAATTATCTCATTTGCTCTGAATTTTGGATATAGATTTTTTATATGATAAAGCATGTCTTTGATAGTATAGGAGGTTCAATGATTAAGTATAAAAAAAGAGGAAAGGGGAGAGCTGTTTCCCCTTCTTAATTTTTTTTCGAACGGAATTAACCCTTGAAAATATAAGGCTTTAATGTACAATTAGTATTTGTAGCCTGTGAGCTCAATGCCATCAATTTAACTGGGCAGTATTCTTTATTACTAATTTAGATAGAGGTTTGAACTTTTTCCTACTTGTTCTCCATGATGTGTTTAATATTTTGTGAATGGATTTGACATTAAAGTTTATTGTTATTTTTAAAACAATATTTAAATTGAGAGTTTGTTGATTTTTTTTTTTCATTTTTTAACGTTCACGAAATTAAAAAAAAAAAAAAATCATGTTAAGGGTGTATTCCGATCAAAACCGCTTATTTTCCGATTTATTTTTAGATCCACTTTTGCTCTCAAATGCACCAAAACTTTGAAAATCTCTTATTTAGAAACTATATAAGGTGCCATGTCTGTTGATTTTTTGATAAATGCAGAAAATATTACAAAAAAATGCTGTCAAAGTTGGTCTTTCGAACAGAATTTTCCGAGGCAGGAGATCTGAGATCGAAAAAAAAGGGTCATGCTGAAAAAATAATTGTCGATAAATCAAATTCTAATTAATGCAGCGAGAAATTACATCACACAGCATTTTATATATCGCTTCAAAAATCATCCCAGCAAGTTTCATGTTTCTACTTTTAAAAATGAGTTTGGAAATGTATCGGAAAATTTTGAGCTGTTGAAGGTGGAAAATCATTTTTTCGAATACACTTTTAAGTGTAAAATCGCATATATCTAAAAATCCATGCACAGTTTTATGTAGTATATTCTAATGAATGTAGAAAAAAAATCGCAGCAAACATATTCTTATTTTTTAAAAGTAGTAAGGATTTTAAAAAAGTTAATAAAAAAAAATTAAAAGGCACTCCGGGAGTGCCGACAGAAGTGAAAACTTGAACAATTATGTGTGTATTTTTTTAGTCGTCTGGACATATTTTATTGTGCAGAAAATACTTTTAAATGAAGTGTTTTTTATTCATTATTATAAACTACTGCTACAAAAATTATATTACAATTTTCATTTAATGCGTTATTGTACATGAAAAATAATGCATATTATTTTACATACAAAAATTGCAATCTATTGCTTAAAACATAAATTTACAAATGCATGAAATATGAAATATCGTCAGTTGGTATTCTTTGAAATAAATACCCATAAAACTTATGAATTTTCATCCCCATTTCAACAATTCTTCCATCATCATCATCATCATTATTATCATTATATTCTAGATTTGATATTATAGGTTTAAAGTAAGTAAAATATATAGCAAACAATTTTGATTCAATTCTATTTAAATATCTTGTAATGACTGCATCAATTGTAATTTTTTATCTCTCTGTGTTAAGATTGCGATGGTTGGTCATTGTTAAATCAAATTTTCTATTTAAAAATTCAATTAATTGTAGATTTTCATCATCCACAAAGTTGATGTTGAAATCCCTACTCAAAATCATCGGCAAATCATCAAATCTCTTTCCAATTCTATCTTGAAGTAATGCAGAAGCCTCTTTAGAACAAATAAATAAATTTTCATACAAAAATTCTCATTTGCACTTAAAGACTTATCCGGTGAAATATAAATGGCAACCAATACAATTAGTTTTTCATTTTCAGAGTGGCAACAACAAACACATATATCACTTATATCAAAAACATTACTACTAAACATACTGGTGTACCTCACATGCACATTCATATGAATTGTGGAAATATATGCCCATTACATCAAACAACCTTTTATAAATAGCTACTCCTGCTGCTGGACGACTGTATCTTCCGAAACTTGCAACAAATTGAATAGTAATCAAACAATATAAGTTGTTAAACTTTAAATACAATTTTTTAAAAAATGGTTGGAAAGTGCAGCATAATCGATGCACAATATCATGATTTTTCTTTCTTAACTTTTTATTCCATCTGGTAACAGTATATTTTGTTAAACTTTAAATACAATTAAAATTTTAAAAAATGGTTTTGAAATGTAGCCTAATTGATGTGCAATGTCATGTTTTTTCTTTCTTAACTTTTTATTCCATTTGGTATCAATTTATGTTGTTACTATTTAAATACAATCAAAAATTTAAAAAAAAAGAGAGAAAAATGGTTGGAAAGTGCAATGTAATCAATGCGCGATGTTATACTTTTTCTTTCTTAACATTTTATTCCCTCTGGTAACAGTATAAGTTGTTAAGGTTTAAATACAATTACAATTTTTAAAATTGGTTGGAAAGTACTGCATAATCAATGTACAATATCATGTCTTTTCTTTCTTATCATTTTATTCCATTTGATAACAATATAAGTTGTTAAACTTTAAAAACAATTGAAAATATATATATATATATATAAAAAAGGTTTAAAAGTGCAGCATAATCGATGTGCAATGTCATGTTTTTCTTTCTTAACTTTTTATACCATTTGGTATCAAATTATGTTGTTACTATTTAAATACAATCAAAAATTTAAAAAACTGAAAAAAGTGGTTGGAAAGTGCAGCATAATTGATGCACAATGTCATATTTTTTCTTTCTTAACATTTTATTCCTTCTGGTAACAGTATATGTTGTTAAACTTTAAATACAATTATAATTTTAAAAATTGGTTGAAAAGTGTAGTATAATCGATGAGCAATGTCATGTCTTTTCTTTCTTAACTTTTTATTCAATTTGATAACAATGTAAGTTGTTAAACTTTAAATACAATTGAAAATTTAAGGAATTGAAAAAAATGGTTGGAAAGTGCAGCATAATTGATGTGCAATGTCATGTTTTTTCTTTCTTAACTTTTTATTCCATTTGGTATCAATTTATGTTGTTATTATTTAAATACAATAAAAAAAATGAAAAAAAGTAGTTGGAAACTGCAGCATAATCAATGCATAATGTCATACTTTTTCTTTCATAACGTTTTATTCCATCTATTAACAGTATAAGTTGTTAAACTTAAATACAATTATAACTTAAAAAAACACTCGGACATTCGCGCAAGCGCCCTGTGCCGCCTAAACGGAGCAGCACACTCAGGCACGGTAGAAAGAGTGGGAGATACTAGTTCCTCTCCCTTCCCCTCGATCTTACGCTTTTTCGATCAGCATCACGTGACCCTGACGCGAGTTTGGAAGTTTTTACCCATACAAAAAGTGCTCAGCGCCGCTAAAGAAGTTTTCACTTCAAAAATTAAATTTTAGTCAAATAGGCTGTTCAACAAGATTTCTTTTAATTTTATTTTTAGTATTAAGTATTGTACCAACACATACATTGCAGTATTATTCAAAATTGGGAAAAAAAAAGTTTCAAAAATACTGTGTCCGCTTAAAATGTTAGATTTTGTTATTAAATTGTATAGTGTTTTTATTTTTTATCGTATATGGGCAACAGAAATTTTAAGTTCAAAACAAAATTCCATTATAAACATGTTCAATTTTAATAGCGTTTTGCTGCACTTATATGTCCCTATTTAAAGATCACTGTCCCGCTTTTTTGCGATGCTGGAACTGGCAACACTAGTTACAAGAGTTTACAGAATCAGAGGAAAGTAATTAATATATGGCTCTTGTCACAATATTTTGTCTATACGCACTGCAGCTGCTACTCTAAATAAGTGATCTAGTAAAACATCGATAACTGTAAGAAATGTGATATAAATCACATCAGATTCTTCGGGGTGTATTTTCCGTGAGTGTAGTGAATTAATAAGTTGCTACATAAACACGAGATACACCAAATATGAAATTCAGCCTGAAGGAAAGAAAAGCAATAAATCGATTACTGTGCAAGATTAATGTTTAGAGAATGGCATCAAACCTTAGAAAGCCATTTCGCTCCCACCCTCAAGGGACTAAGAGTGTTTATAAGGGCAAAGCAGACGATTAGGAAATGTGTTATGACTAAACAACCAACCCTACCATTACTCCTTCCGAACAGTAATTCCCAATACAGCATATTTTATGTTTTACATTATCCCCAGGCAATTTCAGAGTAATGTTTTCAATATTATGCAAATTTGATATGATTATTAAAAAAAGAAGATGCAGTCTTAATTTTGATCACTGGACCATGATTTTACAATATTACTCAAGAGATTCTGGCAATTCAGCTTTTAAAAGATAATTTTCATTTGAATTAAAGTCGAAACTTTTATAAATGTGTTCAGGTAGGTTCATTCTATCAGAGAAAAATTTTCAAAATTACATTTTAATATTTAAAATATATTTTTTTATATACATACACATAATATACAGTCGGCTCTCGTTAATTCGAACTCGTCGGGACCACAAGAAATGTTCGAATTATCCGAAGTTCGAATTATGGAAAATATGAAAAGAAAACATGCTTAATGTGGTACTATTACAAAGGAATTAATGCTATAGTGTTTTTTAAATTTATTTCGTCTGTTATCGTTGGAATGTGACTTAATATTAAATTAGAGTGTATAAATACATAAATTAATTAAAAAATTAGAAACAAGCACAATGGAAGAAAAAATTAAAACGTCACTGATGGACAGATGGGGCACTAAGAAGGTGGATATCAAATGCATTCTATAATATGTATACTCGTTTGGAACAATTTTCACAAAAATCAAAGCAAGAAAGTTATTCAAATGATCTGAAATCTGTGAGAAAGAAGAGAAAAATGAAATATCGAAATTCTCGTTAGTTCGAATTAAACGAAGTCAAGAGAAAATGAGTTCGAATTAATGAAAATTTTTAACGTTATTCTTCCATTGAAAATTTCGGGACTTCATATTTAGTTCGAATTAAGCGAAGATTCGAATTATCCGATTTCGAATTAACGAGAGTCGACTGTATATATATATATATATATATATATACATCTTTCTTTCGTTTCTATCGTCCCCACTCGTTTGTATTTTTACTTTCTTCTATCATGACAAGATAAAAGTATTGGATTCGTGAAAATTTTTGAAACCCGGATTTGGACGAATTTACACGTTTTAGGGATCAGAGAAAACTAAAAAAATGTTTTTACAAAATGTCTGCCTGTCCGTGTATCTGCCAGTGTGTGTGTCCGTAGGTCGCCATTCTACCATCAAAAAGTGTATAAAGATATGCATAAGTTGAACCACATTTTTTGTGAATATTTTTGACTGTAGCAAGCAGGTCCTCCTTCAATTTTGAAATATTCTGCCCAAAGGAAGCGCTGCAATCGTGATTTTTGTGCCATTTTCAATATTGTACCGGCCAAAAGTGTATGAAGTTATGCATCGAATTCAACCAAAATTTTTGTGTAAGTGTATATTTTGTTAAGAAAAACTATAATTCGACTTCGAAATATCGTCTATAGTCATTTGCTCTTCCCTTCGCCGCTGTCTAAGGTTCTAAGGAGGGGGGGGGGGGAGTTGTTTCTATTATTTTACTCAATTTTCAGCCCACCCAATAGTTTTCAAAAGTTGGTGCTATCTTTCATTTATTTGGAATGGGAAACATATGGTTTAAATAAAATTTAAGGTAAATTTATCGGTGAACGAAGCAAAAAATATTTAATAAAAGAAAAGAAGAAAATTAAAAAACATGTGCGATTTCACAGCACAGTATAGGAAAGATAAATGTGTCAAAAATGGTTATGTTTATAACTTCGTATTATCATTATTATTATTTAAAAGATAATAATAATAACAGTAACGAGGGTTAAAAATAAAAAATATATATGGAACAGCTACATCATTCACGAAATCTTTTACCAAAAACTGCATGAATTTTTTTTTTCTATTGTTCCTAGTTTCTCTATGGACTTTAAAAGATCAACAAGATCTTATTCGAGGAAAGCAAATCTTTATTTATAACACTTCATCCCCACCCTCATTAAAGTCTCCGGAGAGGTGAAAAAGTTAACAGTTTCTCGTTGAAAATCACATTTTTTTTGTTATTTAGAAAATGTGGATGATGGAATTTATGATGGATGAAGCTCTTTAGAAAGATGAGGAGCGTTAATACAACACTTCTTGGAATCGCCAATAGCGTTATGTCAAAGATGTGTCAGGAATTTTCCACTGTTCTTTGCCATCCCAATAATAGTTAACCTTTTCGAGTCCATTTTTTTTTTTTTTTCAATTTTTAGAAAAAATTAGTCTTATGTTAATATCGTTAACATTAGCTATCCAAATAGACTAATTAGTATTTAACAGATATTTAATTAATAAGAATGTATTTATTAAAATACAACGTATTGCTCAGTGGTGCACAAAACAAGAATTTTAATATACACTTGTACAATTAAAATAAAATAAAAATATCAACGTTTCGCGCCGTCTTCTGCGGGCGTCTTCAGGAAAATATGATAATGGAAGGACTAAGTTTACATCTTGATCGAGAGATAATATTTCTAATAAATTAAAATCAAATGAATTAAAAGTTTAAAAATGTTGCCAATTACAGGTGAGTAAAAATTAAAATATTGCAACGAAATAAAAATTTTAAGATTTTATGATGTTATGCCATATTTTTGGTATATTGTAGGATAAATTATCATTACATGGTAATTTTTACTCACGTATAAGTGGCAACATTTTAAACTTTTAATTCATTTGATTTTAATTTATTAGCAATATCATCTCTCGATCAAGATGCAAACTTAGTCCTTCCATTATCATATTTTCCTGAAGACGCCCGCAGAAGACGGCGCGAAACGTTGATAGTTTTATTTTATTTTAATTGTACAAATGTATATTAAAATTCTTGTTCTGTGCACCACTGAGCAATGTGTTGTATTTTAATAAATACATTCTTATTAGTTAAATTTTATGGTGCAACTGTCCTGTATATATTTAAGATATTTAATTGTCTGAAACGTAACGAATATTGTTGCTTTGTGTACTATTCAATTCATATTCGTATGACAATAGGCTAAAGAAGAAGTTTTAGAGCTGTTTAGAAAATATTGTATTAGTATTAGATTTAACTTATATTACACCTTTCTAATACTTTTTGCGCTCTATTACACGCGACTCTTTCAGGAATGTAATTTTTATTTTAAATTTAAAGAGTAAAATATATGCTTAAAATAAAAGAATCGCCAATGGCGCAAAGAGAATGAAGCAAATAATAATTATTATGATTATTACTAAATGCCGAAACATAAATGAAGTCATATAGTAAATGCATAGACATGTACTAACATTACTACATGCAAATAATTATAAAAGTACTTCTTAAAATAAAATAATATTCCGTTGAAAGACATGTACTATTACTAGTACCCCAGAACTGAAAGGGTTAAATTCAAATTCTTATCGCGTAAAATTATAAATTTGACATTTTGAAGAAAAATATCTGATTCTTTTTTCAATATATTATTATTAGTTTTTTTTTTTTTTTTTAAAGATTCGAAAACTTCTTAAATACCTATTTTATCATACAGTGAAACTTCCCTTTAACGAAGTCTCTATTTAACGATGTTTGCTACTTAACGAAATTTTCTGCAGAACCTTGACTTAGAACATCATTAAAATGGAAATTATTCTCCATATTATAAAAAAAAATATATTCTATATAACGAGGTTTATTCCATTTTTCTGCGTGTACAACATTCAAACGGAGTGGTTGCAGTTGCGACGGATGTAGGAATTTTTTTCAGCAGATTGTGTGAAAATGAAATTATTTATTTATTTAATAATTTGCATTCAAAAGAAAAAATGCTGAAAACCTCCGATATAATAAGAAAAGATTTCCAGTTTTACGAAAATGTTACCGATAATTTCTTCGGGTTTTTAGAAAAGTGTTAAAAAAATATGAGCCATGTATTTTTTATAAGAAAATTGTACAAAGTAATGTTATAGACCTTTTTTAAAGTTAAGGATTTGGAATGCTAAGAAAAAAACGGAAAATGTACCCTTAGCTTTAGTTTTTGTTTATCTTTCTTTATAAAATGTTTTTTAAACACACATTTCAATTAAATTTTTCTCCTATGTCTAAATTATATCTTTCAAGAAAACTGCTGCTCGAATTAAAATACATTTTCCTATATTTCCATTTTATGTGCATTTACTTGGGGACATTGTGTTGGGAGAGAGAAGTAAATTGAATTTTTGTTATAATTTTAGAAAAATTCTTGCATGCTTGTATCAGGGATATGTTTAGGAAAATTTTAGTTTCTCAAGGGTTGAAACCTTTTCAAAAAATCGATTTTTTTTATGAATTAGTTTGATTATTCAATTAATTCTTAACTCAATGCAAAAAACCGCATAAAAATATTAGCATTTTTAACGGAGTTATAAGCATTTATGTATCAATACTTACATAGCCGCATCCATATAATTTCAACATGGAGTCGTGTTTTCTCAAAGCTTGATTTTTGACGACTAACACCAAGATTTTAAAAAAAACTACTTGATGGAATGGCTTAATTTTTTTTGTATGCATATAACATCATAATCTAGATTATGAATTAAGGATATAACTATCACTTAATAAAAACAGCATTAAAAAATCTCTCAAAGTTGAAAATTTAAAAAACCCTAAAAAATACAACTTTTTTTTCCATTAAAAATACTCAAAATATTAAACTATCTAAAATATATTAATTCATAATCTAGATAATGGTATTATATGCATGCAAAAAAAACTAAGCCATTCCATCAAATAGTTTTTTTAAATCTTGGTGTTAGTCATCAAAAATCAAGTTTTGAGAAAACGCGACTTAAATTTGAAATTATATGGATGCGGCTATGAAAGTGTTGATACATAAATGCTTATAACTCCGTTAAAAATGGAAATATTTTTATGCTGTTTTTTGCATTGAGCTAAGAATTAAATGAATAATCAAATTAGATCATTAAAAAAATCGATTTTTTGAAAAGTTTTCAACCCCTGAGCCCCCTTAAAGGAGCCTTCACAAAATAATTTATCTTGAAACAAGACCCTTCAGAAATTTTTTTAATCCCCAAACAGGACCCTTCACAATATTATTTGTCTCTTAAATAGATCTTTCGCAGAATTTTTTAACCTTCAAATTGAATTTATCACAAATTTAATTATTCAATAATAAAATCTGGCTTGCCAATAGGCAGTTGAACTCACCAAAGAGGATATTACATAGCTTTTTATATATGAAAAATTGAACCTGAAGACATCGATAATTTGAAATTCACAAAATTCTGACTAGAATTTTCACAAATATAAGAAAAAAATTCACAATTTCATAAAAACAGGACCCTGTGAGAAAATTTCAAAAATATGCATTAAAATATTTAATTGCTATAAAGGACATCAAATACTAATAAAAACATTAAAAGATCTTAATAATTTTTACATGTTTCGATTGAATTTACTCAATCATCATCAGAAAAACAAAATACAAGTAAACACAAAGATGGAAAATGACAATAAACTATTACAGATGAAATTTAAAAATTTTTAAAAATAAAAATCACGCGCGTTACATTTTAATTATGTATCACGTTGCTTAATTTTTAAATTATTTTAATAGTTTATTGTCATTTTCCATCTTTGTGTTTACTTGTATTTTGTTTTTCTGATGATGATTGAGTAAATTCAATCGAAACATGTAAAAATTATTAAAATCTTTTAATGTTTTTATTAGTATTTGACGTCTTTTATAGCAATTAAATATTTTAATGCATATTTTTGAAATGTTTTTAATGAACACATAATAAAATTTCTATTTATAATTAATGCCTGTGAGAAAAGTTTCCACAGACCCCTGCTTGTATGGTCATAAGAACATAAACTGGATACAAAATCCATCGCCGCAGACACTGCTATCGTAAGTGAGTGAGTGAGCACACTGACAATTAGTATATTGCCATCGTAAATGATAAAAATGCAATTTTCTTTCAGAATTAACTGTTCTTTAACTTTTTCAGTAACTTATCATGGCTGATCTTTTGCAACTGACTGGAGAAGCGTTTTGTCTCAAATTCATCAACTTAATATATTCCACGAGGGATTTTTTAAAATCTCATTTATTATGCATATTAAAATATATCCATCATTATAAATTATATTTTTTCGTAGTTAAAGATTTCAAAATATAACGACGAAGAGGAAAAATTTACACAAAATCAAAATTTGGAGCTTGGTAAATTTTCGAAAGAACAAAAACAGCTTTCTTCTATTTTTTTTTCTATTGTTCCTAGTTTATCTACATGGGCTTTTCAGGATCGACAAACTCTAAGGTTCCGTTCAGATTTCAATGCTCTCCATGTCAACTGAATTCTTGGAAAAAGTGGGGATGTCTTTTGTAGAGGATCTATTTGCGGTTTCTTCATAATAGAACTGAGGGGATTTAACAAAAGAATCGGGAGATGAGCAATCCAGCCTACTTGACGAATAGATTTTTCTTTTGCCACACAACCGTCCCTTTCCTGCAAAACTTATTAAAGATCAAAAACACCGCGTCCCTACAACAAAGGAGCCGACATCGAACTTCAAGAAGTGGTCACATGTGTTTGGGCCTTTATTCGGGGAAAGCAAATCTTGATTTATATCACTTTATCAACTTCTCTTCCCTACCCTCATTAAAGTCTCCGGGGAAGTGGAAAAGTTAACAGTTTCTTGTTGAAAATCACTCCCCCCCATTTTTTTTAGAAAGTGTTATTATTTATGATGGCTGAAGCTCTTTAGAAAGATGAGGATCGTTAAGACAACACTTCCTTGAGTCGCCAATAGCGTTACGTCAAAAATGCGTTTGGAATCTTCCACTATTCTTTTGTAAAATTATGAATTTGGCATTTTGAAGAAAATATCTGATTCTTTTTTCAATGCAAAACTAATTGTCCTTTTAAAAGATTCGAAAACTTTTTAAATATCTATTTTAACATACTTATTGCCAGATTATTTTTAAAACTTTAGATTGCTTACGAGAAGAAAGGAATCGGATATTATGGTCTTTCTGGCAAGTAAAGAATGTATTCACATAGTGTTGGAAGAGCGAAGTAAATTGAATTTTTGTTAAAATTAAAGAAAATATTTTGCAAGCTTGTACGATCATAAGAAAATAAACTGGATACAAAATCTATTGCCACAGACACTGCTACCGTGAGTGAGTGAACACGCTGACAATTAGTATATTGCCATCGTTAATGATAAAACTGCAATTTTTTTTAGAATAAATTGTTCTAAACTTCCTCAGACCTGGTGTGTCCTATAGGATACGCTTTTTTACAGTTTTTTCTCACGTGTATAAATATTGTTATAAAAAAGAAAAATTGATGTGAATGGAGCCTAGCAGATAGCAGAATAGCCATTTGTTTCTTATACCGCTTTTTTAGTGAGCTGCATGTTGCTTATAAATGGCTTGTAGCAGAAATGTACAAAATGTAAATAAAATGAAAACGTAAATAATTTTATACGTTATTTTTTACGTAAATAGCCATCATAAATAAGAACACTTTCTAAAAACAGGGGGGGGGGCATCAAAAGGCGATTTTCAAGAAGAAACTGTTAACTTTTTCACTTCCCCGGAGACTTTAATGAGGGTAAGGGTGAGAAGTTGATAAAGTGATATAAATCAAGATTTGCTTTCCCCGAATAAGAATTTGTCGTTCGTGAAAAGTCCATAGAAAAACTAGGAACAATAGAGAAAAAATAGAAAAAATCTGTTTTTGTTCTTTCATTCAATTTACCAAGATCCACATACGTTAATTTTCACGTTAAAATAGTTAAAATATTCTTTATAGAGTGAATAAGCAGTAAAAAAGTGTTAAATATATATTTATTTTATGTTCTTCAATGTTTTTGTAGTGCAAAATGTAAAATAAAAAAAAATAATCCTAAAAAATTGTCAAAAAAATTATTTTTTGAGTCCCTATGTTTCATCGAATTTTATGTACCAAAAATAAATTTTAATTGTTTTCGCTGTTCAATCTATCTTAGTTATCAGTTTGTTAATATAAATACATAATTGAAACTTAAAATGGTACATAAATAAACCCTGGGATCTGAGGAGGTTAACTTTTTTTAGTATCTTATGATGGCCATTCTTTTACAACTGATTAGAGAAGGGTTTTATCTCAAATTCATTAACTTATTATATTCCCACAACGGTTTTTTTTAACCTCATTTATTAAGCATATTAAAATGTACGCATTTTCAATAATTATATATTTTTTCGTGGTTAAAGATTTCAAAATATCAAGAAGAAGTGGAAAAAATTACGCAAAATCGTAATGTGGAACTTTAGGATCAACAAGCTCTTATTCGCAGAAAGCAAATCTCGATTTATAACACTTCATCAACTTCTCTCCCCTACCCTCATTAAAGTCTCCGGGGAGGTGGAAAAGTTAACAGTTTTTTGTAGAAAATCACCTTTTGCTTTATATTCTTTTTTTTTATTTATTTATTATTTATGATGGATGTAGTTCTTTGGAAAGATGAGGAGCGTTAAGATATCTCTCCTTGGGGGTCATCGAAATTTCGCTATATCATTGAAATATAGCGTCTGGAAGTTTCCATCGTTATTACTTCTCGAACGCATAATGTAAGGAAAGCATTGTAATCATGATTTATATGATTGCGGGGGGGAACAAGGTAAATACTCGAACTCACATACTATAGAAAAAATATCGTGAAAAATGACCTCCCTTTTTAAAGACTATCTATTGTCTCTACAATGCGAACACTCCATAGGTGTTTATGTAGCGTTCTCGTTTAATCTTTAAAAAACAGAGGCAACTTTTCATGATATTTTTGTATGTGTAATGAAGTCATTGTAATCATAATTTGTATGTGTCTGAGAGGAACAAGATAAATTCCCAAATACATACTCTATTAAAAATATCGTGAAAAATTACCTCTCTTTTTAAAGACTATCTATTTTCTCTACAATGAGAACAAACATTCCATAGGCGTTTATGTAGCGTTCTTATTTGTTAGAAAATAAGGTAGTTTTTAAAAAACAGAGGCAACTTTTCATGATATTTTTAGCAGTGTATGTGTAATGAAGTCATTGTAATCATGATTTGTATGTATGTAGGATTGAACAAAGTAACTTATCGAACACATAACGTAAGAAAAGAGCTGTAATCATGATTTGTATGTGTGTGGGAGTGAAAAAAGTAACTTCTCGAAGACATAATGTAAGGAAAGAATTGTAATCATGATTTATATGATTGCGGAAGGAACAAGGTAAATACTCGGACTCACATACTATAGAAAAAATATCGTGAAAAATGACCTCCCTTTTTAAAGACTATATCTATTTTCTCTACAATGAGAACACTCCATAGGCGTTTATGTAGCGTTCTCATTTGTTAGAAAATAAGGTAGTCTTTAAAAAACAGTGGCAACTTTTCATGATATTTTTATCAGTGTATGTGTAATGAAGTCATCGTAATCATGATTTGTATGTGTGTGGGAGTGAAAAAAGTAACTTCTCGAAGACATAATGTAAGGAAAGAATTGTAATCATGATTTGTTAGAGTGTGGAATGAGGAAGTGAACAAGGTAATTTCCCGAACACATAGTGTAAGGAATGCATCATAATCATGATTTGTATGTGTGTGGGAATGACAAGGTAACTTTTCGAATTCATAGTGTAATGAAATCATTCTAACTTCATTTGTATGTATGTGAGAGTGAATAAGATAGCTTCCCGAGCACATATTGTAAGCAGAAAGTATTGTAAACATGAGCCGAAAGGATTGTAATCATGATTTGTATGTGTGTGGAAGTGAACAAGGTAACTTCGAAATGATACTTCAGATCGAGTTGTCACTTCCCTAGATATATTACAGAGATCTGTTGCAAAAATTTCATTGACTTTCGTAAAAAAAAAAGACCGACGGATTAGGTATTTAGTACATTTTTTAAACAATTTTCAAAACTTTTTGAGACCACTCTTTAGGAAAAAGCATTAAGCAAGTTAGACAATAAGTGATAAATATTAAGGCAATGTGATCGAAATTTAGCAACAAAAAAAGTCAGACTTTTTTTTTTTTTTTTTTTTTTTTTTGCAAGTTATATATATATTAAAAAAAAATAGAATTAATTTTTTCGTTTTAGGACTTTTTATTTTATTTTTTACATTTTTTAGATATTACTTCGTTTTAAGGTGCAATCTACAGGTGCACATTATCTAAGGTGCAAAAGACAACGTAACACACGTATAAATAAAAAATGAAGGCTGAAAAATTGGGAATTTGTTCTTCAAAATCATGCCAATAAATTTCGCAAGATTAGTTTTTTCGCATTTTCTATATTTAATCCCTTTGCTCAAAAACCTTGGTTATTCCCACCAGTTATTTTTCTATTGTAAATTTTGCCTTATTTAATCAGGTATTTTTTCCATTCCGATAATCCAAAATTTCTGTTATTAAAAACCCAGTGATAAAAGACTAAAAATTCCGTAGCAGACGCTCTCTCCCAAGGAGTTAAAATATTTGTTTTTGTACGGTTTGACAAATACAATGTGTTTCAAAATTATGTAGCAGAAATCTAAAGGCTAGTAGAGGAGATCTTAGTAAACAGATTTCGAACAGTAATTTGGCTGCAGAAATGTAACATTGAGGCGATTAGAGTGCGCTATTAAGATCAGTGGTTAAAAGCATTTCGTTGAGTTGAATCGTCATTCTCCGTACGGATTTTAAGCAATATACATCTTTAAAAATGCGGGTTACACGGGCAATTCATGTATGCGACTGCGCAAGGAATGGTTTTACACCCAACGCACGCCCAATAGTTTTCAAGATTGTTAATGAACATTCCTCTTCCATGCATAATAAAGTTTTTCCACTGCAAGAATTCTGTTATCTTCCAATGCCCGTATCATTCTTGGAAACATAAAAAGATTCACTCGCGCCAGAGCCCGACTAACGTTATGGAGGACCCCGGAGCAAGCATCTCTCTGGGGGGGGGGGGGGGGGGGTCCTAACTATGTTAAGAATTTTTTGCGATTAATGTGAAATTTGGTTTGTACTAAACTTCATACGTATTGTATGAAGTTTAGTACTAACCTATTCGGGTACACCCTGCGTATAAATTTCGTACCCGGTACAGTTGATATCTGTAAACAGGGTATCTCAAAAAGATAGTCAGAATTTTAAGAAAAAATACCAGTATAATAATTGAAAAAAATGATAGATTGTTTGACAGAAGTATCTTTTTGCAAACTTTTTACTTTGCTTATCTATGTACGTTGTAAGATGTTTAAAAGAAAATGTTCCAAATTGGTCATAATTAATTATTTTAACTTATCGCTTTATATATACATACAAAAACAACAACATTAATAAAGAATTTCTTTTGAAAACAATAGAATACTATGTTGTTGTAATAAAACTTTAATCATTAGTTTTCTAATGATGTGGTTTGTTTCTTGCATAAATGGATGGAGTATTGAAAACAAAGAGAGGAAGGACCACGCTTCTTATTTTGATCACCTTTGGCTAATTTTAATCATTTGGCCCCTTTTAATGAAATTTCGTACTAGTCTCATGACGGGACAATTGCCCCGCATATCCGTGCATAAGTCGGGCCCAAATCGGTCACAATTTCAAATGAAAACAGACAAATGTTCGGCGATCTGGTAGATTCCTTTTCGGAAAAAGTCCTATGTACTTCCTTTAAGCAGCCACCCCATTATCTTGTGCAGCCTTATACTACCTCTGACAATAAAGTTCGGTGGATGAATTCAGAACGACCGATCTGGCAACACTGGGGAAACAAAACGCTGCACCTGCATAGAGGCAAGTGTTGACCATCTTCCCTTACCGTTGTTCCATTGAACGTCGATTATGTTCTATCTAAGACGTGCTTTATTAAGTGCTTGTTCAGTGTGTTGGTTCTTAGCTGAGAACAGGAAAATGAACGAACAAATGATCAGTTTAAAGTTTGGTTTTAAGCTTTGCACGACACCAAAAGAAATTCATGAGGGGTGGTGCAAATTGAACATCCACCATACTTGCTAGATCTCAATCCTTCAGACTTCTTCCTATTTTCACGACTCAAGCTCTCTTTGGAAGAAATTTGACCATATTGCTGACATCCAAAGAAACGTGACGAAGTTTTTGTACTACATCTCAAAAGAAGACTTCTTGCGAATTTCAAAGGACATGTATAGCAGGTCTCAGCGGTGCATAGTTGTGGGAGATGACTATTGAAAGATGGTATGGTAATTTTCATGAATATTTAATCTACATTAATGTTTCAGGACTATTCACCGAACTTTATTGTCAGTGGTAGTATATAAAATGCATGTTGTAAACTCTATTTTATACACTGAACTGAACACCGCCTCTCTACCGCCCAAACGCTGCATTTCTGCACCCGCATTTCTATATGAAATCTTCTTACTAATAGACCGGGAAGTGGCAGCACACACAATCACCTCATCGATTTCCCGGATGAATATCTAGGATTAGTTAAATCTTGATTCGCATATTACAACGCAATCGGTCTGCCCAGTCATAGTTTGGTGGAAAACATTTTAAACCCTGATTTCAACGGTTAACTCGTAGTTGTAGGTTTACCATTGTGCTTTCCACCCAAAAGTGTGAAAATATGGAGAAATGCGAGCAGGAAAACATAATGGTAAACCCTACGAGTCAACTACTAAAATCGTTTTTTTTTTTAAAGGTATTTTCCACCAAGATATGACTTGGCAGACCAATTGTATTTTAATATATGAATTGAGATTTTACCTAATCCTAGATTTTCATCCGCAAACTCGATGAGGTGATTGTCTGTGCTGTCGCCTCTTGGTCTGTAAGTTTTCCTCTAACTGATGTCTTAGCATTTCTCACATAATTCTGAAACACCCTGTATTATTTTTCTTCCTGTGAACCAGAAATATATAAATTCGATAAACTTCAATTTCTTCAAAGCATGCGTCTAACATCATCATCATAGTTCGGCATTCATATTGAATTGAGCTATTTTTCCTCTCGTCTACTTCATGCGGAGATATTTTAAATTGCTATCGCTTAATGTTGTAAGGGGCCTTCTGATTGAAAGGTAAATTTTATTTGCAGATTTTTCTATGCGGGTAACACATGTTGCGAAGGGAAGTTGAGGAAGTCAACATTTAATGTTGCGTGTAATGGGGTGAAAATGAGTTTGCTGCAAGCTATGTTCGAAAGAGCAATAGTGTCATGTCATTAGATAGACGTGGAGAGGGTTATTTAATGTGAAAGGCGATATTACAGAAAGTATACGGTACTCAGAAAAAAAAGTGATAACAGTTATTTTATTTAGTTTGAACTCTTTTTTCGTAATTATTTAAATATGTAGCACCTATAACCGTCGTCTGGTCCGTCCGTCAGTCTGTCCACATATAACAGCGCAAAAATTAGCCAACTGAGTGATTTGAAAATTAATATATATTATCGTTTAAGAATTTTGTCGAGTTATTTCAAATTTTAAGAAATGCAATATTAAAACTCAAATAAATATTAATAAAAATTTTCTTTAGTATATTGAATATTATCATAAGTCATTAATTTAATGCTATCCCATGATCAATTATGATTTTAGTGGTTGACTCGTAAGTTTACCATTGTGTTTTCCTGCTCCCCGTTCTCCATGTTTTCATACATTTAGGTGCCGGAAAACACAATAATAAACCACCAAATATTGTATATAAACCGCAGACCGGTTTTATAAACCGGTATTATACATATTATATATATATATATATATATATATATATAACCGGTCTGCGGTTTATATACAATATTTGGTGCTTTTTAACGTTGCTAGTTTTTGTATTCCATTGCATTGCACCAAGCTCTATCTGAATACTGAACAATAATAAACCTTCCAGTGAAGCCCAAAAATCAGATTTCAAGGTGTTTTCCACCAAGATATGACTTAGCAGACCGATTGTGTTTTAATATGCGAATCGAGATTTAACTATTCCTAGAATTTCATCCATGAACGCGATGAGGTGATTGTCTGTACTGCCGCTTCCCAGTCTATAAGGTTTTCTCTGCCTATCTTGACATGTTTTTGAAAACCCTGTATAATTTTTCTGCCTCTAAACTGGAAATAAACTAGTCGTTGAGGGCCGCCGTAATACTTACCCATCATATATATGCATGTATTTTATATTAAAATAAAATTGTAAACTATTTATAAAATGCATTGCAATTCCAAAACAAAATTTAAACGTGCATTTAACCTTTTAAACGCCGCACTATGATCGAAAGGTAACATAAACTATTTATTGGTAAAAATCCTATTAAAACTCAAACATAAGCACTGTGAGTAACTTTTTTTTTCTCAAAAAAAATTTTTGTGTATGATTTCTAACATGTTCCAGAAATGGAACATTGGCGGGAAACACTTAGTTTTTTCACATGTTTTCATAAAATTTGGTTAGCGACATTTAAATTAAAAACTTTATTTCTGTGCACATTTTTTTCATGATTATAGGTAATGTATAAGCATTTGTGAATAATGAAACAGGTTAAGCAAGTAAATAGCCGGGCTTCGCCCACCTAGCCTTCGTTTGACTTAGGATTCCAATAAGTGAACCAGCAAAAATGCTCCAGAAGCCTTACAAAGCTTTTTAAAAAGCTTTCCCACTTACTTAAAAAAAATTATTACATATATGATGGACAGTAATTGCTATATGAAAGCGGCTTCATAATTATTTATCAAAGTTAAAAAAAAAAGAAATATGTACAAAAACGATACATGAAAATAATAACAATAATAAAAATGTCTGTACTCCAATCCACAGCAAAATAATCAAATAAATAAAAATCTTAAAAATATAAAAGAGAAAAAAAAGTACCAAAAACTTTTAAAATATATATTGTCTTTAATTTTTGTGTCCTACATTTGATCTATTATCGATAGTAGTTAGGAAAGCATTTCGCATGTAGTCTTTTTTCGCATTCAGAACATTTTTTACAGTGTTCTTTTGACAAACAGCACATCGTTCTTGTGTTGATGACATGATAGTTTAAATAACGAATGCTAATGCATTCTTCTTCAAAATCATCTGATAATTCATAAAAAAATTCTTGTGCCTCTTCTACTGTTCGAATCGGATTTGAAAGAGACAACCCGTCTGTCAGACGTACCTTAGCTAATTGAAGAAATTCATAGGGTAAAATGAAATAATAAATAAATCCTTATCACGCTATTTTCCAAAGTCACCTCTTACATTTTAGCTTATTTGAGTCATAAACAATGTCTAACTATCAACAAACAGGCATGTTTACCCCGTCAGTTGTCAGTAATCCACTTCAGATCCACTTCAGGAGAACGAGTGTATGAGAGAGACAGAGGGGGGGGAGGGGGGGGGGGTAAGGGACAGGGTGTGGAGTGGGGTCAAAAGAAAGTATATCAAAGTAATTACCACCTTTTGTTGACACTTACTAAACCACCTGGTATTCGGAATCTTTTTATCAATAGTTACATGTACTGCAATCAAAGAACTAAACCATGTTAAAAAAATATACCTTTACACGCCAATGTTCCATTTATGGAACATGCGAATTTCTTATCCAGAAGAAACAATATAAATTCATCTTTTTTTTTTTTTAAACTTGTGTTCTACTAATAAAACGACTATTTTTACTTGATCAAACTTAGTTATAAAAATATTTGCTCAATTTTTAATTTTATAAGAATTTTTGAATTTTGCCCAACGAAAAGTCCAAAAAAGGGCCTAAATTACGATTTTTTTCCTCAGACATGGTTAATTGTATCAATGAAATACCGACGGCAAAAAATTAATCCATACTTTCTTTACAAATACTAATTTTTACAAAGCAATACGAATAAAAATATATTTTTTGCAGAATTTTGAAGTTGATGTTCCATTTATGGAACATTGGCGTGTAAAAGGTTAAATATTTTTATTATGCATAGTAATGCTCTATTAATGAGTTGCTGATGAAGCTATTTCGACAAATTATAAAAAATGCCAAACTACTCAAGTAGAACCGAGCTACGTAAAAGAAACATCCTTATAACTCCAAAAATAATAATCTTATTAACTAACAGTTTATTGCGTCGGATTACGCGTCTCATTTCCAATTAAAACAAATCTTTGAATTGAAATTTGAATGAAATACAGGGTCATGAAAAATCGAAGAATGTGGAAAACAGGATTACAGATATCTCGGCAACTAATAATTCGATCGACTTCGTTTTTTATGCAAAATTTGTGTTATTTTATTGCCTTTTACGATCACTCCTTAAAATAAAAAATTCCGAAAATACCTTTAATTAGAACGAATTTTTCGAGAATCCAAAAAAAAAATAGTTCCGGGTAATCAAGGTTATTGATATTAAATAGGCTTCGTTCCATTTTTACATACTAAATACATACAAAACTTCAAGTCTCCATCTCAATTTGTTCGGGAGATAGAGCGTTTACAGACAGACGGACGGCAATTTTTGTTTTCTAAAAATATGTTTTTCGAAATCTCCAGTATCTAAAACGTGTAAATCCGTCAAAAAAAATTTTTCGATTTTAAAAACGATTGCAAGACTTTTTCTATACTACGTATGATGAGTAAGTAATAAATCCAATAAACTTGAGTTTTTACAAAGTATGCATCTAAACATCATCAGCATAGTTCGGAGTTCGTACTGAAGTAAGTGATTTTGTTTCTCATATACCTGATGGGGAGATATTATTTTAAATTACTAACGCTTAATGTTGCAAGGGACCTTCAGACGGAAGAGTAAATTTTATTTACACATTTTCCTATGCGGGTAACATATGTTGCTAAGAGAAGTTGAGGAAGTCAACATTTTATGTTGCATGTAATGGGGGTGAAAATGAGTTTGCTACTAAGCTATGTTCGGAAGAGCAATAGCTTCATGCCATTAGATAGATGTAGGGAGAGTTATTTAGTGAAAGATAATATTACAGAAATACGACACTTAGCAAAAAAGTAATACCAATTGATTTATTTAGTTTAAACCCTTTTTCTTAATTATATAAATACGTATCACCTATAGTCCTTGCTTGGTCCGTCCGTCTGTCTGTCCACATGTAAAAGCGCAAAAATTAGCCACCCGAATGATTTGAAATTCAACATATATGATTGTTGTAGAATTTTGTTGTGACATTTCAAATTTTATGAAATTTGAACTAAAACTTGAAAAAAATATTAATAAAAGTTTTCTTTAGTTAATAATAGTAGGTAATCATTCTACGTTGCTATGGTGATGACGTCTTATTAAGATAGAGTCAAATTATTTCCGCATTACTGGATTTAATATTATAAAACAGTAATAAATTTTGTATTCATTCATTTTTGCATAAGAGTGCAATAGATATTGCGACAAGATCTGAAGGTTATAACTAATTATAGTACAAGAGCACCTCATTTGCCACATTTGACGCACAATTTCCTCCTTCTTATTTTGCTTATATTCAATACACTTACGGTCTTGCACTATTTATGATAATGTTAATGGATTTCTCTAAATATACTAGGCATTTTTTAACTCTGGTTCCCAGGATAAAACTAATATTTAATTTTGAATACCACTATTTTCATGTACTATTATTTGCCTGTTTATTCAAGAAACTCCTGAAATTAAATAAGGGTTACTATTATTTGCAAAAATAATAATACTGAAACGAAAATTTTAGTATTGTCTTGATAACTATATTTTTTAACCAAATCAATCTCGTATGCATTTTTCTTTTCTTTTAGTGAAATAGTCTTTCCATGTAGAAATTTTCCCTGATTTAATCGCAGAAATTCTGTTATAAAGTTTCTTATATTCTTTCATTTGTTGTGTCATCTTTTCCCCCACACACACACATTCCAAAAAAATAAATAAATAAATAAAAATATCCGATTGTGTGCATTTACAGGTCCCTTATCTGCGACAGTAGAAAGAAGGGATTAATTAGCTTTTTAAAGTTTCTTATGTTATTTCATTTGTTCCGTAGGCCACCCCGATGAAAAATTAAAGACTGTACGCCTTTTACATGTGACGTAACCGTGACGCAGAGTATGAAGTTTTTTTTTTTCCTTTTTTTAAAAAGTATGCGATATTCTTTAATTTGTTGCGTCATCTCTCCCTGAAAAAAAAAAAAAAAAAAAAAAAAAACTCCTCACCGTATTTATATTTTCGCGATGTATGACAATATGTTTAAGAAAAATTTGTTAAAAATATTTCTTAATTTTGTCAGTTATTATAAGAATTCTCTTCTTAGTCCAAGAACCAACAACACAAAAACCTATGCTATCAAGAGTAAGAAAAAACTTTATTTTACGGAAGAGAAGAATAGGGGAATCTAATGATCCATTCTGCCAGAAGTGAAGTGGGGCATAAGCCAAAAATTGATACCACCGGTGGTTGACTCGTAGGTTATTATGCTTGTCTTTCAGCCAAAAGTTAACATGGAGGACTGGGAGCAGCAAAACACGATGATCAGTGTTCTCGCTGGCATTTGACCAACATTAGTAATTTGGCTAATTAAAAATAAAATACATTCGCCAAATGAAAAAAGTATTCGCAAAATAAATTCACTGTGTAGCAAAAAAAAAATCTTTAACCCTTTAATGTACTCATTTTTTTTTTCAATATATTCTAAAATAACCTAAGTTTTTATAACTGCAACAACGATTGTTATTAACCTACTTTCAACAATCTGCTACAAATTTATCAAAAATATGTATATATGCATATGTATGAAGAACGAAAAAAGAAAAAAAAGAAAGAGCAAAAATTGAGCACAAGCAATTTGGCGAATCTAATCGCTTGTTTACTCGCCAAATGAAGAATTTAGTCGTAATTCGGCGCAATGGCGAGCGACAGCGAGAACCCTGACGATGATAAACCTACGAGTCAATCACTGGTGGTATTAATTTTTGGTTTATGCACCACTTCATTATGGGCAGAGATGCGATTATTAGATTTCCCTATTTCTACTCTTTTATAAATTAAAGGTTTTTTTCCCCGTGCTTGATAACATACCTTTTTGCTCTTTCGGCTCTTGGATTATCGTTAAAAATACTATCTTCTTTTTTTTCTATTATATCTATCTAAACGAAAAAAATCTTAAAAAAAACTCAAGGTTAATTTATCATCTATTGAATCATACAATCAGATTTTCCAGTTTATATAATATTTAATCAGAAATTTACGAGCTAAATGGATTTTTATGAACATAATGATCTGATTACATCATTTCATGCATATTATAAAAAGTTATTATTGCAAATAGTATAAAAATTTAATTCTTTGAACTGCAGTCGACATTTCGGGTCAAAAATATTGATATTTAATCTATATGAAAGGTGAACGCTTCAAAGCTAACATGTCGATAATTTTATGTCGAAATGTCAGTGTCTTCTATATTTCCACACATGGTTATTATTTCCATGCAAATATGCTCAATAATGTTGGAGTGGCATTCTTCAAATTATATTATACTATCTTACATTATGTATCGACAATCAAATCGTAATTCGTTAGAAGCGTAGAAAATTTGCCTCTTGATTGCACGATGAGATGGAAATAATCGAAGATGTTGGATTTCTTGATTGTTTGGACGAATCGTGTAAGATATAATAAAAAATCATTAGAATAACCTTCGTTGCGAGTGATGTGATAGTGGTAGATGAGGTGATATTGAGAAAGGTTATTATTAATATTAAGTGTAGTGCAAAGTGAACTTGATTTATGCAAGCCAGAAAAAGAATGAAAAATTTTCAAGAAGGTAAGTGTAAGATGCCATGTAAATTTTATATCAGTATTGTAGACGAAATAATAGTATTTATATTATTTGGCTTATTTAATCTATATTGCTTAGCATGCGTTAAATATTTTTTAATGAAAAATTTTATGCACTCATCAAGTGTATTATATTATTTAGTAATAAGAGGACAAGAAATCTAAAAAAGTGGTATTACATTCCAGAAAAACTAAAATATTTAAGAAACCAGGTCGTAATTCAGTAAAAAAATACAAAATGTTTTTTATGAAGTTGAGTCGAACCTAGTAACGCAAACACGAACAAGGTAATTTTTTTGTTCGCGTTTTCTACACTTTTAAAATACTATATACATATCATGTACCAACAATAAGAATACATACATATCTTCAAAATCTACTGTGTTGCTAGTCTTGAATTTGTTTAATAAGATCGAGGGTTTGATTTGTTTAATAAGATGGGAGGTCTTTAAAAATTATCTAGTTTCTTGGAACTAATTTAATGAACATAAATGCTTCATGTTTTCTCTATTTATTTCCTATCTAACTCTTACTTTGATTTATGTTTATAATTGTTATAATTATAAACAATAATACATACTTTAATAATCATTCATACATTTTTTTCTGCTGAATATACATTCATTTTTTTTTCCTTTCAGATTTTGGATATTTTCATTTCATATCTACTCAACATTAAACAAGGTTAAGACATCTTTTACACGTCTTATGTACAATCGAATAAAAAACGACAAGAAGAAAAAAAAATGTAATTTATCAAATTAC
This sequence comes from Maratus speculifer, assembly GCA_964019185.1. Classification (NCBI taxonomy): domain Eukaryota; kingdom Metazoa; phylum Arthropoda; class Arachnida; order Araneae; family Salticidae; genus Maratus; species Maratus speculifer. Next base: position 55,125,819 of record OZ025289.1, read on the forward strand.
AACGATCATTTGCAAAATGATATTTTCAAAGGTTCAAAATTTAGATTTATAAATAAATTCTATACTTAAAAAAAATAATAACAATAAACATAATTTTTATGATGATCAAAACGTGGATTATGTAATAACAGAGTCATGTGTTACGTACGCCATGGATTAAAAATGTATTTTCCTGGACCCATCATAAACAAATTTTAAATGAAATTTCAGTTTTGCAATTTTCGGTACAGCCAATTTTTAAACTTCTAAACATCGCACATTTTCAATTTTTATACCGTTGTGTAGGGGTAAAATGTACTGTTGGGTACCTTTTTTGCCCCTTAGGTACAACTTAGTGTACTAAAGTTGTATCTCAATTTATTTTTGAGTTATTAATTTTTTTGTTGTTTTTAAAACTTTTTTATCATCGTGGGAACAGAAGTATTTCATTTCTGGACATTAAACATGAATCAATCAGAATATGAACAAAATCCAGACATCACAAGATTTCACATATGCTTCAGATATCTCTATTCTCGACCAACAAAAGCAACGATTTTCCAAATGATTAAAAAAAAAAATCCCTGTCGGCTTGGCCTATAGGTGGAGGCAAATTTCGAAGATAAGTGCTCATTTCTACAACAAAAGATAAAATATGATTAGAGATAAACCCAATTTAACAATTTATTTAGCAATTTATTTAACAGTTTATTTATTTTAAAATATAAAAATTAATTTTCAATTCGCAATACCGCGGAAAAATAGCGAATTCGAGAGAGTAAAAATTGCGTTAAAAAAAAAAAAATAAATAAATAAAATAAAATTGATTTATGTCTTCCGATCACTCATGTGCTGTAAATTTTGTTGAAATATTGAAAAATTCACATTATTATAAATTTTTTTATTAGCCTTTTCACGAATTAATAGCTGAAATCCTAATGAATTTTAATAACAAAACATACTGCTGAAATATTATTTAAATCCATCAACATCTTCCGGTCGCACTTGTGCTATAAAGTTATTATGAGCTATTACACTTAAGACCCCACAACAGTCATTGAAAAAGACCCGGATGATAATATAAAGTCTATGGGAGCGTTCTTTTCAAATATCTCGCTCAAATTTTAACATTTTTGCACCATTTCTTTTGCATAGGATAGCTAAGGACGATCTACAACTGGCCTAGTTTTTACTTTTTCGATTTTGCTTATATATTTTTTATATAATAATAGTTTCAATTTCAGAACCAATTTAACCGGTTTTAAACCGGTTGTGAAATTTAAAGTAATTATTTAAAAAACATCTGAAACCAAATCTAAAAAGTAAAAACTAGTCCGGTTATAGATCATCCTCAGTTATCGTCTGCAAAAAAATCATGTAAAAATAATAAAATTTGAGCGAGATATTTGAAAAGAACTCTTCTATAGACTTTAGCCTTAAGGCGCATTAAATAAATAAATTTTCTAAATAAAAATAAATAAATAAAAATAAATTTTCTAATATTATATATGTATTTTTTTTTTCTTTGCAATATTTCTTTAAACGTTACAGTGCATGCGTGAGCGGAAGATATAAATCAATTTTATGTCATATTTTACCCAATTTTTAGTCTCTTGAATTCGCAACTTTTCCGCGGTATTGCGAATTGAAAATCAATTTTTGCATTGATTCGGCCCACCCTAATGTTTAACAATATGATGTGACTTATGCTACGTTCTTCAAATCTCGGTGAAACTTACAGCCAATCGCAATATGCTATCAAATCAGATGAAACAAATTTCTCTCTTGATACTACGATGGGTTGGAAATAATTGAAGCTGTCAGATTTCTCAATTCATGAAACGAATTGTGCTTGCGAATTAGCACATTCTTAGCTCCGCCCTCTTAGCAAGTGATGAGATTGATGAAGCGATAGATGATTTTGGTATTGACAAGGAAGGTCTCCATACGGGCATACCCCAAAAAATCTGAAAAAATTACAGAATATTCTTCTCGTGTGGATATATGCGTTTATGAAAAAAATTTCGGCGGAACCTCCTTTCAGTGTTCGTGAAAAAATAATGAAAATTTTGTTATTTGGCGATTTATCGCCGGTTGGCTATGGAATGTAATTTCAAAAAATGCTTTATGTCAAATACACTTCAAGAAATAAAAAGTTTCATGTTGAACTTGGTTTGATAAATTTAGTTTAAATAACCTTAGTTTTGTAAGTTTTAGTTTATTTTAAGTGTAATTTTATTATATCGATATTTATATGTATTTATATTCAAATTTAATCATCAAAATTTGAGATTTAAAACGAAATTCATAATTTAAATTAATGAAATTTGTTTCAAGCTCAAAGTCCAACTGAGATTGTCGATTAGATTTTGTTGCTATGGAAAGATATGACGCTTGTTTTTGAATACACTTAAATGTATAAAAATATTTTTTCTTAATATGATTTTTTTTTATCTATGAAAACATTTTTTCCAGTGATTAATTAAATAACTACTTCAACAAGTAACATATATATGTAATACAATGTGTATATAATATATTAAAGTCTCTCATTGTTTAAGTTTAAATTCATTAAATACCATTTACACACGCATTTTAAATATCCAATAGTTTAGAGTTGCATTATAACGCGTGCTTTTTGCGAGCAAAAGGGCTGCTCGCCAAATCGAGTGACTCTTTCGTCTTTCCACGCCAAATAGTCGAAAATATTTTATTTTTTTACATACTTTCTAATGTGATTCCGCCGCTAATTTTGACTGATCCTTTATTACATACGTAAGTACTTTAATTAGTATTTTTTTTTTTCATAAAATTCTGAATATGCCCAGTATGGAGACCTTCCTTGTGAAAAACATTATTATTAATATTAAATGCAATGTGAAGCAATGTTGATTTATATAAACCAGAAAAAAGATGAAAATTTAGCAAAAAGGATGAGTGTGAATGGCCGGAAGTTGCCAGGTAAATTTTATATCAGTATTGACTAAATAGCATTAGTTATATTATTGGGCTAATTTTAGTGATATTGCTTAGCATTCATTTAACAATCCAGGGAGAAGCGTGAATTCTATGAATATGATGATATCTTGAGACGTGCGGGAAGTGCACAGTAATTCAATAAGTGATACCACTCATACTATCATCCACATTGTATACGCTACTTTCCAAAAATTAAGGAAAAATGACAAACAAGCGATAACTCGTTCAAAAAGAAACCTATATCTATGGAATTTGTGTTTGTTGTTAACTAAAAAATGTTTAATAATAAGTTTTCAACCTGTCGTTGATATCGCTGTGCAAGTATGTTTTATAAAATGATGTGCGTTATGCTATATTCTTCAAATCGCAGTGAAACTGATATATTGCAATATGCTATAAAATCAGAATTTGTTCGATATTAAACAAAATTCTCCTCATGATGCTACGTTAGGATGGAAGTAATTGAAACTGTCAGATTTCTTGATTGATTAAACGAATCGAATCGTGTGTCAGAATTGCACTTTCTTAGCTCCGCCGTCTTTACAAGCGATGTGACAGATGAGGACGGCATTGAGGAAAGTTGTAATTAATATTAAATGTGGTGCGAAGAGATTTTGATTTATGTAAGTCAGAAAAGATATGAAGAGTGGAGATTGAAAAAGGTGCCCGAAACTTGCCCATGTAAATTTTGTATATAAATAACCGTAAATCGTATAAAAATATATTTTGTATAAAAATAAACAAATTTTGACTAAAATAATAATAATTACATTGCTTAGGCGATTTGTTTATATTATTCAGTATTTTTAAATATTTTAAAATGTAAAATGACAAATTTTATGCATAGGTAAAGTTAATTATGTTATTTAAAGCTGCTATCAGATTCACCAATTTTTTAAGCGAGCAACTTTCAGTTAATTTTTCCTCCATCTTTTCAGCGTACAAAGTAAAAAAAAAAAAGAAGAAGAAGTTGCAATTGTTGTTTCTAAAGTCGATGGAAAAAGCAACTTTGCTGCTATTACCTATTGATACTATTTATTGTTTTTGTAGACAAGAAGCGAATGAGGTTGAAAAACGCGTATCTCTGATTGCCTGAAATGTTGGATGTTGGATGAAAAGTCGTGGCTAGCCACAGACTTTTTAGAGCAGGGATAAAAAAGTTGGGGATATTGCTGTTTGCTATCACACTAAGGTTTGAGATGATTTTTCGCAGAAAATCGGCTGAAATCAGGAGTTGGCTCACAAATTGCATGTAAAGTTAGTGAATCCGATAGCAGCTTAACAGAAAGAGGATAAAAAATATAAAAAAAAAACCCTGTAACTAACTACATTCCAAAAAAGGAAATATTTAGAAAACCAGGTCGCAAGTCAGTAAAAAATACAGTGTGCCTCTGATGTACTTCTTATGAAACATTATGAAATATGATGCTACATGCTGGATTGTATAGACAGCAACAACATTATCAATTATGAATCGTCTGACTTGCAACATAGATAATAATAATGTGCTCAGTATTTTTTTTTATATACTAAAGGAATTACTTATGTAGGTATAAATAAACATAAAAATATTTTGCGTGGAATTTTCATATTGCATGAGTTATAAAATGATAAAAATTTCATTATTTGGCGAAACAGAACTTGCTTTTTTCTTAATGTATCTTTTGTTTTATCAACCCATCGTTGATATCGCTATGCAAGTATGTTTTATTTATAATATGATGTGAGTTATGCTACATTCTTCAAATCGCAGTGAAATTTATAGTATATCGCAATGTACTATCAAATTCAAATTTGTTCTACACGAAGCAAAATTTTCTTATGATACTACGTTGTTATGGAAATAATTGAAGCTGTCAAATTTCTTGATTGATTAAACAAATTGTGTGTGCGAATAGTGGATTCTTAGCTCCGCCGACTTTCCAAGTGATGTGGCAGATGAGGGTTGTATTGATGAAAGTTGTTCTTAATATTAAATGTGGTGTGAAGTAATGTTGATTTATGTAAGTCAGAAAAGGTATGAAGAGTGGAGATTGCATAAGATACCCGAAACTTGTCGAAGTAAATTTTATATAAAAGTAATCGAAGTAATAATAATTATATTGCTTTGGCGATTTTGTTTACATTGTTAATCATTTTTTAAGTATCGTTACATGTAAAATGGCAAATTTTATGCATAGGTAAAGCTTATTTTGTTATTTAACATTAAAAGAACAAGAAAACTGAAAATTCAATAATTACATCCCAGAAATAAAATAATATTTAGAAAACCAGATCGTAATTCAGTAAAAAATACAGGGTGTCTTTGGTGAGCTTTTTATGAAATATGATGATAGATGTTGGAAGTGAGCCATGATTCAGTAAGTTATACCGTATAAATATCAACAACATTGTTGATTATGAATTGTTTGGCTCAAAACATAGATCTCCTATACACAGTTTTTTTTTTTTTTTTTTTAATACTAAAGGAACTACTTTCTATGCATAATCATAAATGTATTTTGCGTATAGAATTTTCATATTGCATGAGTTATAGAATGTTAAAAATTTTATTATTTCACGAAACAGAATTTGCTCTTTTCTTGGTGTATCTTTTGCTTTATCACCCTATCTTTGATATCGCTATGCAAGTATGTTTAATAATATGATCTGAGTTATGCTACATTCTTCAAATCGCGGTGAAACTTATGATATACGTAATGTACTATCAAATCAGAATTTGTTCGACACGAAACAAAATTCTCGCATGATACTACGTTGGGTTGGAAATAATTGAAACTGTCAAATGCCTTGATTGATTAAACAAATCGTGTGTGAGAATAGTGCATTCTTAGCTCCGCCGTCTTTCCAAGTGATGTGACAGATGAAGTGGCTATTGAGGAAAGTTGTTATTAATATTAAATGTGGTGTGAAGTGATGTTGATCTATGTAAGTCACAAAAGAGATGAAGAGTGGAGATTGCATAAGATGCCCGAAACTTGTCGAACCAAATGTTATGGAAAAGTAACCGAATTTTTGTATAGAATTGTATTACTTGTGCGATTTTGTTTATAATATTTAGCATTCTTTAAATATTTTTAAATGTAAAGTGACACATTTTATGCATAGGGTAATGTTAATTATGTTTTTTAATAGAAAGAGGACAAGAAAACTAAAAAGGTAGAAATTACATTCAAGAAAAGGGGAAATACTTAGGAAACTAGGTTGTAATTCAGTTTTGAAATGCAGGCTGAATTTAATGTGCTTTTTATGAAATAAGAGGATACATGCTGGAAGTGCACTATGAATCATTCAGTTGTACCCGTATATACTGTCAACAACATTGTCAATTATGAATCGTCTGGCTCACAACATGCAAAGATCTGCATAATAGTTTACACAGTTTTTTTTTTTATACTAAAGAATCTACTTATATTGGTATACATAATCATAAAAATATTTTAATAAATAATCTTCAATTTTTTAAACATGAAATATTAAATTGAACATAAATTATGTAAATATTTTGGCAATTAAGAAAAAAAAGTGACATTCTTTAATAAGAGAGCACTGATTGATTCCCTGAAGAGATATTTTGAACATAAGAATGCATCAAACACCCATAGACTTAATATCACCGAAGGGCCGCTGAGCGATTAGTATCCTTTATGCAAATCTGTGTCCTATCGACTCTCTTATACGGCCCAGAAGGGAACATTACGCGTTTATCATATGTTTTCCAAAAGAAAATTGTGGCATAACAACTCTAATTCTAAACACATAAATGAATTTATATTTCACCGTAAACAAAATTGTTAACATTTTCCAAGTGTTGAAGTTCTTCCAGTATTCATGGAATTTGGAGCTTCATCAAAATAATCGTTTTGGAGATTTGTTTGAGTTAGCCCGATTTTCTCACTTGGTAGAATGTACCAGAAAATGATTAATTTAATTTCAGAGAATTGATTGAAAAGCTGCGAATGAGAACAGAACTTCGTACATTCTCACCACTCAAAATAATAGATGAGAATGAGAGAGCAACCGAGAAGAGTTATAATTAAAATCCGTAGCGATGCAAAGTGACGTAGATGAAGTTTTTTTTTTTTTTTTAAGTAAATGGCTGAAAAATGGATATTTCGTAGAGATTTAACATTATGAGAAAATATCTAATCTCTCAATATTTACTAATTAACGCTTTATTAATCCTACTTTTGTTGTAATCATAAAGAATTGTGGAGGTTTATAACCTGAGTCTGTTAACTAAAAAAAAAAAAAACCTTTATTTATTCATTTGTAATTAATTATATAATAGTATTATTGAGTTATACGGTCATCAGAAAATAAATCTTGACCATATTCTTTATAAACTTTTCTACCAAAAATTGAACCGACTTCAAAGACTAATACTGCAAAGTGAAAAATATTTTTTTTACATTATAGTAATAAGAAATTAAATTAAGGGCGTAGTATTTACCATGCGTATTATTATATTTATGTACATTAATTTGATTTTTTGGAGTCGGTGCCAGCCAAGCCAAGTTACGTGTAATTTTCCAATTGACACACATCCAAGTATCTATGAGTTTTTTTACGATTTGATATTTAGTTAAAAAATTTAACTTTATACATTTACGATTTGCATTGGATATTTAATTTTAATTTTCAACTTGGCTTGGCTGGCACCGACTCCAAAAAATCAAATTAATGTACATAAATATAATAATACGCATGGTAAATACTACGCCCTTAATTTAATTTCTTATTACTATAATGTAAAAAAATTATTTTTCACTTTGCAGTAGTCTTTGAAGTCGGTTCAATTTTTGGTAGAAAAGTTTATTTTTCTCTTTTTAGTGAAAAGTTAACTTTTTTTTTTTTTTTTAAGTCGGTTAGTAAAAATTATAATACTGAAAAAATTACAGTAAATTATACACGGATGTTAGGAGTGGGGTTCGAACCCACGTTCTCTTTCGAGAAACAGAGCTTAAATCTGGCGCCTTAGACCACTCGGCCATCCTGACTGCACGCCATTCGACGGTACTCCATTCGGTGAGCTTATTCAACGTCCATGTTACTTTTAATTTGCGAGAAATCACTAATTTTATTAGTTTTTGCCTAACTACTAAAAAAAATACTGTATCAATTTCGATAGGAAGTGGAACCAATTCGAGAGTAAGCTGTTTCATTTAACATAAAAACCAAATTAATCGGTTGGATAGTTTCGGAGTAATCGGTGAACATACATAAGAAAATACATACGCGTCGAATTGAAAACCTCCTCCTACTTTTTTGGAGCCAGTTAATAAAAAATATAGTATGGAAAAAAGTATATTTAATTACGCACGGATGTCAGGAGTGGGGTTCGAACCCACGCTCTCTTTCGAGAACCAGAGCTTAAATCAGGCTCCTTAGACCACTCCGCCATCCTGACTGCACTCCATTCGGTGAGCTTATTCAACGTCCATGTTACTTTTAATTTTCGAGAAATCACTAATTTTATTAGTTTTTGCCTAACTACTAAAAAAATACTGTATCAATTTCGATGAAAAGGAAGTGGTACCAATTCGAGTGTAGCCTCTTTCATATAACACAAAAATCAAATTAATCGGTTGGATAGTTTGGGAGTAATCGGTGAACATACATAAAAAAAATACATACGCGTCGATTTGATAACTTCCTCCTCCTTTTTTTGAAGTCGGTTAAAAATTATAAGACGGAAAAGATTATTGTACACACGTATGTCAGGAGTGGGGCTCGAATCCTGGATTACTTTCGAAAACCAGAGTTTAAATCAGGTGTCTTAGATCGCTCGGCCATCCTGACTGCATTACATTTGGCGAACATATTCAACGTCCATGTTACTTTTAATTTGCGAGAAATCACTAATTTTATTAGTTTTTGCCTAATTACTAATAAAGTACTTAACTAATTTCGATGAAATGGAAGTGGTACCGAATCAAGTGTAGCTTCTTTCTTTTCATTTAATTTAGTAATCGATGAACATACATAAAAAAAATACGCGTCGAATTGATAACCTCCTCCTACTTTTTTGAGTCAGTTAATTAAGATTATAATACGGAAAGATTATAGCAAATTATACACGCATGCCAGGAGTGGGGTCCGAAAACCATCCTCTCTTTCAAGAACCTGAGCTTAAATCTGGTGCTATGACCGCCAGACCATCCTGACGACACTCCGTTCGGCGAGATTATTCAAAATCCATGTTACTTTAATTTGCGAAAAATATCTAATTTTATTAGTTTTTGCCTCATTACTAAAAAAAGTACTGAACCAATTTCGATGAAATAGAAGTGCTACCAATTCGAGTGTAGCCTCTTTCATTTAACACAAGTACTAGTTTAATCGGTTGGATAGTTTTGGTGTAATCGGTAAACATACATAAAAAAAAAAACCATACGTGTCGAATTGATGATAACCTCTTCTTCGTTTTTTAAGTCGGTTAAAAAAATTATAATACGGAAAAAATATTCTATATTATACACGCATGTCAGGCGTGGGGTTTGAATCCATGCTCTCTTTCGAAAACCATAGAATAATTCAGGTACTTAGACCGCTCGGCTATCCTGACTGCAATCTGTTCGTCAAACTTATTCAACTTCATGTTATTTTTAGCAAGTCTAGTTTTTTAGTACGCTTTCACTGATAAAGTATTGTGTTGATAAAAGAACTCTGATACTCTATGCTAATGGTTAAATATAAACTATTCTTATATGCATAATTAGTATTTAATTTGTAAAATGTACATGTAAAAATTATAATACGAAAAAAGGTTATTCTATACGTGTATGTCAGGAGTGGGGCTCGAACCCACTCTCTCTTTCGATATCCAGAGCTTAAGTCAGGCGCTTTTGACCGCGCGGCCACCCTGAATGTACTCCGTTCAGAGAACTTATTCAACACTTTTAATTAGCGAAAAATCACTAATTTTATTAGTTTTTGCTTAATTACTAAAAAAATACTGAACCAATTTCTATGAAACGGAAGTGGTACCAATCCGAGAGCAAGCTCTTTCATTTAACACCAAAACCAAATTAATCGGTTGGATAGTTTCTGTGTAATCGGTGAACATACATAAAAAAAAATACATACTCGTCGAATTGATAACCTCCTCTCCTTTTTGGAAGTCGGTTAAAAATTATAGCCTATCAGGAAGCGAGTGAAAAATCGATTAAAACATCCCATTTCTACATACATGTAAGTTACGTAAAAAAGTGTAAGATGTAAGAAACTCTTTTTAAAATTGATTTGTTTTTATCAGAAAATTTAAAAAAGTTGTAATTAGTAAGCTTTTTTAAATCAATTTATTTCTATAAAAAAATTGGAAAAAGTAAAAAACTTTTCCTTTAAATCGATTTTTTTTTTACCAGAATATTTAAAAATGAATGTAAAAAGTAAGAAATGCATTTTAGAATTGATTTATTTTTAAAAGAAAACAAAACAAAACAAAAAAAAACGTAAAAAAATATGAAACGATTTTTAAAATTGATTTATTTCAATGAATTTCTATTTCATTGTTAATAAAATTGTTAAAACTTTCCAAGTGTTGAAATTCTTCCAGAATTCAGGGAAATTTGGAGCTCATCAAAATGGAGCTTCATCAATTTTTCCACTAGATAGAATGTATCAGAAAATGATTAATTCAATTTCAGAGAATTGATTGAAAAGCTGCGAATGAGAGTGGAACTTCGTACATTTCTCACAACTCCAAACAATATATGAGAATTGAGAAAGCAACCGAGAAGCGTTATAATTAAAACACATTGCGATATAAAGTGATTGGTTTTTGAAAAAAATGCGTAAAAATTGGATATTTCGTAGAGTTTTTAACATTATGAGCAGATATCTAATCTCTCAATATTTACTAATTAATGCTTTATTAATTATATTTTTCTTGTAACCATAAAGAATTTTGGCGATTTATCACTTGGAGTCGGTTAATTAAAAAAGCCTTAATTTATTCATTTATAATTAATTATAAAAATATTAGTGTAAAATAAATCTTGAAAATATTCTTTATACTTATCTTTTATATTTTTTTCTTTAATATTTTATAACTATCTAATCTCTCAATATTTACTAATTAACGCTTTATTAATCCTATTTTTGTTGTAATCATAAAGAATTGTGGACATTTATAACCTGGGTCTGTTAACTGAAAAAAAAAAAAAAAAAAAAAAAAAAAAAAAAAAAAAACTTTATTTATTTATTTGTAATTAATTATAATAGTATTAGTGAGTTATACGGTCATCAGAAAATAAATCTTGACCATATTCTTTAAAATTACAGCCTATCAAGAAGCGAGTAAAAAATCGATTTAAAAAAATTCCATCTCTACATACATGTAAGTAAGAGTGTAAAATGTAAGAAGCGCTTTTTAAAATTGATTTGTTTTTATCAGAAAACTAAAAAAGTTGTAATAAAAAAGCTTTTTAAAATCAATTTCTTTCTTCAAAATAATTTAAAAAAGTTTAAAAAAATTTAATGGCTTATTTTTACCAGAAAATGCAAAAGAGAATTTAAAAATTAAAAAATCATTTTTACAATTGATTTATTTTTAAAATAAAACTAAAAAATGTAAAATATATATACATATATGAAAAGCTTTTTAAAATTGATTTATTTCATTGAATTTCTATTTCACTGTAAATAAAATTGTTAACATTTTCCAAGTGTTGAAATTCTTCCAGAATTCATAGAATTTGGAGCCTCATCAAAATATTCAATTTGGAGATTTGTTTAAGTTAGCCTGATTTTCCCACTTGATAGAGTGTAGCAGAAAATGATTAATTCAATTTCAGAGAATTGATTGAAAAGCCTGCGGATAACAGTAGAACTTCGTACATTCTCACAACTCCAAACAATAGATGATAATAAGATAACAGCGGAGAAGATTTATAATTGAAATCTGTTGTGATATAAAGTGACTGGTTTTTGAAGTAAATGAGTAGAAAACGAATATTTTGCGGAAATTTAACATTATGAGCAGTTACCTAATCTCTCAATATTTACTAATTAATGCTTTATTAATCCTATTTTTTTAATCATAAATAATTTAGGCGATTTATCACTCTGAGTCGGTTAAATGAAAGAGGCCTAAATTTATTCATTTATAATTAATTATAAAAATATAAGTTCATTCTTTGGTCATCGGAAAATAAATCTTGAAAATAAATCTCTTTTATTGTGTGAACTAATACAACCTTTTAAATATGCTAGACATTTTCAAAATTACTACATTTTAGCCAGGTACAATTTCTGTTTTTAAAATCATCTTTTTTACTTATAACTGATTAACAACTTTCTTGGCGAAACTATCGAATTAATTAATTTTAATTTTCGTCACCTCTTGTTCTGAATTAAATACAATAGGCTAAGCTAAAATTTCATTAAAGTTTCTTGTGGTGCTTACACTAATCCTGTGCCGACTTTAAAAGTTTCCTTATTGATCTGAAAAATTCTGTTTCGCTTGTATACTTTATATAGGCAGTCATTAGCGTTCCTGCTACAAGTCGCGTCTTCAAATACTGACATATTTGGCTTGATATTTATTGATTTCGGTAATCCTGTTCACAATAATTCTATCTAATGGAACAGAAGGAAAAGTAGTAACTGCTATCGGCTAATGTTGGCCGTATTGTTATGAATTTAAATAAGGTTCTTTGCGACTAATGGAATAGGATAGAGAATCGTTCTTTTTTTCTGTTTCTCGTCTTTATTTTTGCTATGTCTAAAAAATATAACCAGTTTATATATATATAAAGCTAAAAAGTTTCAATTTGAGTCACATCTCATTCTAAATTAAATACAGTAGATTAAGCTGGATTTCATTATAAAGCTTCTTGTGGTACTTACACCGATCCTGTACCAACTTTAAAAGTTTCCATACTGCAATGAAAATTTCTGTTTCGCTTTTATACTTTAATTAGGTTTTCATTTGCGTTCCTGCTACAAGTTGTGCCTTCAAATGCTGGCATATTTGGCTTGATATTTATTGATTTCAGTATCTTATTCACAATAATTCTATCTAATGGAACAGAAGGAAAAGTATATTTGGTTTCGACTAATGTTGATCTTGTTGTAATGGATTTGAACAGGTTCTTTGCGAGTAATGAAATAGGATAAAAATTAACTCCCCCCCTTTTTTTTGTTATGTTTAAAGAATATAACCAATTTTTTCCCCTTAGATAAAGCTAAAACGTTTTACTTTGTGTCACATATCATTCTAAATTAAATACAGTAGAATAAGCTGGATTTCATTAAAGTTTCATGTGGTACTTACACTAATCCTATGCCGACTTTAAAACTTTCCATCCTGAAATGAAAATTTCTGTTTCGCATGTATAACTTTAATTAGGTTTTTATTAGCGTTATTCCTGCTACAAATCGTGTTTTCAAATGCTGACATATTTGGCTTGATATTTATTGATTTCTGCAATCCTTTTCACTATAATTCTATCTAATGGAACAAAAGGAAAATATAATAATTGGTATCGACGAGCGTTGGCCGTATTGTTGTGGATTTAAATAAGTTCTTTGTGACTAATGGAGTAGGATAGAGATTCGCTCCAGTTTTTCTGTTTCACGTTTTTATTTTTGCTATGTCTAAAGAATATAACCAGTTTTTTTTCTGTAGATAAAGCTAAAAAGTTTCATTTTGTGTCATATCTCGTTCTGAATTAAATACAAGAGGTTATGATGAATTTCATTAAAGTTTCTTGTGCTACTTACGCTAATCCTTTACTGAGTTTAAAAGTATTTATCCTGATATGAAATCTGATCAACTCGAACCAGAAATAATACAGAAATCGGATTAATCCGCATTTGAATACACTAGAAAGTACTCTACAATTATATCTCTGATACCAATTCTATTCCTTTTGTAGAAAAATGAATATATATATGGAGATTCTTCTTTAAAAAGTTCTTTTGAACACATAAGTAAATAAACTCGGAGGTAAATTAAATTCTGACACCGTTTTTAAACTTTAAAAAAAACTTATATTAAATGTTAATATTTACAAAAAAGATATTTACATAAGACTATTTACAAAGCAAACAATCATAACTCTAATTAATCAATTACATCTTATACGGGAACTCGTCTTCATCTTACGTTCTTTTTACACCAACTTAAAACTAAAAACATTCCATTCTCCTTTCTTCCGTTCAGTTCTTTTTTCTACCGCTTAAATCGTCTGGCTTCTTAGGAATTAATAGTTTCTTCAAAATCGTCTGCCTCACTGAGAGCCTGTTCATCAGAGTTGCGATGCGTAGAAAATAATATGCAGATCTAATAGTGGAGGAGATTTCCCATATTTCGGCCATACTGATGAGACATTCGTCCTCGAATGTATTCTTGTTGGCTGGAAATAGCAGCTGGATCATCTGAAAAGATAAAGAAAAAAAAACACAGCAGCATCCAAAGTCTAAATTGAAAAAAAGAAGTCATCATTCAAATTGTTTATCAAAGCTTAGATTATTTCTTGAAAAAATTCATATATTTTTTTTTTGCGTCTTTTCGTCTTCTCTTTCTTACGTCCTTTCATCTTCTTTTATCTTACGTCTTTTCGTCTTCTTCTTTCATACGTCTTTTCATCTTCTATTACCTTACGTCTTTTCGTCTTTTCTTTCTTACGTCTTCCGTCTTCTTTTATCTTACGTCTTTTCGTCTTCTTTCATACGTCTTTTCATCTTCTATTACCTTACGTCTTTTCGTCTTTTCTTTCTTACGTCTTCCGTCTTCTTTTATCTTACGTCTTTTCGTCTTCTTTCATACGTCTTTTCATCTTCTTTTACCTTACGTCTTTTCGTCTTTTCGAGAATAAAGTTAAAATTCTATTAGTTGTCAGTCCAGAGGTTTGTCATAGTTGGTATAGTGTCACAATCGGTGAAATTCTTTTTTTTTTTAAGCTTCGTCCGTCCACGGCTTCATGTACTCTGCACATGTACTGGTGACCATGGGTCCTTCGTTGAATCCAAGTTTCTTTACATCGTAGGTGTCATTATTTTTTACTTTTATGACTTTGTACGGACCTAAATATTTTGGTTTTAACTTCAAACCTGGACATTGTTGTGTGCGTTTTATAGCAACCACATCATTAATCTTAAATTTGTTAGCTTTCTTTCGTCTGAGGTTGTAAGTTTTACGGTTCTCTTCTTGGACTTTTAAAATCTGTTTTTTAGCATTTTTTCTCATATCTTCGCGATTATTTGTAAAATCAGATTGTATTTCAGCATTCAGAAGACTAGTAATTTCAATGTTATTTTTTAGTTTCATTTTAGTACCAAACATCAATTCAAAAGGAGTTGTGCTTATACTTCTCTGAAAAGTCGAATTTATCACCTGTTGGACGTTGCTTACATGTGTATACCATTTTTTAGGATTATCGACAGACAATTTAGACAGAACAGATATTATGACAGAATTTAGACGCTCAACTTGGCCGTTAGACCTGGGTAATCCAGTGGTAATCGGGATATGTTTAATATTTTCATTGATGCAATAATCTTCAAAAGCTTTACAGGTAAATGCAGGACCTTTATCTGATATAATTCGAACTGGATTTCCAAAGATAGATTTTTGGATTTCTAATTTAGAAATTACTTCGGCAGCATCGGTAGATTTTGTGGGATACAACCAAACAAATTTTGTGAATGCGTCAATGACCGAAAGGATATGTTTGTAATTTTTATTAGTGCTTTCTAATGGACCTAAGTGATCAACATGGTACGTATGTAATGGAGTTTCTTCTTTTTCTATTGGGTGAAGTAAGCCTTCTTGTTTACCACATTTTCTATTAACTAAAATACAGGGAACGCAATTTGCTATACATTTCTCAATTTTTTGTTTAATTTTAGGGATGTAAAAATCATTTTCTAAACTTTTCTCTGTTCTTGCAACTGCGTAATGACCTTTTTCGTGAGCGGCCTTGATTATATTCATTTGCATGTCTTCCGGTACAACTAATAAATCATTACCATTAACACATTTATAAAGAACATCATTTTTAACTAGATAATCATCATAAGATTTCACCTTTAGGATTTCTTTTATTGTTTTAATATGGTCATCGGTTTCTTGAGCTTGGATAATTTTTAAAGTTAAGCTATCTTGGATTACCATGCAAATAGGATACCTACTTAATGCATCGACATGTCTCATACTGCTACCCTGTCTATGTTCAATAACATAATCAAAATCGGATAACATTATTGCCCATCTAGCTATTTTTGTACTCATTTCTTTTTTATCCATAGTCATTTTAAATGCATTACAATCGGTTACAATTTTAAATGGGATACCTAGCACATATACTCTAAACTTTTTCAGGGCTTCAATTACAGCTAAAACTTCTAATTCGTAACTAGTGTACTTCCGCTCAGCTTCGGTGGTTTTTTTACTTGCGAAATAAACTGGATGAAATTGATTATCTACTGGAGATTGTTGCATTAAAACAGCTCCATAGCCATCAATACTGGCATCACAATGGATTTCGGTCGCACTTTTGGGATTGTAAATTAAAAGTACTGGTTCTGACGACAAAATACGTTTGAGTTCATTAAAAGCTCTTTGTTCTTCTATATCGAATTTAAATTTTGAATCTTTTCTCAGCAGGTCACTTAACGGTTTAGCTATAACCGAATAATTTCTTATAAATTTTCGAAAGTATCCTGTCAATCCTAAATAACTTTGAACATCTTTGGTACACTTTGGTTCGGGAAAATTTATTACTGCTTTAGTCTTCAGTGGAGAGGGATACAATTTACCATTTATGATTCTATACCCCAAGAAATCAATTTCACGCTTCAAAAAATTGCATTTTTTAAGATTTAATTCTAATCCATATTCCGATGCAGTTTCGAGTACAAGTTTTAATTTTTCTAGACCTTCAGCTTCGTTTTTAGCAGGTATTATTAAATCATCCATATAAATGACAACAATGTGATCTTTTAATAGGTTTCGAAATACATTATAAATATACTTTTAAAAAACACTAGGGCTATTGGTCAACCCGAATGGACATTTCAAAAATTCGTATTGTCCTTCATGAGTAACAAACGAGGTGTATTTCCGCGAGTCTTCTTCAACATCTACATGAAAGAAACCGTTTTTCAAATCTATGGTGGTAAATACTTCGGCAGAATGTAATTGGTCTATTACATCATCAATAACTGGCAAGGGGAAATCTCGCGTACTGTCTTTTTGTTAAGACATCTGTAATCAACACAAAGTCTCATTGTGTTATTTTTTTTCTTGACTAAAACAACCGGCGAAGAAAAATTAGAAGAACTTTCTCGAATTATTCCCTGAGCTAGCCACTCCTCAATTTGGTTTTCGACTATTTTTTTCTCGCATAGCGATAATCTTCGAGGAGAAGAACAAACTGGGATTTCGTCAGTTAAATTAATTTTCATTTTAACATCTACTGTTTTAGTTTTAATTGGTACATAATTTTCAATTAAAGAGTATAACTCTGAACGTAATTTTTTGTCAGCAATGTGAGTTAAATCAATTTTAGGCTCATCCAAAACATTTACAATATTAACTAAAAAGTCATTAGACTGAACTTCAGCTTTAAACAGTTTCACTTTATTCTCAGAAATAGTTAATGTACCTTGATGAATAACATCAGTGCCAATAATTAAATCGAAATTAATGCAACTGTTCTTAACGACAAAAATAGTAACTTTAAATTTTGAACCATCTACTTCGATTTCTGAATTGAAACAACCTTCTGGTTTAATTGAGGCTTTTCCTAGACCGGTCAAAGAGATACTCGTAGGTTTTAATTCTACAAAGTTCTTCAAATTATCATAAATACTTTTCTTTAACAAAGTCTTTTGGCTACCAGTATCTATTAAAGAGATTAAACGCAAAGAATAAAGCTTTATCTCTTTCAGAATTAAATCTTGGGATGTAATAATGTTTACTTGTGACTGAGCATTTTTAACACTTGTATCTTTAGATTTATTACATTGAAATGATTTATGACCATAAGCGTTACAAGCAAAACAAAGCGGCCCTTTATCTTTATTTACACAGTTAATACTCTTATGATTATTCCCGCCACAATTAAAACAACGCATATTTGGCTTTACAGGCTTAAATTTGTTCTTAACTTCAACTTCGGATTTAATTTTAGGCTTAGCTCCTTCATATTTATGAAATTTTGCATTTTCATACTCCGATCTTATTTTTTCATAAATCTTTAATTTTTGTTTAAATTCAGCAATATTGGGACAACCATACAAAAAAGATTTTTTAGAAATGGGGTCATTAATTCCATTTATTACATACTGAATAAGGGCAGAATCTTCAATATTGCCTTTTGAGCATAATTGTTTCATATTTAAAAAATATTCATCTAACGATTCATGTGGTCCAATTTTTCTTTTGGACAGCAATTCGTGTAATTCAGCTGAATTGCACGTTTGACCAAATTCAGATATGAGTAGGACTTTTAATTTAGACCACGAATTAATATTTGTTTCACTTTCAAGAAATAATTTTGCTTTGCCTGTCATACGGCGTTTAGCCAAAATCAATTTGTGCAAATCACTAACGTTAAATAATGAAACAATATCTTCAAAATCGGCAATCCATTTATTAATATTTTGTACTTGAGTACCTTCAAACATTGTAATCATACTTTCAATATCATTAATAGAAATGCTTGGTTTAATAACATAATCAGGAATCAGAATTTTCTGATTGTCATTACTTTCACAATTAGAACTACCAGAATCATTTCTCATATTATTCTCAAAAACAGTTGAAATATTTTTAGTTTTATCTTGTAAATCATCATTAAATTCATCGACACTTTCGTCATCACTAAGAGTACCTACATCGGCTATCATATTAATTTTTAAAATATTAAAATCACATAAACTAGAAATTATTCTGGCAGCAATTTCATCAAAAGTTCCCGAATTATTTATACACAAAACATTGCAAATGGTAATTAAGTCGTTAACAGAAAAATTATCTTTAATTTCTTTGAATTTAGTTTGATATTCATCGGAATCTACTTCAAACGTAAACCCAGTAAAATTCCGAATTCTACGTCGATTATTTCTGTCACCGATTTCTCCAAAAATTAATTTGTGCAATGTCTTAATACTAGCTGATTTTTCAGTTTTCAAAGAAAACTCTAATTCCTTTAAATCAACTAATTTTTCCATTATTGAAAAGAAAAATGAAATAATAAACTCACTTCATAATCAGATGCTCAGCTTCACACACTTTGATTTCACTTTCATCGCAAAATTTTACCTCTTCTGAAATAGCTTTGTAGGCTTGACATTCCATCACAGTTCTAAAAAATATCGGCTTCCAAGATATTAAAAAAAATATATTTCCATCTCTGTGGGCGTGCGTCTGTATCTCACTTACTGAGACCAAAATTTATGGAGATTCTTCTTTAAAAAGTTCTTTTGAACACATAAGTAAATAAACTCGGAGGTAAATTAAATTCTGACACCGTTTTTAAACTTTAAAAAGAACTTATATTAAATGTTAATATTTACATAAAAGATATTTACATAAGACTATTTACAAAGCAAACAATCATAACTCTAATTAATCAATTACATCTTATACGGGAACTCGTCTTCATCTTACGTTCTTTTTACACCAACTTAAAACTAAAAACATTCCATTCTCCTTTCTTCCGTTCAGTTCTTTTTTCTACCGCTTAAATCGTCTGGCTTCTTAGGAATTAATAGTTTCTTCAAAATCGTCTGCCTCACTGAGAGCCTGTTCATCAGAGTTGCGATGCGTAGAAAATAATATGCAGATCTAATAGTGGAGGAGATTTCCCATATATATGCAATTATAAATGCTGAAATATATAGATTTATTGGATTATCCGACCCGTTGCGGGAATCTAATTCATTTTTAATGATGCAAAGAGAAGACTTTTAGTGTTTTTGCCGTGTTGGTATACACTTGTGTTTTATAAATGTTTCTCAATTTTCCATGACCAAAGAAAAAACAAAATCTATATTTTACAACAAAAGATGTTGGTACCCCGGCACCCAGTATGCCAAGACAGTTATTGTAAAATTTACAAACTGCTGTCTTTAAGAATGCTGTAAAATTTCTGAAATCTAGTTTAAAGTTGCGTTCTTATTGGTTAAGCCATGCCTGAAAAAAAATCAATTTTTACTTCACTTGTTGCTTGAGTTCGATTTTACAGCATCGTTGCTTGAAACAATATCACGGAAAGTGCAAGAAAAACTGCAACATTTTTTAATAGTACAGTAGGCGTAAAAGATATTCAGAAAGGAAATATTTTTAAATATAAAAATTCTATATATTTTAAGAGCTTTCTGCGCACATTATATTTCTTAAATCTTTGAATATGTTTGATGATTCAGAATTGTTCCTTTTTTAAGAATATCGATTTAAAAGTGCTTTTTAGGAGGTTTCTATAATTTATGTAGTGAATGGAATTTGGTACGTTACAAAATGGTACAAAAATAATATTAATCATCTTTTTATTAGTCATTTTTAAAAAATAGTTAAATTGTTAATGTTTGCCTCTTTAATCCTTAGAAACTCGCGTTAAATAGCGCTAAAATACATTAAAGTTCAGATTCATTTAAAGTTAAATTAAATTACTTATAATTGTTAAAAAGTTTTCACACCTTTTCTTTTTTTTTTCTTTAATGTTGTTTGATAGTTTTCGGCCTCCTAATTAATATCTCAATTGCCAAGCTATATCTTGCAGTTATCAAGTGATAATTGCTTAAAAAACTTTGTTTAGATTATTCTGTAAGCAAATTTTAATGGAATAAAAACTTTATTATGAGCCATCTAAATGTTAGTAAATCGTAATAACGGTAGTTATTTGAATTTTGCGCATTTCCTACAGGTAAAGATATACTAGAAACTTAAATGAAGTTGAGTTTAGGCTACACTACCAGGGGTATATTTAGGAAAATTTTAGGTCCTTTTAAGGACCCTTCACAAAAATTTTTATCCCCAAACAGGACCCTTCACAAAACATTTTATCCCAAAACAGGACCCTTCACAAAATTATTTGGCTCTTAAATAGACCTTTTATAGAATTTTTTCATCTTCAAATTGAAATTTTCACAAATTTAATCATTTAATAATAAAATCTGTCCTGTAAATAAGTTGTTGAACTCACCAAAAACCATATTACTTAGCTTTTCATGTATGAAAAATAGAACCTAAAAACATCGATAATTAAAAATTCACAAAAATATGACTAGAATTTTCCAAATATAAGAAATAACTTCACAATTTCACAAAAACAGGACCCTGTGAGAAAACTCTGGACAGCCCCCTGATGTAACAAAAATTAAAATTAATTGACAAATAGCTCCTCTATTTTCTAAATTAAAATTTATAGATTAAACTTAATTCCACTAAAGTTTCTGGATGTATTTACATTAATCTTGAGCTGACTCTGTAAAATTCCGTAAACTACTGTTATTGAAATTTAATGATATTTTCGACAATTAAGATTAAATTTATGTTTTCTTTTTTGTTTTACTATCGCAGAATTATTGTAAGAAAGGCTTAAAATTTTTTAACAAACTCTTCTTTTTAAACTGTACAGTACAGCTTCTTAAAAATCTTCAAACTTGTCGACAGACTTCTTTCTGCGCAGAGCTATCCGATTAATTAATTTCAATTCTCGCTACATCTCGTTATAAATTAAACATTGTAAGACAGATTAAACTCAATTTCATTAACGTTTCTGGTGGTATTTGCACTAATCCTGCGCCGACTTCAAAAGTTCGCATTGGTATCAAAACTTCTGTGCCGCTTTCTGCACTTTAATTATGCATTCAACAGTGTTTCTATGATAGATCGTGCCTTGTTGAGATGCTTTGCAGATTTTGCTTGATATTTATTGATTTTTTTAATTATGTCCGCAAGAATTCAAACTAATGGAATAGATGAAGAAAATAAAAAGTGCATAGTATCTGCTGATAACTGTTGTATTGTTATGGTAAGTTTACGATTGATAGTAAAAGATACCTCTGGCCTCTGGATGAATCTCTGGACAATCCTTTGGAAGAATTTTGTCAGTCGCATATTTCTAAATTTCTATAAAAATAAATTAATCTTTTATAAGATAAATTATAAATCAAATAAAATTGCTTACACAGAATATCTTTTTAAAAGTTTTCATATTTTT
This sequence comes from Maratus speculifer, assembly GCA_964019185.1. Lineage (NCBI taxonomy): Eukaryota > Metazoa > Arthropoda > Arachnida > Araneae > Salticidae > Maratus > Maratus speculifer. The sequence goes on from OZ025289.1 coordinate 55,147,955, forward strand.
TATTTTTTCCCCCATTTAATGTAGATTGATAGCTTTCTGACATCAATTTCACTAGTCTCAATTACCTTTATATCTAACAACTTTCAAGAGACAGCTCTTAAAAAATTATTTGAGTTTTGTTTAGATAATTCTGTATAAGTATATTTTAATTTATTAAAATCTTATGAACCATCTTAATGCCAGTAAATCTCAATAACGATAGATTATTGAATTTGGCGCAATCCGTACAGGTATAGATATAACAGAAACTTTAATGAAGTTCAGTTTACGCTACAATATTTAATTTTGGGATGGATATAATGAAAATTTAAATTAATCAACAGAAGGCTACGCTGCTTTCTAATATATAGTCTAAACTTAATTTCATTTTAGTTTTCTGGGGATATTTACTTAAATTCATTACCGTTTCTGGTGGTATTTGCACTAATCCTTGAGCCGATTTCAAAAGTTCCCGTTGATATCAAAACTTCTGCGACACTTTCTGCACTTTAATAATGTATCTAACAGTGTTCCTATGTTAGATCGTTGCTTGAGACGCTCTGCAGCTTTGGCTTGATATTTATTGATTTCAATTAATCCCTTCCGCAAGAATTTCTAACTAATGGAATACAAGAATAAAAGAGTAAGCGCATAGTATCTGCTGATGCCGGTATAATTTTTATGGGAAAGTCCCTTACTATTGATAGTAAAGGATAACCCACATTCTTCTGGATGCATTTTCCCAACCGTACATTTCTAAATTTCTAGAAAAATAAATTAATGTTTTATAAGATTATTTATAAATCAAATACAATTACTTATAGGGGGAAGTGGGGGACATTGATACATGGGGCACATTGATACACCCCCTGTACTGCACACAGGGTCATCACAGGAAGTTTCACAACAGCTCCAAAAGGCGATACTAGTGTACTCAACTATATACAGAAAGTTTTGGAATGATTCAGTTGTTTGTTGAAATGGGACGAGTGATTAAATTGTTTTTGTAGGTCAAAAGTAAATTTGAGTTGTACAATTGATATGGCATTATACAACTGTTACAGTATTTTCAACCGAAAGAAATACTCTCTCTGGCAAGTAAAACTACTCTTTATCAGTTTCTGATTCTTTTTTGTTAGATAAATTATGAAGTATTGGATTTGAGACTCATTTTATTCAAAATGGCTGTATGGGGCACATTGATACAGTCTTTGTCGGGACACATTTATACAACCTAAATCTTTTTCTAGTTCATTTTTTCATTACCTTTTATTATTTTTTCTACAATGCACTCCTTAATCCAACCAATTTTCGCTAAAAATTTTTAATATTAGTTTTTATTCAAGTGAAATAACTTTAATTTCTTTATATTCGAACATTTTATAGTATTTTTGCAAAGAGAAGACGTACGAACTTACCCAACATATAGTGCTAGTAGAACTAATTAAAGAAAAGGACGGCAGCCTGAAAAATCTCAAATTTATATCAATTCTCCAGAGAAAAAAGTATTTTTTACATGAAAAGTGTTACGTAAGAGAAACAAACTGCAGAACAGCACAGGATAATTATATTTAAAACAGAATTTTTAATATAATTATCCTTTATTTTCTGTATATAAACCGATTTCTAAAGAGAAAACTCGGTAATTTTACATCTTTCCTGAGAAAGAAGATAATGCTGGGGTTGAAGTATCAGATATGACCAAGTTACTACTGCCATCAATCAGACAAGGAACAGCCAGAACATCAGGTCATTAAACATTTCATTTTGATTGCTTTAATATTGCTTACAAATAAAGTGTGGGTGATTTGAATTTTTAAAAATAATATAAAATGGTTTGCTAACTATTTTTTAATGAAAAATATGCATCGGTGTTATTTTGCCTCCATTTTTCCCAGACGTATCAAAGTGAATCAATCTGCCCCGGAGATGGGGCACATTGATACAAATTACTTTTTTTGATTTTTTTTTTAAAATTACATACAAAAATAATATATAAAACAACGATTGTACATTTTTATAACACACTACGCAGGTTTTGCTGACATCACATAGAAAAACTAGTCGTTGGGGGCCACCGTAATACTTACCCATCATGGATATGTATATGAAATTAAAACATGTGAAACCATTTATACAATGCATTGCAATGCTAAGCAAAATTTAAATATTGTTAATATACATAGTAATGCTATATTACAGAACTGCTGATGTATCAATTTCGAAAAATTATATAAAACGCCAAACTACTCAAGTAGTACCGAACTGCGTAAAAGAAACATCCTTATAACTCCAAAAATAATAATTCTATTAACTAACAGTTAACTGCGTCGGATTAAGCGTCTCATTTCCAATTAAAATATACTTTTGAATTGAAATTTGAATGAAATACAGGGTCATGAAAAATCGAAGAATATGGAAAACAAGATTACAAATATCTCGGCAACTAATAATCCGATCGACTTCCTTCTATATGCAAAATGTGTGTTATTTTATGGCTTTTTACGTCCATTACTTAGAACAAAAAAATTCGAAAATTTTTATATACCTTTCATGAGAACGAATTTTTCGAGAGTCCGAAAAAAATAGTTCCGGATAATCGAGGTTGCTGATATTAAATAGGGTTCGTCACATTCGTGCATACTAACTACAAACAAAATTTCAAGTCTCTATCTCAATTTGTTCGGGAGATAGAGCGTTTACAGACAGACAGACAGACTGACAGACAGACAGACAGACGGACGGACGGCAAATTTTTTTTCCTAAAAATATTTTTTTAGGAATCTCCACTATCTAAAACGTGTAAATCCGTCAAAAAATATTTTTCGATTTTCAAAACGATTGCAAGACTTGCCCTATACTACGTATGATGGGTAAGTAATAACTTGACATTTCTGCTTTCTAGACACCAAAAAAATTTTTAGAAAAAAGCTGTATCAATGTACCCCACTTCCCCCTACAGTATAGCTTTTTAAAATTTTTCATACTCTTCATTTTTTTTTCTTTTAATATAGATTGATATCTTTCTGACATCGAATTGACTAGTCTCAATTATCTTTATATCTTACAGTTATTAAGAGACATTTGATTCAAAATTGTTTGAATTTAGATAATTCTGTATAAGCAAACTTCAATTGAATTAAAATTTTATTATGAGCCATCTAAATGTCATAGTAAATCCCGATAATAAAAATAATTGAATTTGGCATAATCCATATAGGTATAAATACCACAGAAACTTTAATGGATTTGAGTTTAGGCTAAAATATTTAATTTTGGACTGGGTGTAATAGAAATTAAAATTACTTAACAGATGGCTGTGCTGCTTTCTAAATTAAAATATATAGATTAAACTTAATTTCATTAAAGTTTTCAGGAGGTATTTACACTAATCTAGCACCGACCAAGCCAAATTTCATAGTGATATATTCGATAATTTTAATCCGAATAAATTTGTTATTTTTATTTTTTATTTACTTATCCAGAATTACACACACACATACACACACACACAAAAAAAAAAAAAACATAAATTTTTAAAGCAGCTCTACCTTAAAACTGTGCAATATAGTTTCTTAAAAAATGTTCACACTTTTAATTTATCTTTTTTTCTTTAATTTTGAGTGACAACTTTCTGCGCGAAGCTATTTAATTAGTGTCAATTCTCGTTACATCTCGTTTTAAATTGAACACTGTAGGCAGATTAAACTCTACTTCATTACCGTTTCTGCTGGTATTAGCACTAATCCGTTGCCGACTTCAAAAGTTCGCGTCGATATCAAAACTTCTGTGACGTTTTCTGTACTTTGTACATTCAACGGTGTTTATATGTTAGATCATTCCTTGCGATGCTTTGCATATTTGGCTTGATGCTTATTGATTCTATTTAATCCTGTCCACAAGAATTCTAACTAATGAAATGGAAGACGTAAGTACATGCAAGGTATCTGCTAATGCCAGTCGTATTATTATGGGTATAAATTCTTTACGATTGATGGAAATGATACAGATTTTTTCGGATCTTAATTTTCCTTGTCTTTATTTTGTCTACGTCTAAGGAATATAGCTTAATTTTTTTCAAATGAAGTTTAAAATTATATCACTGTAAAAGAAAAATAATCCTTTTAATTGACGGAAAAATCCGTCAATTTTGGTGTTGAGAAAAACCGTTTAATTTACAAAAAATAACCGTAACTGTTTACAGAAAACAGTTTTTGCTGTATAAAATATAGATGTTTTCTGTAAAAAGTACAAAATCCATATTTTTTGCAGGAAAAACTGTTTTTTTTTCTGTACAAAATATAATTTGTTCACTAAAAATTGAGGTGTTTTCACCGTGTTAGAAAAGGTTAGTTTTCTGGTATAATGTTATTATTAGTGGATCCCCCCCCCCCCTCTTGGATTCTTCGTGCACTACTTTTCGATTTTTTTTTTTTTTTTTTTTTTTTTTTTTTACTGTATGGCTGTTTGTTTGTCTCTCTATTTTTTTCTATCTGCCTGTGTCTCTTTCTGTGTACCTATCTCCCCTGTTTGTCTCCCAATCTCTCTTTCTATCTGGATGGTTGTCTCTATCTCTACTATCGAATCAAAATTATAATTTCAAACGAGAACTTTAAAGCCATCTTAATAAATTCGTTTCTTACATTCAATTCATATATTGGAATTTATGTATATTAGTCTTTACATACATTATATACACAAATTCGTGTCATAAAATCACTTCATTAGAATTTTATAGAAAAAAAAAACTAGATTTATATTTATATCAATAAAATTATATTAGATATTAGATATTATTTTATTGCTTCCATTAATTATTCGAAGCTCGTACATTTTATTGCAATATTGCGCGAAGAGCTTGTAAAATAAGCAATCACTACAAATTTTTTAGAAGGTTTTTTGGAATATATAAATGTTCGCTGACAAAAACGTTGCTTTCGCTTGAATTACATTCGTTGGTTATTTTTAGGGGAAAATAAAAAAGGGTACTATCCTGCGACTAAATTGCTTGCTGTTTTATTTGACTTTTTGAGAAAAATTTACGAAAAGAAATCTGCTTCTTATAATGGCGTTATTTTCGTAACTTTAAGTTAATTGGAATCGACATATTCGTTTTGCAATGTTGCGAACAAACCATTGTTTTATTTTTTCATCTGAGCAGATTGTTAATATTATTATTATTTTAAGCATTATTATATTAATTATTCGAAATTGTACAGACATACATTCATTTGTTGCATTAGTATTCTTAATTTTGTATTCTTAATTTTGTGTGAAGAGCTCGTGAAATATACAGTCGCATGAACTTTTAGGCTTTAAAAGACAGAAACGAGTGTATCTTCTATCTATATTACAAAGGACAAACGTATCTGTGCGTAACGCATACGTCATTTTGCGAATGGCAACACTTTTTCATGCAACTTCGGTTTTGCAGTTTTCGCTACTGTGAATTTTACACTTCTAAACTTTGCACATTTTAATTTTTAACACCATCGTATGGAGAGAGAAAATTTACTTTTAAATTCAATTTGTTTGAAAATTGTATCTTAATTTATTTTTGAAATATTAATTTTTTTATAGATTTTAGTACTAATTTTGTAATTGGGGCAACAGAATCACTCCATTTTCTCTTAAAAAAAGAAAAAAAATTAAATTAAAATGTATATATTTTGTCATAAATATCATCTTAAAATCCGGTGAATTTCGGTTTTATTTCGTTTTCATTCATCACTTAAATAACTTCAAGTTTTGAATTAAAATGATTTTAAAATGATCAAATTAAAATACCCTTTTTTAAATTTGGTGAATACGGATATGAGAAGTGCGTGTTTAAATTCTGGGAAGAAGAAAATGATGACGGGTTTAGATTTTGCGTGAAATTCTAAAATCGTGTCAATTTGGAATAATTTTTTTTTCATTCGTTTTTATACCAAACATAAGACCCTCAGTTGATAAATTCATTATAATAACTGATCTTTATTACACTTTACTGATTACATGTGCGATTAAAGCTTAATTTTAATAATTTGATCAGCTGAATTTTACAGTATTTTATTAATTTTAGCTTAAAATAATATTTGTTTAAGAGTTAGACTGGCCAATACAAAATGCATTTTTTACTGTAACTAATTTTGTAGATTTGTTATAAATCAAAGAAACAGTTATTTCTTTAAAAATTTCTCTCGTCGAATTTCGACGAGTTCCACCTTGTAGGAATAAAAACTGTTTTGCCTGAAATTAGATTTTTTTTCTGTCATTTTTCTGGTATGTATATCACATTACTGAAACAAAGTTGTCCGCTGTTTCAGTTTTATCTGATTTTCTAAAAAGAAATTTGGAAAAAGAATTCTATTTCATATAATGATGTTGCTTTTGTAACTTCAAACAATTCAAGCCGACATTCCTTTCTTTACTGTTTGAAAGACATTTTTTTTCCTAGTTTAGTTTAAAATGACTTTACTGCATCTATTTTCCTTTCAAAGCTGAGCAAGAACAATGTATATATGGACAGTCGAAGAGCTCTTTTTCATTTGATCAGAAATTTTATTATTATTATTGATATTATTATTATTTGGTGAACTTTTTTTTTTGCAATAGTAAATATTTGAAACTATGTTAACATAAATTCTATTTTTATTATAAAATTGTGTAAAAACTTTTAAAAAAAGTTATATTAACATTTTGAAAAAGTGATACTTGGGATTAAATCAAAGTTCTTCAGCTTGAATCAGATTTCGGCGAAGTAAAATAGGGTATTATTCTGTAACAAATTTGTCTGCTGTTTTATCTGATTTTCCGAGACTAATTTAGAAAAAGAACTATGTTTCATATAATAATGTTGCTTTTATAACCTTCAAGTAATTCGAGCTGACTTTCGTCTTTTTTACTTTATAAGTAAAAACGCTTTGTTCAGTTTGGTTTACGATATCTTCTCTGTATAACTTTCATTTTTCAACACTGTGCGTGAACGATGGGATATTAGTGGGCTCATTTTCGTCTGAGTTGAATTATCGTTATTTTAATTTATTTCTAGCATTATTATTAGTATCTTGCATAAAGAACTTGTAAAATATACAATCATTCGACCTTTTCAAAAGATTATAGATTTCTGAAAGAGAGTTATACATTTATAAAAGTCTTTCGTCTACTTTAATTAACTTATTCTTAAAAATTATTATTACTACACTAGAAGATCTTTATGACCCAATTTTATATAATTAGCTACTCAGATGTAAAAAATAAATTTTGAAGATAAGAGTAATCTGCAATTCTCATTGCAGAAATATTACTACCTTCTAGAAGTCTAAATTGGATATTTATTTCAACTTTATCTTCTTAATTCCGATCATTTTAATTAAAAAATTACTATTATTACAATGAATATTTTTGAAAATTAGTAATTTGTTTGGTTCATTCATATTTGAAGCATGTTTATAAGAGAAATCTAACAATGTGGGAATGATTTACTTCTATATTATGCAAAAATGTATAATGTATATTGATATATTTCAGTCATACCGTATTTACTCGTGTATAAGGCGCACTTTTTTTCAAAATATTAGGGCAAAACTCCTAGGTGCGCCTTATACACGGAATAACTTTTTACTGTTGGATGCAGTCGAACGATATACATATGAAACAAGAAATTATTCAAAGAAGATGTTAAAACTCGGAAAATGTTACTTAATGGAAGTATCACTGCATATTTATTTCATTCCTTGCAGCTTTTTATACAACAGAGCTAATGACATTATCTAAACGCTAATTAGCAATTCCCTTTACCGTCACTCATTCCTATTTCCCGTCATTCTCTTACAACCTGAAGTCTAAAAATGTATTTTCATCTTGTTTTCTGGTCTGGTGTGATGTTTGTTTCGACTTTTTTTTTATTGAAATTCATTTGGTCATTATTCATTAGCATATAAATTTGTGGTGCGCGTTATATACGAGATTTTAAGAAATCGCCATTTTTACTTGTAAAGTAGAGGTGCGCCTTATACACGCGTGCGCCCTATACACGAGTAAATACGGTATTTGGCCATATTTCTAAGTTTAATAACATATGAAATGTGATTTATATAACGCAAAATTTTATAATTCGTACAACTTCTCGTCCCAAGATGTTCGTTATAATTATCTATTATTGTATATAGTATATGTTATTTTATTTTATTTTAAGCAACAATTGTATTCGAAGTCACATTTATGCATTTTATTTAACTTTCTTTTCTTTCCCTTGGACATCTTGTAACATATACAGTCATTTGAACTTTTCAGAAGAATATGTTTCGAAAAAAAAGAGAGTTTATTATCCGTCGATAGAAATCTTTCTTCAGCTTGAATTAGCTTTCATCGGGCATTTTTCGAAAGTAAAAAGAGGGCATTATTCTGCAACAAAATTGCCCGCTGTTTTATCAGATTTTCTCAGAAAAATCTGGAAAAAGAAATCTGTTTCGCATAACTATGTCGGCTGGAATTATTTGAAGTTTACAAAAGCATCATGTCTTTCTTTACTTTATAATATAAAAGGCTCTTTTTCGAGTTTGGTTTAAGGTGACTTTGCTTCATCATTCTTTTTTCAACGCTATGTATGAACGAGGGGTGATGATTTGGGCCCCTTCTCATCTGGGTGGAATTCTTTTTATTTTATTTTATTTTATTTTTCAGTATGAGCGGATATGATGACTAAATGCTTTTAATAGAGGGCGGAGGCCTCACTTACGTGTTATCGGAAAAATCTCGTTTCGTGGTGGGTACTTAATACCCCAGTCCCAGACCCACCCTCTTTTGCGCTTTAAATGCTAGCGTGGCATAAAAGTGATTGAGTGAGTGAGTTTATGGGAGATCTGTAGTCGTTTAGATGATAATGCAACCATAATCACTTAAAGATGAGTTATTAAAACAGTTTATTAGTTATTATTTTATCATCCATTATTGAACTATGGGATAAACGTTGAGGTTTCGAACAGTGTTATCCCTTTCAAGGTAGGGGTTATTATTTAAACCACTTAATTTAATCAAAATTTTTACAAAATTTTTTTGTGGTACATGATGTTTTAAGGTACACTGTTAAAACTAATGGTGACACATTGCACCTTTTAAGGGTGAAAGGCTTGTCTCACTGGTGACACCCCTAAAGGAGCCAAAATGGCACCTTTAATTGGGGTGAAAAGATGGCACCCTTAATCCAGAGTGCCCAGTAATAAAAAATTAAAGAATATACAAACCGACTTTTGGCCGTCGTTGGATTCGAACCCACAACGTCTGATTACACGCTCAGCGCTCTAACGACTCGGCCATCAAGTTCACCTTCAAAGCCTCCCTGAAATGTTCAAATGTCCTGAAATTCAAAGGTTGCTTTATATAATAAAGCTCGCCAAAAGTTAGCCGAGCGAAGTTCTAAACGAAATTGGGATAGCATATAGCGGTGATAGTCATCATAGGAAAAAATTGCTGTGTTGATCCACCAGTGATAGCGAGTTGAAGGGCAAGGATACATGTAGCAGAGCATGCGCAAATGACTAAGGGGTGAAAATTGTCCAACAGTATGCATTGCGCGGCACCCTAATTAGTGTGAAACACTCAATGGCACCCAAAACACATTTTCAAGCCCGCGGGTGTCAAACAGTAACACCTTTTCACCCCTGGGCGCCAAGTGCAACCGGTTTGTCACCTTTATTTTTAACAGTGTATATATATATATGATACATGGTATAGGATATTTGAGGTATTTGTTCGTTCGATAAAACTAAAAATATCATACCAATCTTACAGATACTAGTATTGTAATCAAGTGTTAAAGCATTGAAGAACGAGCCCATGTTCCTGTCCACCCCTCTGATTTTGATGGCTTGAAATTTTATATGCATTTTTCTTAAAGTTGATATTTCAATTTGTTTTGATCTTATACAGATTATAATCAAGATTTTTTTTTTCAGTTTTAGGATCGAATGAGGTTAAAAGCAAAAAGAACATTTATTTAAATATCGGAACCGTGCTACAAAAGTGAAACAACTCAAAAAATGAGAATTTTGAGTTTCGGCTGCCATTCTATGTGGTTTTCATTCCTCTACCAATCACCTGAAGTAAGAAAATAGTGCACTTTTGAAATCTAGCAATCAAGTAGCAATTGTGTTTGTAACATGCACATTGAGACTACCATAGCCTAAAACAGTTTTTCGCATTTTCTGAAAAACGGATTTTTTTAATTATGAAACTTTAATGAAAGGATGCGATATAATCGAATTTATTTTAGGAAGGAGGTAAATTGACTTGGAAAAACTATTGATTCTATTTTTCTTTTTTTTCCCTTGAACTATATACACTGTTAAAACTAATGGTGACACATTGCATCTTTTAGGGGTGAAAGGCTTGTCTCACTGGTGACACCCCCAGGAGAGCCATAATGGCACCTTTAATTAGGGTGAAAAGATGGCACCCTTAATACAGGGTGCCCTATAATAATAAATTAAAAATATATCAATCTACTTTTGGCCCTCGAAGGATTCGAACCCACAACGTCTGATTAGAAGCTCAGCGCTCTAACCACTCGGCCATCGAGCTCATCTTCAAAGTCTCCCTGAAATGTTCAAATGTCCTGAAATTCAAAGGTTGCTTTTGCTTTATATAAAAAAAAAAACTCGCCAAAAGTTAGCCACCCGAAGCTCTAAACGAAATTGGGAAAGCGCATAGCGGTGATAGTCATTTTTAGGGAGAAATTGCTGTAGTTGAAGGGGAAGCATACAAGTCTCAGAGCATGCGCAAATGACTAAAGGGTAAAAATTTTCCAACGGTATGCATTGCCCGGCACCCTAATTAGCGTCAACCACCCAGTGAGAGATAAATGGCACCCCAAACACATTTTCAAGCCCGCGGGTGTCAAATGGTAACTCCTTTTCACCCCTGGGCGCCGAATGCAACCGGTTTGTCACCTTTATTTTTAACAGTGTATCGTGTATAGTGTGTGGGTATTTAGGTATATATTCTAAGTCATCGAAAATGTTTAATTTTTGTCCCAGTCTGTAAAAAAAGACCTGGCCCTGGGTCTCTATTTGGCTTAATCCGGTTTTGTATTCATTTATTTTTTAAGTATTAAAATTAATGTTTAATGTATGAAGTCTGCCTTATTTTGTTAAATTATTTGATATTTTTTGCGCTGAAAAAAAAATTAGCTGATTATATTTCTTTAGGTCTAGGAATATTTTATAATAGATACGAAAAGAAATAATTGATTTGTACGGGGATTTTTTAAACAACGATAAAACACTCATGCTTACAATTAACGCAGTAGAAATTGCTTTGGATTTAGAAAGAAAATGAGTTTACTGTATACAGTATAAAGAAAATAATTTTTTTCATTTTCTTTCACAGCAGCTGTAAAATCCTTGCTGGCTATTTTCGAAATCATTTTTTAAATACATTTTTGTTCACAAGCAACTGAAATCGTATCCAGTGCTTTTATTTAGTAGTTGCGTGATCGAATTACATTTTCCAGTTTTGATAAAGGCAGAAGACTTTTCAGAAAATGCTACCAGTGTTGGCTTTTTGAACTGAATGCCTAGATGCGAGAGCTTAGGAGAGGAGGAAAATGACGTCATAAGATAACAATCGCTTGTAACTATGTTTACCAAAAATAAAAATTATAGCGAGTCGTAAATTTCACGTCAAGCGTAGCAAATTATGTGCATTCGTACTATAACGAAGTTTAAAAAATAATCAGATCTTGGTATGATGCTATACAATACTCTTCAAGTTCAGTATTGTATCTGAAATTTTTTTGTGCTTTCTTGTAAATACCATCTTTTATTATGCAGAAAGTAACTTGTATAGACGCTCAACAACGTACATTAATTTCATAAAATATGAAATATTTTAATATAATTAAAACGTGCCTCAAACAATGTTTCTACCTATACCAGTATGTAATGGAATACTTTTGTGTGGCCCTGTAAATTAATAAAAAATATTTTTTACAACAGATTGTAGAGAATGTATATTTTAGTATGCACTTCATAGATGCATATAAATTTTATTATGTTCGAAAGAATGGAATATATTAAAATACACAAAGCTATTTTTTCCCATTGGCCGTAATGTAACAGAATATTTTTGATTGTCCCTGTCGTTAAACTGTGCATCCGATTTTCATGAAATTTGAAATGACTCGACAGAATCATGCAACAATTATGTATTTTAAATTTCAAGCTATTTGGTTATCTAGTTTTTGCGTTCTTATATGCCGACAGACAGGCATGTGGACGGACAGATAGACTGAGCAAGGATCATAGGTGCTACGTATTTATGTAACTAAAAAACTGTTTGATTAAAATTATTTTAATAATCAAAATATGCAAATAATCAATACTTCAAAAAAATTCTTTTACATTTAAAAATGAATCGGAAAATGTGTCAAAAAGTTTGGCGTATTACGTTGAGCAAGGCAAATATTTTTCTTTGAGAACCGCTTTAAATCTTTTTTTAGTGATAGAATTTCTAATTTCTTATAAATTTGAGAAAAAGTAAAACTAAAGCAGTATACGAAGCTAATACCCGAGAACGTATGCTTTAAAAAAAAAAAAAAATCTTATTCTATGTACTATATACCAAATTGAATCGAAATCCAGCCTGTATCTAGAGGAAAAAAATAAATAAAGAGTGGTACACTCCCAGAATAATCTTGTTTGTCGGAATTGCATTTTTCCGTTTCGTTGTCTTTTTTTAGGTTGTAGACAACAGTAATTTAGTTCCTTGTTTTGTGGTAGGAAAGCCATGAGAGATAATCCCATCTTTTCCCTGTGCCTGTGATGCGTACATTCTAGTACCGTCTTGTTTTAGAATTTCTATTCTAGACATAGTTTTGAAGATTTTTCTAGACATAGTTTTGAAATTTTTATTTTATTTTCCCGTCTTTGAAGGTAATACTTTTTTTTTAAATGACTTTCTTGTTTTTATATACAGGGTGTTTCAAACAAAGTTGGAATACGCTTTAAATTTTTATCTGTTTGATATAAGTGTAATTCAATATCTGTGAAGGCTGGAAAATTTTTTGCATGTATGAAAAATCGTTGAAATGCTAATTAATAAATGAATTGCTCAGATTCATAAAAGACCAAGTTCATTTTGAAAAAGAAAATGGTGTAGAAGGTTCTTAAAATCTATTTTATACACTCCTACAGTGAATCAAGTTTGTAAATAAATGCCATATATGGAAAAATATGTGTAAATAGGCTTGGTTCAACGTGGAATAGATAAAAAAGATTTTATGCTTCTTCTAAATGGACTATATCTTATTTTTTTTTCTTTCAAAATGGACTTTCTCAACTGTGATTGTGAATTTTTCAAATAACATGCAAACATCTTCCGATGAACTGTGGCAATTATATAAATACTAAAAAGGAAAAAGAAAAGAAGGGGGCTCAAATAAATTGTTCAATATTTCGAAGTAACAATCTTTAATAATGATAACGTATATCCGATAATTACAGGTATTAGCATAGCACAAATTAATTTTTGTGCAAGGCAAAGAGGAAAATGAAAAGTAGCATTTTTCGTTATGTTATGTTACAAGAGTTTAAAACAGGAGTGAGTGTGTTGGACATGTCACAAAAATATTCAAGACTTTCATTTTCATCATGCTCCCGTTCTTAGCACAGTCAAAAAGTGGTTTGTCGATTTTGAAATGATGATTTATTTTAAGCTAAGCGATAAAATTCGCTCTGCGCGACCTTCTGGCATTGGTTTAAATTAATCCGTGATTTAGGAATAATAATCCATGGATTACTTCAGAGGAGACCGGGAGACGGCAGCACAGACAATCGCCTCATCGAGTTCATGGCTGAAATTCCAGAATCAGTTAAAACTCAACATATCAAAACGCAACCGGTTTACCAAGTCATTTCTTGGTGGCAAACACCTAAAAACTCGATTTTAGCAGTTTACTTCTAGATTTTCCATTGTGTATTCCTGCACCCAAAAGTATGGAAACTACGAGAACTCGGTGCAGGAAAACACAATGGTAAACCTACGAGTCAACCGTAAAATCGGTTTCTCAAGTGCTTTCCACCCTAGATATCACTTGGCGACCGATTGCATTTTAATATGCGAATCGAGATTTAACTAATAATAGGATTCCATCCGTGAACTCGATGAGGTGATTGTCTATGCTGCCGCCTCCTAGTTTATGAGAGATTAAATTTTGACAATTCAGCTTCCTTTCGTCATTTAAAACAACTTGCACACACTTTAAAACCAGTAGCGCAGCCAGAATTCGGTGCTAGGGGGGGGGGGGGGGGTTGAGTTTCTGATACAGGTGTTTGCCGGTTATTTGAATCGTCGGTTAATAGAATCAGTACTAATTAGAATATTCACTGTATAATACTTAAACTCAAATATAATCTGTGTAACAGGAAATCATCATTCTTTTTGCGTATAATACGTCTCAGAAAAGTGATTTAGTTCAAATAGCCAATTTTTACTTAACTAATCCATGCACTAGGTGCTTTCACAGTTTTAATTAGAATTTTTGCCATTTTATTGAATCACTTTATTAAATGAAATCTGATTCAACAAAGTGACGGATTCCGAAATACGCCAAAACGTTTAAATATTAAGTTTAATTTTGATTCATATAAGCGGCAATTATAGCTATCTTTCTTAGCTCTGGGAGAGGTTTTAACCCTAAACCCTCCCCCTTGGCTGCGCCACTGTTTAAAACTCCATGCATCTCAAATCGGGCACGAACTTTTTCAATCACGGAATAAAATAAAGTAATAAATAACCGGGAAGCTTTCGAAGTTTTACACAGGACACCAAACTTACTTGGATATACCTATAAAAAATAAATTTTTGAATATTTCAAAAAGTTTCGTGTTATTAAAAAGAAATAAGAAAAAGTAACCCGCATGAATAGGGATTACAGTTCGTCAGTCTCATGTTCACCCCTCCGTACGCACACACAAACATCACATGGGCTCACAAACATCGATCTTGTGTTGTCAGAGAGTGGAGATCAGTTTACCCTTTGCTATCATGTGACTTGTCTGCCCATCTCGTCACCCTTTTAGCTCTGCATCTTCACATTTCAAATTCAGAAATTTGAAACCGTTAAAAAACGACCCCACTTGAAATCGCGGACCGGAAGAGAAAAAAAAAATCCTGTCAGAGTTTAGTGACCGTTAAATGTTACCTGTAATAAGCTTTGAACTTTTTAGATCTTGTTATTTATATATATATTTTTTTTTCTGGTGTCACTTGCCACAGGTATAAGTTTCTAAAGGTAACTAATCTGTAAGTTATTTTTATTATTATTACACTGCACTGTAGATTTTTGTTGTGTCATGTTTTCTAGCTTCTGCTATTGATTCTGATGTATTTTGTAGTACAGAATCCTAAAATGATTTTCATTTTTAGCTATCACGCCAGGTTTTTCTCGCAAATAGTAAATTTCAAAATTAAAAAGTAAAAAAAGTAGTGAACATCTGATACTACAAAATAGGTTCTGTGGTTGTATTTTGTAGTTTATGATAATTGATTTTCATATATATTTTGTTGTGCTATATGAAAAAAAAAACTGTTTTTCTCCCTTTTTTTTCTAATTATCGCGTTAGTATTTTTAGAAAAACGCAGATTAAAAAAAAAAATTAATCAATCGAAATATTGCGAAAATCCGATAACATAAAATAGATGTAAAACTCCGTTTTTCATAATAATTTATCCGTCTTTTATCGTCTTCTATGCATTTTTACAATAAAATGTGTAAAACATTGTATGTTTAAAAATCCTTACAATTTTATTCCATGTATGAAAGTTTCATTGAATCGTTCATTTCCTTCCTCGCGCTTTTCCTTTTATTAGGTGCCTTCTTAAATAGGAAGCACCAATAACCGTCCTTCAGTCCGTCCGACCATCTGTCTGCCCGTTCGTTCGCATATAACAGAGCAAAAATTACACAACCGAATCGTTTGAAATTTAAAATATATAATTGTTGCATGATTTTGTAGAGTCATTTCAAATTTTAGGAAAATCGGATATTTACGTGCAATTTCCATCTTGTTTTCTCTGTGGTGTTCATCTCTGTGTTTTCTTTTATTTTGGCGGTTAATAAGGGTGAGACTTTTCCGCAGATGAAAACATTTGTCTTCGTCTGGTAAGGCTTTGACAGATTTTCGCTGTTTTTTTTTTATTTTTTTTATTTAAAATTTATGATTTGAGAAAAATGTTGGCTTGATGGTTAAAAATGAAGATCATTTTCGGTTTCAGCACTAAAAAATATATAAAAATCAATTGAATTATCAAAAGTTAAAAATCACAACTCTTGCAGGTTGGTTAAATTAGCTGATTAAATTCTATACCCTGGTAAAAGATGGCTATTGTAGAGTGCGTTAGATGAAAGTCATTTTTAATTGGAAAATCGGATAAATTGTTTACATTTAGCATGTTTTTTTTCCTTTCAATCAACTGAACCTACAAACATTTTTAGCACTTTTGTTTCAGATCAATCAAGAAAGATTTCACTATTTTTAACAACCTTTCTGATTCCGATTATATCAGTGTTTAAGCGCGTACTTCGATTACATATCTTTAAAATTCGCGTTTTATACATTTAACTGTAAAATCTTAATTTCACATAGCAGTTACGGAGAATTGCTTGGAAACAAGTAGATGCTAAATTTTTAGTGGGTCTCTTTTAATTTCTTATACCTGGACATCAAACCGCAACAGTTGTTAAAAGAATGGAGCGTTCTACTTTAGAAGTTTGCACGGGGTCCGATCCGTAAAAAATAAATGGATAAATAAATAAATAGATAAATAAAAATAAATTATAAAAATTTTTAAGAAATTCAAATGTTTAAAAGATTCCAGAATCATAGAGTTTAATCTCTCTTTTTTCCCTTAAACAATAAGTTTTTGATTAAAATAATAATCAAAAATGGCATTTTAAAGGCATATGCAGGAACTTTAAGGGGCCGTTGCAGTAAAAATCTCCGATCGCGAAATCCCACTTTAACCTATGGGCAAACTTTGAAACTCAATGACTTATTGCCGAATATATTAAAATACCGTTTTCACCATCAGAAAGTAAGCGTTAAATGCCGATGATGTGTGTTTTTTAAAACTGTCTACGTAAGTTTTAAGTATCTTTAAGAAGATGATAAAATTTAATCAAATGGAAATTTCAAAGTTTATAAAGATTTTTTATGTTATTATAAGAAGAAGGGTACTTTCTGAAGGTGAAAATAGTATTTTTTTAATAGTTATATTAAGTAATGAGTCATCGCGCTTCCAAATTTTCCCATATGCTAACATGGGATTCCGCGAACAGGGAATTTCACTGCAGCGGAGCCTTAACCAACATTGTTTGAAACATACGGCCTTCTTGAAAGGAAAGTTTGATACGAACAAGGAGCACCCAGGGTCCTTCTCCTTCTCTTGTTAACTCATGTAATCATATAGCATTCTGTTTGCCCCATCTCCACTCAAAACACCCTCCGAGATTCCCTGCAGAGATCAATGCATTCCAGATAAACAAGATCAGCTCCGAGATAAGTCTTCTTTCTCCCAAACGTCTTTCCATCTCGATTGAAGTGTGCTGCGCTGTGTGTGCCCCCCTTGCAAGGGCCTCGCAGCATGATGCCGAAATGGGTTCCCGACTCATTCACTCCTTCTTTGGAACCCAACCATAGCGGGTGTGTGGCTATTTGAGTAACTTCGTGTGTTTATGAAATTGGCAACGATCAACTTGGAATATTGGTTCCTGAATTTCCCTTCTGGATTATAAATTGAAGTATCTCTTCTTAACTGCAGGTAATTTTTTTTTTTTTCACATAAATTATAAATATCGTTATTAAATTTATCGTTAAAGGAATTATGATTTTCCTGTTGTAGTGAAAATTGCTGAGATGGAATCGTGGGGCGCAGGATTAAAATTCCTTTTTCGACAGTTTTACAATTGCACGTTGTAGTTTTATTGTTGCATTATTTTAATCTGCTAGCCTAGTTGATATTTAGCACCTCGTTGCATTATTCCAGCAGGGAAATTTTCCGCTTAAGGTAGGATTTTTGGACAAATTTCATCTTTGCGAACTTCACTGTAATATCCATCAACCTTAGATGAAGGAATTATTTATTGCCAGAGATTTGCCGAAGTGTCCGTTTAAACAATCGGGAATCAATCATTATCCCTCGTGTTTATTTGAAAATTTGCTGTATTATTAATTTGTTTCGCTGAAATTGTACTTACAAGGAATCACCATATAAGCAATAGTCACTATAATTTCTAACGAATTTGTAATTTGATTGCATGTTCATTGGCGTACCCACAGAGGGAGCTAAGGGAGCTAAAGTCCCTCTTAGACCACGAGGTTAGATTAACTATTTAAAGTTTGCTATAGTTATGATAATTTACTTTTATTCTTTTTAATAGGTCCTGCAAAATAGAAGTTTTGAAAAATATTAATCTTTACACAATTTTTTTCTTATTTATAAATTTTCTTCTGAAATTTGAAATATTAGCATTTTTAATATTCACCACTTAAAACAATGTTTTTTTTTTTTTTTTTTTTTTTTTTTATCGAAGATGTCTAAGCCATTATAATTAGCCCCATCAAAAATTTTCAGAGCCTCTCCCGCAGGTATCACTGAGTATTTTCGCTCTGTTTCAAGTCAACAGGAAAAATGTATTTTGAATCAAATGTAAAACAATCGGGCATTCCGGGCCTGATCAGCCAAAATGTAGACCTCTAAAACATGCTAGCCCCCTTTCTAGCTTAATCATGGGTACGCCACTGTGCATGTTCATAATTTATTGCCATAAATATTAAAAGTGAATCAATATGGCCAAACGTTTAGTTTTATAAGTGGAAAAGATTCAACTTATGAACTATTTGCAACTACATTGTTGGATGACGGAATAATATTTTTACTGGTATTTGCATATTTTTAATTATTTGATAGTTTGCGTATTTCGTCCAGGTCCTTGTGGAGTTAGGGGGGGGGGGGGTAATGCGTTCGCTAGGGGAATCAGGAAGTCAGGATTCTGTTTTAAGTGTAATCGAGAACTTCTCTTTTTAATAATTTTTGTACTCTTTAAATTTTATATATTTTAAAATCAGTTAAAAATCGCAGAAGCTTAGAATGTCTTGATATTCTTTATAAAATATATTACATTCCAGAACTTCATGTTTTTTTTTCTTTTTGTGTATTTTTTAAAATATTATGTCTACTGACAAAAACCAAAGTAACTAAAAAAATATTAACTTTTTATACTTTTATAAATTGAGCAGAGTTATGAAATGATCCACATTTTATATTTTACTTTATTGAATTCTTTATGAACATTTAATTAATTAATTATAGTAACATCTGAAAAAAAAAAGAGCAATAAAATATTAAAACTGCAAAGCTCATACACTGTAAAAAAAGGGTCGATCTACTAAAAAAACTTTAGTGATCCTTGTAATTACCAAAAAATTTTTAGTAATCTTAGTCGGTTACAAAAAAATTTGTAAGAATTACTAGAAAAAAGTTAGCAACGAATAGTTAATAGTTTTATATTTTTAATAGCTCTTACTAAAACTCAGTTGGTGTGGCCTTGATAGCATAGTGGTTATAGTAACGGACTTCAGGCTAAAAGGTCCCGGGTTCGAAACTTGCCACCGTCAAGTACTCCCCGAATGTATGTAGTGTCTCGTTAATAAAGGGATTATGAAAATCCTGTCGGAGCAGGTAGGAATGTTTGGTGCTGCCATCTATTGCGGTTTTGCCGAAAATCTTCCGCTTCAGAAGTCAGGATGCAGCTCGTAGGAACCTCATGCCCTTCGGGCGCACGTAATGGTTATTAAAAATAATTTTGGAGCTATTACTAAAATTTGCTTGGTGGCTCATACTAAAAATTTTTAAGTTAGTTATACAAAAAATTCTTTTGTTCAGTTTACAAAAGAAATGCTTGTTTCACTTGCAAAAAAAAAGTTTGTAATGGTTACTAAAAAATTCTGTGGAATACAAATTTACTAAAAAATTTTTAGTAACCTCTTGAATTTTTTTTTTTTTTTTTTTTTTTTTTTTTTTTTTTTTTTTTACAGTGTATGTGTATTTTTAGCAATTACATAATTATTGAAAATCTTCTACAAGACTATAAAGTTCAGATGCAGCATTTTTTTCTTTATAAGAATGAAAGAAAAATACCATATTGGATTTCCTAGTTATAAATCCGTTTTTAGGCGCGATTAAAATTACATGAATACGTAGCATCTACACTGTAAAAAAAAAAAAATTCAAGAGGTTACTAAACATTTTTTAGTAAATTTGTATTCCACAGAATTTTTTAGTAACCATTACAAACTTTTTTTTTGCAAGTGAAACAAGCATTTCTTTTGTAAACTGAACAAAAGAATTTTTTGTATAATTAACTTAAAAATTTTTAGTATGAGCCATCAAGCAAATTTTAGTAATAGTTCCAAAATTATTTTTAATAACCATTACGTTCGCCCGAAGGGCAGGAGGTTCCTTCGAGCTGCATCCAGACTTCTGAAGCGGAAGATTTTCGGCAAAACTGCAATAGATGGCAGCACCAAACTTTGCTAATTGCTCCGACAGGATTTTCATAATCCCTTTACTAACGAGTACTTACACTACATACATTCGGGGCGTATTTAGCGGCGGCCGGTATCGAACCCGGGACCTTTTAGTCTGGAGTCCGTTATTATAACCACTATGCTATCAGGGCCACACCAAGTGAGTTTTAGTAATAGTTATTAAAAATATAAAACTATTAACTCTCTTCGTTGCTAACTTTTTCTAGTAATTCTTACAGATTTTCTAGTAACCGACTAAGATTACTAAAAAATTTTTAGTAATTACAAGGATCACTAAAGTTTTTTTTAGTAGATCGACCCTTTTTTTTTACAGTGTATAGTCGTCGTTCAGTCCGTCCGTCTTCATATAACAAAAAAACTACCCAACCGAATCGTTGGAAATTTAAAATGTATAATTGTTACATCATTTTGTCGAGTCATTTCAAATTTTATCAAAATCGGATTCAAAGTTCAATTACAGGTACAATCAAAGTTATTCTTACTTTACGGTCATTGGGGAAAAATAGTTTCAAGTGCATTTTAATAATGTTACGATCTTTCGAACTTAATAAAATTAATATACATCTATGAAGTATTTACTAAAATATACATTCTGTACAATTTATGGTGAAAGAATATTTTTTATTTATTTACAGGATCACACAAAAGTATTCCATTACATAATGGTTTGTGGGTACATTGTTTGGGGGAACGTTCTAGTTCTAATTATGTAGTAAACTGTTTAGCATTTCATAAAATTGATATAGTTTCTGAGGTTTACTAAAGGTTACTTCCAGTATAATAGAAAGCAGATAGTATTTACAACGAGACACAAAGTATTTTTGATATTTATACAGTTTCCGAAGTACTGTATACTATACATCAAGATCTGAATATTTTTAAAACTTCTATATAGTACAAACGCATTTCACTTGCTACGCTTAACTTTAAAATTTCCAATTCTTTTATTTTAATTAGCAGAAATATTTTAAAAGCTGCGGCAAAAAAATGCATAAAGTTCTGAAATGTAGGGGAGAGTGGGGATACTTGAGCCGCCCCTATTATCACTACAGTTGGTCAATTTTTCTTTCTAAAACTGGCAACATGGTAACATATTTATAGTTCTGAACATGTAAAAAAGAAATCACATACCTTGGTACCATTTTGAAAGTATGGTGATTAACCCTTTGAGCTCTGCTGGTAGAATTTTCTACCACATAATTTTAATTCTGAAATGTCACAACGACACCAGAAAATTCGACCAAATTTATTTGAAAAAGGTTTAATGCATTTTTTCGCGTATATTGTAAATCGGTTTTTTTCTTTGCAAAATACTGGTGCGAATGTGACATCTGGCTCAAGTATCCCCAATGGGGATACTTGAGCCACGATGTAAAAGAAAAAGTAAAAATTTATTAGACATAGAAAAATAGTTCAAAATTAATTGAAAGTGGTTTTCAATTGAAGAAAAAATATCAAATTTTCATTTTCAATATTTTATTTTGTTCTAAAAAATTATAAAAAATTTAAAAAAATTAAAATTTTAAAAATGGCTCAAGTATCCCCATCTTCCCCTAATTGTTGTTCCTTTAATGAAAATGTTAAACCGTTCCATTCCCCGCAATTTTCTACTTTGGTTCAAATTTAAAACGCATAAAAAGTATGAAACAAATGTTTAAAAAAGTGAAAGAAACACATGCGCCGCGAGCTGTTGGTACAGAAAGCGACACCTCAGCGAGTGCGTTAACTCAGCCTTGCAAAAGACCTCAACCAAAGAATAAACTTTTGAGTATTTTAAAAAATATGCAAACACAAGCAAATAAATTAGTGCGCCATCCTGTAGTGTAGTTGAAAATAGTTTAAAAGCTTAATCTTTTTTTTTCCACCTTTTAGCCACTTAACTAAAAAAAAAAAAAACTTTTAATGATACCTATTTTTTATTTCATAAACCACAATTTAATTTTATTTTTAAACAAAACTAGCCGTTGGGGGCCACCGTAATACTTACCCATCATATATATGCATATATAATATATGAAAATAATACATTTGAAAACTATTTATAAAATGGATTGCAATTCCAAAACAAAATTTAAACGTGTATTTATAGTTTTATTGTGCATAGTAATGCTGTATTAATGAGTTGCTGATGAATCTCTTTCGATAAATTATACAACACGCCTAACTACTCAAGTAAGTACTGAATTTCGAAAAAGAAACATCCTTATAACTCCAAAAATAATAATCTTATTAACTAACAGTTTATTGCGTCGGATTAAGCGTCTCATTTCCAATTAAAATATATCTTTGAATTGAAATTTGAATGAAATACAGGATCATGAAAAATCGAAGAATGTAGAAAACAGGATTACAGATATCTCGGCAACTAATAATTCGATCAACTTCGTTCTTTATGCAAAAATTGTGTTATTTTATTGCCTTTTACGATCACTCCTTAAAATAAAAAAATTCGAAATTTTTTATATACGTTTCATCAGAACGAATTTTTCCAGAGTCCGAAAAAAATAGTTCCGGAGAATCGATTTTACTGATATTAAATAGGGTTCGTCCCATTCTTACATACTAAGTACATACAAAGTTTCAAGTCTCTATCTCAATTCGTTCGGGAGATAGAGCGTTTACAGACTGACAGACAGACTAACAGACAGACTGACAGACAGACAAACAAACGGACGGACGGCAATTTTTTTTCTTTTCTAAAAATATGTTTTTCGAAATCTCCAGTGTCGAAAACGTGTAAATCCGTCAAAAAAAATTTCGATTTTCAAAATGATTGCAAGACTTACCCTATTCTACGTATGATGGGTAAGTAATATATATATATATATAAAAAAATTGCAGGTCAAAAATAAAAATTACATATGCAAATGTGAATTTGTTTAGGCTTTAGGTCACTTCATTTCCGAATTTCCCTAATATAAAGTCTATAGGCGTTTGATGCATTCTTCTATTTAAAATATCTCCTCGGAAAATTAATATTTTTAACTTCTATTTTTTGTATACACTTCTTAAAAGAAGCCTCTGTTTTTCTTCGTTTTCAAACTATTTTTAAAATCTATGCTTGATTTAATATTTTATATGTTAAAAACGAACGAATTGAAAGTAAAATTTTAACACTTCATATAAAATTACGCATAGATTTTAGAAATACAGTCGAGTCTCTCTACAACGAAACTCCATACATCGAATTTCTCTATATAACGAATTTTTAGCTGGAACGGTCCCCTTTTCGCATGATTACATTAAAAATAGTCTCTATATAGCGAAATATCCATCTCCATATAACGAATTTTTTCATAAATTGGTCATAAAAAAAACAGTTTTAAAAAGCTTCGATATCACAGGGAATCAATTTTCCATCACTTATTTTTGATTTTGATTTATCGTCAATGCTGAGTATTTTTTTATTATTATTATTATTACTTCTCTCAATGTTCTTTAAATCCAACGAATTCATCCTACCTCCCACACACCTTTCCACATCTTTCTCAAAACAGTGTCAATTGGATTGATACACATGTAAGAGAGGAATCAATGAGAGGCACATGAGAGAGGCCTTCAAATGGAGGAAATTGTTAACTACAATTTTTCATTCCTTGGTAAAATTTGAACATTTTTTTGAGAGCGTAACAATTTTATAATTACAGATTTCTTCGTCTGAAATTAATGCAAGTCTTCCTTATTTGATTTTCATTAAGCTTTCAAATAAATGTCTGTTCTCTTTTTTGAAACAGCTTAAATAATTAAGAAATAAAATGTTAGGTTAATATTTACTTTTAAACATTTCAAATTCTTAATTTAAAAGATCAAAAATAATATTTGTTCAAATTTCACGCATTAAATACGATTTTTGACATCATTCTCTATACATCGAATTTCTCTATATAACGAATTTTTTACTGGAACGGTCGATTTCGTTATATAGAGACTCGACTGTGGTTTGAAAACTTAGAAAAAAAGTGACATCCTTTGAGAAGAGATCACCGAAAGTGGAAGTTAATATTGTTTCCCTGAAGAGATATTTTCAATATCAGAATGCATCAAACGTCCATAAACTTAATATTACGGAGGAGAATTAAGAAACTGAATGACCATCAGTAGCCTTAAGGGACCGCTTCACTCAAATGAAAAGACCCGTTCGCTACTGCTAATCCTATGGAAGAAATTTATAAAGATATCTCGGTTGCATTTTAATATTTTTAAATGATTCTTTTTGCATTGGATAGCTGAGATCGATCAGAATGCTGGCCGTTTTTTACTTTTTTGATTTCGTTTACAGATATTTTTTACGAGAATGCCTTCATTTTCAGAACCGGTTTGGAAGGCGAAATCACCCTCATAAAAAATATCTGTAAATAAAATCGAAAAAGTAAAAAATAGCCTGCATTCAGATCAATATTAGTTATCCATTGCAAAAAGAATCATTTAAAAATATTAAAATGCAACCGAGATATCTTTATAAATTTCTTCCATAGGATTAGCATATAATTAGGAAAAGCTATAAGGTGATGAAAGATTAAAAATTCTTTAAAAGACGCTCGACCCGAATGGGTTAATTCCAGGAAAAGGGCGGGGGAGGGGCAAAAATCTAAGCGTCATTGGGCAGTCACTCACCACTAAAATTTAAGTTTTCTTCGCTTTAGATTTAATAGTGTTCTTACAAGAGTTTTACGCGAAATATTAGACGAAAAATAACGAAATAAATTTAGTGGTACGAGACTGCTTACTGGCCCCGAATGGGTTAATTCCAGGAAAGGGGCGGGGGAGGGGCAAAAATCTAAGCGTCATTGGGCAGTCACTCACCACTAAAATTTAAGTTTTCTTCGCTTTAGATTTAATAGTGTTCTTACAAGAGTTTTACGCGAAATATTAGACGAAAAATAACGAAATAAATTTAGTGGTACGAGACTGCTTACTGGCCCCTAGATTTTTGCAGCCCTTCAATTAACCCATTCGAGACGAGTGTCTTTTACATAATTTTTAATCTTTTATCACCGGTTACTCAAAACAGAAATTTTTGCCTAACTGAATTATAAACAAGTTGGGAATTGCACGTGAAGCGTAGCAAATGAGGTGCGTTCGTACGATAACGAAGTTTTAAAAATATCACTCTCATATATCAATCTCATAAAGTTGTAAATAATTACAATTAAAATGCGAACCAAACAATATTCTCCCTATACCATTATGCAATGGAATACTTTTGTGTGGCCTTGTAAATCAATAACAAATATTCTTCGCACCAAAGATTATTCAAAATGTATATCATAATATGTACTTTATAGATGCATATCAATTTAAATACGTTGGAATGAGTGTAACACCATTAAAATGCATTTGAAACATTTTTCCCCATTGGCTGTAATGTAACGAAACTCTTTTGATTGTCCCTGTAGTTGAACTATGCATCCGATTTTGATAAAATTTGAAATAACTCGAAAAAATTATGTAATAATTATATATTTAAAATTTCAAACGATTAAACTGCATTTGAAACATTTTCCTCCTTTGACCGTAATGTAACGGAATTCTTTTGATTGTCCCTGTAATTAATCTATACATTTGATTTTCATAAAATTTGAAATGATTCGACAAAATTATGTAATAATTATGTATTTTAAATTTCAAACGATTCAGTTGGGTAGTTTTTGCGTTGTTATGTGAGGACAGACAGACAGACGGACAGACACACGGACAGACAGACCGACAGACAGACGGACGGACGGACTGAGTGACAACAATAGGTGCTACATATTTGCATAATTACGAACGCACCTAAAAATGCTTGGATTAAATAATGCAAAATTGACAGCAAAAATTTACTGGTGAGAATAATAAATTATACGTACGAGAAAATCATGATTGGAAAAAACAAGTTGCCCGAATGATATACGGGCAAATACAAAAGGGCTACTTTCTGACATATTTTATAATTCATCTTTGTTCGGAAACGTATAAAATTGGTAGTTGTTCGTATTCAGAAATTTAGTAATCGAAAGTTTTTTTCATTTTTATGGTAAACGCCAAAAAGTATGTTAGAAAATGCAGTCAATGTGGGTGTTTAGAACAAAATTTCCTAAAGTGGCACTGCCAGAAAAGAAAAAAAAACGGTTACTATGTAATTACAACTTCTTATAACTCAATAACTAATTTATTAAAAAAAAAAATTGGGAATTGCTTAGTTAGGATAAAACACCCTGTATTTGTGACTAAACAAGTAATTTGCTGTCCCATTTTCTATGACAACTTTTCATCCTTTTGATGCTTACTTTCATGCCTTTGAACTTGTCGGTCGAATTCTACATCACCCTGTATATATATGTACAATAATAAATTATTTTCGCCTTAATTCTAAATTAATTATTTCCAAATTATTTTAATATTTAACTTTTTCCCTTTCCTTTTATGATATTTTAAAGCTTCCCTATCTTTAAATAATATCTTAATATATTTATTACATTTTAAGCCCATATCTTTAATGTACGCTTTCTTTATTTCATTTTATTTCTAAAAGACGATCTTTTAAAGAAACATCCTAAAATCCAATCATTTAATTTTATTCTTTCATTTGTTTCATAACATCTTTTTCATTTGCGTTCTAAAAAATCATTCGATTACCTAGAGTTACCTTTTTTTTCGCGGAATAAAATTTTTGTATTGAATATATATATATATATATAGTAAGTTTATTAGCAACATAGAATGTTGTTATAAAATCCTGTATTCTAGCGCTTGTTCGGATCTAACCTCATTACATGGGATTCGGAACAGATTTTTCTAGGTTTTTCTAATTCAAATAAAACCCTTGTCATCTGATGTCGAAAATTTTTATCTGGTGAAACTCTATGGTGGGAATAACATCTTTTTTATTTATGCTGCCTGCATCTTACGTCGATACGAAATTTAAACCAGCATTAGTGGAGCTGTTTTGCTGTTATGTGAAACACAAACTAAGGTATTATATATAACACAGAAACTATAACCTATAGATTGCAGTATCTTTTCTAAACCACATTTGAAAATAATTTTATACTTTTTATATATAAATTAGAAATACTGCAAAAAGAATTTAATTTTCGCCTTAAAGAAACGGATGTTTTCAGAATCTTTACTTTGAGAAAGTAATCATTTTGCAAAACCATTTATTTATTTATTTATTTATTAATCTAAATGGAGAAGTACAGTACCTTTAACTAATCTTCGGGTTTTTTTTTTTTTTTTTTTTTTTTTGTAAACCAATTGGAGAATACTTCTACAACTACAAGTTTTTCTCAAAGCATGTGCCGCCTTTTCACTACATATCCTCTCACGAAATATATTCAAAAGAAGAACTCGCCTGCGGATATTGTGTTGCCACGTGGGTATAAGTAAATGATAAAGAAAAAGAAAAAAATCAAGCCTCTTTTAGAATTCAAGTGGTAAAACATTTACGTAACAAAATAAGGACCGTTTTCTATTTATTCTCACGAGAAAAAAAGGTGTATTCACAAAATATTTTTTTGCGTAAAATATTACCTGGAAATTTTTAGCTGAAGTTTTGAAAGCAAAAATTACTTTATGGAAATGATTTTTTTTTTTTTTTTTTTTTTTTTTTGATTGGTATTTGTTAAAATAACACAAGCGCCTTCTGGTGTACAACTAAATCCTTATATTTTTCTAGGTACGTTCGTAATTATATCGTAGCATCTATAGTTAGTTCTCCGTCTGTCTGTATGTCCATGTATATTAGTGCAAAAACTATTCAAATCGAATAGTTTGAACTTTAATATATGTATGGAATCCTTGCAGAGTTTTGTCGCGTCATTCAAATTTTATGAAAACTAAAAAATATATTAATAAAGGTTTTTCTACATTCTATTATACCTTATCATACATAATTAAATCAACGATATGCCCAGTTACCCCAGTTACCTAACCTTTTCAATTTTTCTAGTTTTCCACTCCCTACCCCTCAAATAAACAGAAGACTGCCTTTATCTAATCCTCGTTTCTTTTGTAAACCTACTGAAGAATTTTTATACTTCTACGAATGCCAGTTTTTTTCAAAGCAATGTAACGCCTTTTCACGACATATCCTCACGAAGCATGTTCAAACGAAGAACTCGCCTGCGGATTCGCGCGGAAATTCAGTTCAAAATTTCCACTTTGACACTATTTTCTGAAAGATCTAGTGTGTTTGTATAAAAACTAGAAAATGAATGGGATTAGATAATTTTTGAATAACAACACCTGCTAGTTTCATGCGTTTCCGAGCAAAAGTAAATTGAAATTTACGTCATAAATTGCCTTTTTTTATTTAAGAACAGCCTTAACGGTTTTTTAATAAAGCAGCCTATGTCCTAGTTATCTAATAGTTCCAGTTACTCCATTTTACCTTACTTTTTTAATTTTTCTAGTTTTCCACTCCCCCTGCCCACACACATCCACAATAAATAGAAGACTACCTTTATCTAATCTTCGTTTCTTTTATAAATTTACTGGAGAATTTTTATACTTCAACGAATGCTAGAAGTTTTTCCTGAAAGCAATGTGTCGCCTTTTCACAACATATCCTCTCACGAAATACAGTCGGCTCTCGTTAATTCGAACTCGCCGGGACCACAAGAAATGTTCGAATTATCCGAAGTTCGAATTACGGAAAGTATGAGAAGAAAACATGTTTAATATGGTACTATTACAAAGAAATTAATGTTATAGTATTTTTTAATTTTTCTTACATCTGTTATCATTATAATATGACTTAATATTAAATTAGAATGTATAAATACATAAACTAATTAAAAGATTAGAAACAAGCACAATGGGAGAAAAAATTAAAGCGTCAAT
Organism: Maratus speculifer; assembly: GCA_964019185.1. NCBI lineage: Eukaryota > Metazoa > Arthropoda > Arachnida > Araneae > Salticidae > Maratus > Maratus speculifer. The sequence goes on from OZ025289.1 coordinate 55,177,351, forward strand.
AATGAACCGACGGGGTACTAAGAAAGTAGATATCAAATGCATTGGATTATATGTATACTCGTTCGGAACAATTTTCACAAAAATCAAAGAAAGAAAATTATTCAAAGTATCTGAAATCCGTGAGAAAGAAAAGAAAAATTAAAAATCGGAATTCTCGTTAGTTCGAATTAAACGAAGTCGAGAGAAAATGAGTTCGAATTAATGAAAAATTTTAGGGTTATTCTGCCATTGAAAATTTCAGGACTTTATGTTTAGTTCGAATTAAGCGAAGATTCGAATTATCCGATTTCGAATTAACGAGAGTCGACTGTATATTCAAAAGAAGAACTCGCCTGCGGATATCGCGTTTCCACGTGGATATAATAAGTGGAGGTTAAAGAAAAGATGTTTTCAAGCCGCTTTTTGAATTCAAGCGGAAAAACATTTATAAATAAGGTATTACATGGGAATTTTTAGCTGAAGTTTTGAAAGCAAAAATTACTTTATGAAACTTCTTTAATTTTTAAAAAAAAATTGGTATGTGTTAAAATAACACAAGCGCATTCTGATGTACTACTAAATACTTATACTTTTCTAGGTACATTCGTAATTATATCGTAGCATCTATAGTCTTCTGTCTGCCTGCCTGTCCGTAAAAAATAGCACAAAAACTACCCAAACCGAATAGTTTGAATTTCTACAGGGTGATTCATAAAAGATGGGCAGAACTTTAAGGGGTTATAGTACACTTAAAGACAAATAATATTAAATAGGAGACTAAGGGTCCCAGACGTATTCCCAAGGAGATAGGTGGCATTAAAGTTTAGGGTCCGAAATTTCAAATGATTATAAAAAATGGAAAAATTGGTCGATTCGTTTGCGGTTTTTGCAAAAAATTTTCTTTATGCCAGTATTTTCTTGAAATAAAATTTTAAAGTTCAATTTAAAAAAATGCCGATAGGGGGCGCTTTAGACTTTGGAGTAACAAACAACTATTTTTTAACGTTATTTTTTGTATTTCTTTAAATGATTTCGAAAGCTTAGACTTAAACTTAAATTTTGATCTAAAAATCTGAGTCCTAACGAGTAGTTAAGTAGCGTAAACTGAAATTTGAAATTTGAAACCCTTCTCCCCCCAGAACAAAAATCAGTTATTCCCGATCTTTGTGTCGTAGATTAGGCTCTAACTACTGCCGCGTTTTGCTAAAATTATTCTTCCCCCTGTATACGTATGTATAGAATCGTTGCAGAATCGTTGCAGAATTTTGTCGTGTCATTTCAAATTTTATGAAAACTTAACAGATATTAATAAAAGTTTTCTTCGTTTTATTAAACCTTATGATACGTAATTAATTCAACGATATATCCAATTACCCCCCAGCTTACCTTACCTTTTCAATTTTTCTAGTTTTCCACTTTTTCCCCCAATATAAATAGAAGACTACCTTTATCCAATCTTCGTTTCTTTTGTAAACCAGCTGGAGAATTTTTATACTTCTAAGAATGCAAGAAGTTTTTTCTCAAAGCAATGTACCGCCTTTTCATAACATATCCTCTCACGAAATATATTCAAAAGAAGAATTCGCCTGCGGATATCGCGTTGCCACGTGGATATAATAATGAAGGTTAAAGAAAAGAAAATTTCGAGCCTCTTTTTGAATTCAAGTGGAAAAACATTTACGCAACAAAATGTGAACCGTTTTCTATTTATTTTCACGAGAAAAGAAAGTGTAATCACAAAATATTTTTTGCCTAAGGTATTACCTGGAAATTTTTTTCTGTAATTTTGAAAACAAAAATTACTTCTATTGTGGTATTCCTTTAAGTTATTTAGTTCCTGGTATTTTGCAAAATTATACAAGCACATTCTTATGTACTGCTAAGTTCTTACCCTATTTTATTAGTAATTTGCAAACTATCAGTACATATTTACTGAATGAGATACATTTTTTTTCTTTTTTGTATATCATTTAAATTTTTAAATATTTACTTTTATCCGACAGTTCGAATCAGGGCCGTAACTAGAAGTGAGGAAGATTCGTAGTTTTTTTCTCTCTCTCTCTCTGACGCAGAAAGATAAATTATTGCATATTCACTCTATTTGTACTACATTTCTTATTAAACTGTTGCAATAACTTCATTTTATGTTAAGAAAGGAATAGAATGATGAAAAATTCGAGTGTATAACGTGCAATATCAACCATCATGTTAGCTTCAAGCATGCAAATAGGAAGGGCGAGTGTTGAAACACTTATTTTAATTACTATTTAGTATTTCTGCAAAACTGTGAGATGGCCTCAAAATTAAATTAGATTTTCCAACCGAATTTCAGTCGAATTTTCGGACCATAAATTCATTTAGTGACCTTGGAATCTTTTCCAGGGGAAGCTCAAAATATTTTAAGAGGAATATCAGCCGCCTGTAGCACTTCCTTAGCTACGGCCATGGTTCGAATGCTCTTAATTTGCTTTGTTTTATGTTTCCCAAGTTCGAGATTCAGGTGTTTAAAAATACATAAATTCCATAAACAATAAGGATGATAACAATAATTTATTTACAAATCAAAAAATTACAAAGCCACTAATAATTTTCCCACAATTATTTATTTCCATTTATGAATGTATAGTAACATTAACATATACGACGATAAATTCATATCGATTATACTATTGTGTTATTATTATATTACTAACAACTTTAGTATACTAAGGATTCCTTGTGTATATTAATTTAGGAACATTCAACTTCTTTCAAATTTATTGATTTGTTCGAAAGCTTGATAGAACAATTCCACTCATCTCTTAATTTCCTCAGTCAGAAGTGTCTGATAATCTAGTTCATGGCACTGTCATTTGAAGTATTATCCGCACTGTAATTTACTGGCCGGATGACGACATCACAGACAATTACCTCATCGCATTGAGGGCTGAAATTCTGAAGTCGTTAAATCTTGATTCGCATATTAAAACGTAATCGGTCTGCTAAGTCATATCTTGGTGGAAAGCACCTGGAAATTCGACTTTAGCGATTGACTCGTAGGTTCCCATTGCATTTTCCTGCACCCAAAGGTATAAAAACACGAAGAACTGGGAGCAAGAAAGCACAACAGTAAACCTCCGGGTCAACTTCTAAAATCGTATTTTCAGGTGTTTTTCACCAAAACATGACTTGGCAGACCGATTGCTTTTTGATATGCGAATAGATATTTAACTAATCCTAGAATTTTACCCATGAACTCGATGAGGTGATTGTCTGTGTTGCCGCTTCCCGGTCTATTATTAACTATCGATATGTGGCTGCACTGAAGCAAACCCGCATTCTTTTGCATGACTCCGGAGAAAAACATCCAAATTATCAAAAATGCCGTTTTGCCAATCAGAACTCATCTGCATATCCCCTTAACCTCTAAATTCTCGTCTCTTCCTTACTTTTTTCTATGCCTGAAATCCCGCCAAATAAGATTTCCAGAGAGCGAATTTATCATTCGTACCCTGATTTCCCTACGGTATCATATAATTTTCATTTCATAGCAATGCTTTTTCCATGATGGTCTGAAAGGTATCCCAAACATCTTAATCCCTTTTTATGACGTAAGATGAAACCCGTGTTCCCAAAATGCGACATTTTGTAGCTAACTTGTTAATCCTACTAATAATTCCACTGACATTCATATCCCCCAGAGGACATGTTTATTGCACTAACAGTGAAAAAAATCACCAGATGCGCAAAATTTCCAGTCGTGTTTATTTGGAAACTCTATCTCTTCAAGTCTAACTTATGATCGCTTTAGAAAACTAGTCGTTAAAGGCCACCGTAATATTTACCCATCATTTATATGAATATGAAAATAAAACATGTGAAAACTATTTATACAATGTATTTCAATTCCAAAACTAAATTTAAATATTGTTAATACACATAGTAATACTCTATTAATGAATTGCTGATGCACCAATTTCAACAAATTATATAAAACGCCAAACTACTCCAGAAGTACCAAACTGCGTAAAAGAAACATCCTTATATTTCCAAAAATAATAATCATATTAACTAACAGTTTACTGCGTCGGATTAAGCGTCTCATTTTCAATTAAAATGTACCTCTGAATTGAAATTTGAATGAAATACAGGGTCATGAAAAAGCGAAGAATGTGGAAAACAGGATTACAAATATCTCAACAACTAATTATCCGATCGGCTTCGTTTTTATTGCCTTTTACATGCATTCCTTAAAATAAAAAAAATCGAAAGTTTTTATATACCTTTCATCAGAACGAATTTTTCGAGAATCCGGAGAAAATAGTTCCGGATAATCGAGATTGCTGATATTCAATGGGCTTCGTCCCATTCTTACATACTAAGTATATACAAAATTTCAAGTCTCTATCTCAATTTGTTCGTGAGATAGAGCGTTTACAGACAGACAGACAGACGGACGGCAAATTTTTTTCTTCTAAAAAATATGTTTTTCGAAATCTCCAGTGTCGAAAACATGTAAATCCGTCAAAAAAAAAAAAATTCGATTTTCAAAACGATTGCAAGACTTACCCTATAGTACTACGTATGATGGGTAAGTAAAATTATTGCCTAATCGAGTATTTTCCACGAAATTTTCTAGTTCTGTACCAAACGCCCGATTATATCTATGTCGGCAATCATCTCATTTTAGATCTTTCTCGCAAACCTACGCCACACATGCAAGATTCCAAACATCTAATGGTGGTGTAATTCGAAAAATTGTGTTTGTCTTTCTATCTTTCCCTTACCTAACACGTGTATATGTCGGGTTGTATATGTTGTATCCCGACACACGGAGAAAACTGTTTTGTTGAAACCACTAAATTTTGGTTAATATATCTCCAACCAAATATTTTGGTTGAATGACCAAATAACTTTGTTTATTCAACGAAGTTTGGTTAAAAATTTGGTCATTCCAACCAAAATTTTTAAATGAAGCTATTTTAATCAAAATTTAGTTGTTTCAACAAAACAGTTTTCTCCGTGATGTTCATTCTGCTTACTTACGTTTTTAATACTTTCCAACAAAGCTGAAAATTGTTTATGGATTGGTGTTTGTCCATGCTCAAACTCGTATAAATATATTGCAGTTACCATGAAATTGATGTATGCTATTGGGGCATATGAATGAAATTTATATATGCTATTACTAGGATATGTTCGGTATAAAAAATGAAGTGTGTAGTACTTGCGGTTCATTTAATTTTCATGGACACTCAAAAGAATTAAGTTACATTACGACCTGCTTATGAGGAAAAGTGTTTGCTGTGTTGTTTAAAGCTATTGCACTATTTTAAACATATTAAAAATTATATATATCAGTGAGATTGTTCTACAAACGCTTACTGTAAAATCTGATTGTATATAATTTATCGCTCATTTACAGGATCAAACAACAGTATTTTTCAAGAGTACTGCCTTTGAACAATATTTGCTAGCAGTGCTTTTCAGCTGTCGTACCCGTTTTAAAATTTCAACATTTTTTTACATATTAATTCATGTGTATAAATTTTATAGGTCATATATAGGGATACATAAAAGACCGGGAGGCGGCAGCACAAACAATCACCTCATCGCGTTCATCGATGAAAATCTAGGATTAGTTCAATCTTGATTCACATACTAAAACACAATCAGTCTGCCAAGTCCTATCTTGGTGGAAATCATTTAAAAACCCGATTTTAGCGGTTGACTCGTAGGTTTACCATTATGTTTCCTGTTCTACGTTTTCATACTTATGGCTGCAGAAAAGCAGCCATACAATAGAAATTAAACAATTTTTTTTCTTTTGTAATTTAAAACGCGAATTTGGATTATAAAACATTCCTTAATACGCATTTAAGACGCAGATTTAAAGCTTCGAATACTTAAATAAAACTTAATCTTCAAAAACACCCATAAAAGACCCTTTAATATTTTACTTGTTTCTAACACGAAAGAAATTAAATTTACAGTTGTTAGTACATGAAATTTTTTTTTATCAAAACCTTGATTTCTTTCATATTCCGGGCCCTTTTCAAATTTTCAAAACTTCTACTTTTTCTGTTTGTTTTTTTTTAGGAAAATTAACTGCAGAATTTTTATAGTTAAACAAGATTTCTTGTCAAAGGAATGTGCCTCTGTTTTACAGCATATCCTCTTGAGCTATATTCAAAATAATAACTCACCGATACGTATAATGTTGCTACGATGGTTATAAATGAAAATTAAAGAGGAAAAAAATAACTCTTCAAAGGGTTTCTTTGAATTTAAGTGAGAAAATGTACTTAAGTAATGAAACGCTTTCTAAACATTAATTTTCATGCGAAAAGAAAGAGCATTGACAAAAAGTAATCATTTTTAAGGGGGTATTCCACGCTCCTTTAAGAAACGATTAAAGATTATAAAACAATCCTTAAAACACATTTAGAATGAGATTTAGAACTCCGAATACCTCATTAAAATTTAATTTGCAAATACTTTTTCAACATTCCATATAAGTACTTTTAATAACTTACTTGTTTCAATGTTAAATTTTAACCATTACGATAAATTTCAAAATTTTAACTCAATAACTAAAAAATATTTTAAAATGCGTCCCGCACACCCTTGAAAAAAAAGTAAAGAATATAAAACATTTCCTTAAAATCCATTTGAAAAGAGATTTAAAACTCCAAATATCTCATTAAAATTTAATTCGCAAATGCTTTTTAACATTCCATAAAAGTACTTTTAGTACCTTACTTGTTTTTAGCAAGCAACCAATTAAATTTACATTTGTTAGTACATGAACATTATTTTCATTTTAACTATCACAAAAACTTCAAAATTTTAACTCAATAAATAAAAATTATTTCAAAATGTGTTTAGCACCACCTTAAAAAACATTAAAGATTATAAAAACAGTCCTTAAAACCCATTTAGAAAGAGATATAAATATCCAAATATCTCATTAAAATTTTATTGGTAAATACTTTTTAACATTCCATAAAAATACTTTTAATATCTAACTTGTTTCTAAACATTTTTTTAATCTAGATTTCTTTCATACTTTGGTTCCTTTTCAAACCTTCTATTAAAAATCTAAATTTTCAAATCTTCTATTTAAAAAAAAAAAAAAAAAAAAAACTAAATAGAAGACCGCTTTCAATTAATCTTCGGTGAGTTTAAGTGGAAAATACTTAAATAATGGAACGCTTTCTAAATATTTACCTTCATGCGGAAAAAAGTGTATTAACAAAATATTTTTTAATTTAATGTTAAATAGGCATTGTATATTTTAAAATGGCGATTTAAAACCCGAAAATTCTTTTACCAAGAAAATTCATTTAAAGAGCTTTTTAAACACGCTTGATAATTGTCAAAATCATGCATGCCCTTCCGATCTAGTATTATGTCGTTTCTTTACATTGCTAAGAAGAGAAATATTAATATATACTTATTGCGTTTTATACATTTTTTAAAAACTTTTCTTTAAATATTTACTTAGTTCCTTCCGATTTTTTTTATTTTTAATTACTTTTTTTACATGCATATAAAATTGACTACCTTCAACTAATCTTCATTCTTTAAGAAAATTAACTGGAGAATTTTTATAGTTCTATGAGATTTCTTGTCAAAAGAAACATGCCACCTTTTGACAGCATATTTTCTCGAACTATATTCAAAAAAAGAACGCACCAGCAGATATAATGTTGCTACGATGGCTATGAATGAAATTTATAAAAAGAAAGAAAATAACCCTGTTCAAAGAGTTATTTGAATTTAATATTTATTTTCATGCGGAAAAAAAGAGTATCAACAAAAAATAATCGTTTTTAAGGGGGTATTCCACATCCCTTTGAGTAACGACTAAAGATTATAAAACAGTCCTTAAAACCCATTTAGAAGAAGATTTAAAACTCCGAATTAAAATTTAATTCGCAAATACTTTTTAATCTTTCATAAAAGTGCGTTTAATTTCATAAAGTACTTGTTTCTAACAAGCAAGCAATTAAATTTACATTTGTTAGTACATGAATATTGTTTTAATTTTTCAAAATCTTGATTATTTTTATACTTCGATTACTTTTTAATTTTTCAAGTCGTCTATTTTTTTTTTTTTTTTTTTTTTTTTAGGAAAATTAAAATAGAATTTTGAGAGTTCTGCAGATTTCTTGTCAAAGGAATGTACCGCCTTTTCACAGCATATCCTCTCGAACTATATTTAAAAGAAGAACTTACCGGCAGATATAATGTTGCTACTAATGGATATGAATGAAAGTTAAAAAGAAAAAAAAATAGCCCTTCAAAGGGTTTCTTGAAATTTAAGTGGAACTAGTTGGATGTGCCAATCCCAAACCTTTCTTCTATCTCATACATACATTTTATTATTAAAAAAAATAGTTACTCATTTTAATGCTTTAATAATTTTAATTCAATACCTTACCAACTTTGATTTTCATCTTAAATTTCTGCTTCAATCAATTAATCGGAGTAAAAACGAATTTCCGTCTCTGCACGATCCGATGAATGACGAATAGAATGATAAGCAGATTTTTTTTTTCAAATTCAGGGAGGACCTATTGCCTTACCAAAAAATAATCATATACAAAATGTTTAGTTCAGTTCTAGAACTAACTTCATACACTTTTATGTGTGCAATATTGAAAATGGCATAAAATTCGGTATTGCAGCGCCCCCTTCCGGCGGATTTTTTTTCAGATTCAGGGCGATCCAACTAGCCATAGCCATACACTTACACAAAAAATTTCGTTCAATTCGATGCATAACTTCATGTACTTTTGGTCGGTACAATATTGAAAATGGCACAAAAATCGCGATTGCAGTGCCCCCTTCCGACGGATTTTTTTTAAATTCAGGGAGGACCAACTAGCCATAGTCATACAGATACAAAAAAAAAAAAAAAAAAAAAAAATTGGTTCAATTCGATGCATAACTTCATATACTTTTGGTCGGTACAATATTGAAAATGGCACAAAAATCGCGATTGCGGCGCCCCCTTCCGGGGACTTTTTTTAATTGAGGGAGGACCAACTAGCCATAGCCATACACATACACAAAAAATTTGGTTCAATTCGATGCATAACTTCATATACTTTCGGTCGGTACAATATTGAAAATGGCACACAAATCGCGATTGCAGCGCCCCCTTCCGGCGGAATATTTCAAAACTGAAGGAGAACCTGCTTGCCACAGCCAAAAACATTCACAAAAAATTTGGTTCAATTCTATGCATAACTTCATACACTTTTTGATGGTAGAGTGGCGACATACAGACAGACACACAGACACACAGACACACGACAGACAGACATTTTGTAAAAACATGTTTTTTGGAATCTCTGACCCCTAAAACGTGTAAATCCGTCGAAAACCGGAAGTCGAAAAAATTTCGATTACAATGCTTTCTTCTATTGAAGATAGAAGAAAGTAAAAATACTTACGCAATGAAACGCTTTCTAAATATTTATTTTTATGCAAAAAGAAAGAGTATTAACAAAGTATTTTCTAACGTTCAAATAATGTTATAATTCTAATGTTAGAAAAGCGTTGAATTTTTAAAAGTGCAATTTGAAACACAAATATTATTTTATTAAGAAAATTCATTTAAAGAGCTTTTTAAACACATTTGATAGTTATCAAAATTATGCATGGCCCTTCCAATATTAGTGTTATATCGTTTCCTTACATTGCTAAAACGAGAAATATTAACAAATATTTATTGAGCTAATACATTTTTTAAAAACTTTTCTTTAAATATGTACTAAGTTCCTTCAGGTTTACTTTTTCACTTGCATACAAAATTGACTACCTTCAACTAATCTTTGTTCCTTAGGAAAATTAACTGGAGAATTTTTAAGCGAAATTTTTTTTTTCAAGCACCTTCGTCGTTCCAAGCCCAAACTTGCACTCTGATTGATTGTTGCTCTCGGCATTGTTTTCACGTAACTTGGCGATAATCATACTTGGCGAAAAATACTTCGCTCGTAAGTGAACGAGTAAACCTAAAACCTAACCTACTCATTCTTATTCTTCCTTCATTTTGTGCTCTTGTGTATTATTATCGTGTGTTATTTTATAAAATGGCTAATGCTTTACTTATTAATAAACGGGAAAAGTTACTTTGTACTCGGTTCGGAAGGAAATCAAACTCCTCGACGGAAGCATCTATCGCTACGCCAAGTATGATTATCGCCAAGTTACATGAAAACAGTGCCGATAGCAACAACCAATCAGAGTGAGAGCTTGGGCTTGGAACGACGAAGGTGCTTGGAAAAAAAAATTACGCAATTTTTAAAGTTCTACGAGATTTTTTGTCAAAGGAATGTGTCGCTTTTTCACAGCATATTCTCTCAAACTATATTCAAAAGAAAAAACCCACCGGGCAGATACAATGTTGTTACGATGGTTATATTCGAAAATTAAAAAGAAGAAAATAATAACTTTTGAAAGTGTTTCTTTGAATCTAAGTGGAACAGATACTTAAGTAACGAAACATTTTTTAAATACTTATTTTCATGGAAAAATAAAGAATATTAACTAAATTTTTCTTAGTCTAAAGCTAAAAAGGCATTAAAATTTTAAGGTGATGTTTTGATAGATAAAAAATATTTTATCAATGAAATTAATTTAAACAGGTTTTTAGACACGTTTAAAATTTACTAAATTTATACATGGCCATTCCACTGTAGTGTTAAATCGTTATGTTGGTCGCTAAGTTGAAAAAAATATTTTTAGTTTTATTGCGTTCGATACAATTTTTTTAATGCTTGTCTTCATTTTTAGATGCATTCGTAATTACATAAAAACATACTATCAATAGGCGTTGTCTGATCCGTCTTCCGCATAAAAGAGTGCAAAAACTACTCAACCGAATCGTTTGAAATTTAATATTGTATGTAATCGTTGTAGGATTTTGCAGAGTCACTTCAAATTTTATGAAAATCGAATCATAACTTATAAATTATCAATAAAAGTTTTTTTTTTCATTTTATTAAATCTTATCGTACATTTTAAATTCAACGATAACCGAATTATAGGTAATGATTCTAATTTGCCCTGATAATGACGTCCTATTTAACCCTTTAACGTGTGATACACGCTCTTCCTATTTTCTTCATAAATTTTTTACGAAACACCTGTGTGCTTTAAAGTAATCCAAAATAATCCAAGGAATCAAGCTTTGATGAAATAAAAGTTTAATTAAACACACGGAACACAAATGACAGGGACGAATACAGCAAGACTTGAACACAAACACACAAACAATTAAATATATATATATAAATATCCGGATTTCGTATTTCTTTCAAGAACTTCTAACTACTCTTCTTTCACAACAGATCAAGATCGTGCCCGTAGCACATACATATCCCAATTTCCGGGATAATATTTTTAAATTCTTTTTACCTGCATCAAACGTTCGCAGGTCTACCTCTTACCTCTGGCACACACACCTCTCTCTCTCTCTGCGTTCGTAACCCCTTCCTCTCCCACACTCTCCTCCGCTGGTCACGTGACCCAAGAGCGGGCGCCGATAAATAAAACAAAAAAAAACACATCATCAGTCATTACACCCCCCACGCAAGATTGAAAATATGGTACACACTTATTTTAAATCTGAAATTCGACTGATGATGTTACACTATTTAACAATGATTCCCCAAATTATAATATGTATGTATAAAAAAATAACACCACAAATACAACCGTATCCGGAGAAGGCAAGTCTTCCGGGATTCTTCCTATCTGCTAATATAAAATAGAATTAAATTAATACTTCATATACACAATATAACATACAATTAACAAAAGGCAATACACAAAACTTAGTAAACATTAAACAGGACACTAAGAGCTGCTGAAAAAAAAAATGTATATTGTTCCACACTCTTCAAGGAATGTTCAAACACTGGGTGCTTCAAAAGTTGTTGAATGTCTTACATAGTGTCCAAGCGTGATAATGCATCAGCATTGATTAGTTTGGCACCCGGGCGGTGCGAAATCTTAATATCATACTTTTGTAAGGCTAATGCCCATCGCTGCAGTTTTGAAGATTGAGGGGCATTTTTGGTGATAAAAGTTAATGGATTATGGTCCGTAATAAGTTCCACAGGTGAACCGAAAATCCACGTTTCAAATTTTTTCAAACTCCAGATCACTGCATAGGCCTCCCTTTCAATTGTTGGCCATGCCTGTTGAGTTTTGGTGAGTTTTTGACTGGCGTAACTTACCGGATACACTACTCCATCTCTTCTCTGCGATAAACAGGCTCCGATGCCGATTGCAGATGCATCACACTCTATGATAACCCGATAATAGGAGTATGCAGACTGGGCGCTTCGATGAGACCTCTTTTTAACGCGTTGAACGCCTGGTCATGCTCTACTGACCAGCACAAATTCTCTGGACTGTCCTTTTTTGTCAGTTCAGTGAGGGGATATGCTGTTTCAGCATATTTTGGTATATAATCTCTATAGTAATTGCACAATCCTAAGACACTTTTTAGTTGCTTCTTGGTTTGAGGCACAGCTAACTTACGGATGGCCTCCACTTTTTCCGGATCGGTCCGATGGCTGCCGGACCCAATGATATGGCCTAAGTACTTTATTCGGGGTTTTGCAAATTCACATTTTTTCAAATTGACGGAGAATTGTAACTGTGATAGTTTGGAAAATATCTTCTCTAAATGCACCAGGTGTTCCGCGAACGTTTCGGAAAAAACTGCTATATCGTCTATATATGCTCTAGCAAAGTCCTGGTATTCAGAAAGCGCTCAGTTGATTTCTCGTTGAAACGTCGCAGCAGCATTCCTCAACCCAAAAGCCATGACCTTGAAGCGATATTGAGCTCTATGAGTCTTAAAACACGCTAATTTTTGACTCTCTTCTTCTAGTGGTATGGCCCAGTAGCCTTTGAGTAAGTCCAAAGTGGAAATGACGTTGGCCCTGCCAATATTAAATAATAGATCAGTAGAGTTTTCCATAGGAAAATCATCAACCTTGGTGATTGCGTTCAGTGCCCGAAAATCTACGCAAAGTCGCAGCGTTCCGTCTTTTTTCATCACGCACACTACCGGATACGGTGCTTCTTCATCACTTTCTTCAATCAAACCTAATTCTAGTAATTCTTGAATTTGTTTGTCTACTTGAGGTTTGAGGGCCTCTGGAATTCGATAAACATAAGGTTTCTTCTTCTCATTATCATTTAGTCTTATTTTGTGTGCACCAACTTTTGCTATTTGTATTTTCTTTGAAAATAATTCTTTATATCTAAGCAATAAATCTAACATCTTTTCTCTTTCTACGTTTACCAAATGATTTAAATTTACTTCTTCGATTTTAAAATAGTTCGAGTTATCCTTTGTACTAGGGGTGGGATGGACTTCCCCTAGTTCTTCTTCATTCTCAAAAATTACCCCCACTGCTTGTACCCTAGGAGTAAATTTCCTTATCTTATTCACGTGAACATTTTTAATGTTTCCGTTCGTTAACCTGACTTTGTAAGAATCGGGATTACACCTCGCCACTATTTCGGCTGGCCCTGTCCATCTAGCGTAAAGTTTATTACTAGAGTCTGGGATTAATAAATATACCTGCTCCCCCGGTCTAAATTCCTTATAAATTGTCCTTCGATTCGCATACTTCGCATACGCGCCCTGTTTAACCTCCGCTACTAGTGAAGCTTGTTCCGCCGCCTTTTCTAAGTTAATTTTTAAATCCTGAAGGTATTCGGTTGCACTTTTCCCGAGATTTATAGGTAGTGAAATTTCGCCCGACCATGTAGACTTTAATACCGCCAATGGCCCCCTGGCCTCCCTTCCATACATCAACTTAAATGGCGACACCCCCGTCGTACAGTTAGGAATCTCCCTATACGCAAATAATAAATAAGGGATGTGTTTATCCCAATTTTTAGGATCGCTCCGAATAATATGGTGCAACATGCGTTTCAATACCTGATTATACCGTTCAACCAATCCCGAACTTTGTGGATGTCCCGGTGTTGCAAATCTAGGAGCCGCCCCTAGCCTAGCATGAAATTCCTGCATTAAACCTGATACAAAATTTCCCCCCTGATCACTTGCTATTACGCGGGGTATCCCTGTCCGCATAAATATTTCTAACAGCGCATGACAAGTAGCATTAGCCGAAATTGTTCTTAACGGAACCGCTTCGGGCCACCTACTGTGTTGGTCAACCAAAGTAAGTACATATTGATGTCTACGCGCCGAAGGTGGTTCAATTTTCCCAATTATATCAATATTTACAACGTCAAATGGGAGCTCCGGTCTTTCAATCGGAAGAATCGGTATCTGATCACTGGCTCTCTCCCGGCTTCGCAACTGGCAGTCCTTGCACGATTTACAATACTCCTCTACATCCCGCGACACGCCTGGCCAAAAAAATGAATACCGAATTCTTTCTTTCGTTTTCCTTATACCGAGATGGTTCGCAAAAATTGATTCATGTGCAATCCTTAAAATTTCCTCCCTCCTAATTTTAGGCACTACTAATTGCATGACTTGATCTCCCGAAACCTTTTCCCTATGATAAAGTAAATTATCCACCATAACAAACCCATTTTTCCCTTGTTTTGCATCTTTAAATGCCCCCTGTAAAGATTCGCAATTCTTTTGTTGCTCCCTGTAAATGGTCGTTTCCGAATGCTGATTCGAATTTAAATCCTCGCAATCATTTTTCGTTCCAATACAATTAATAATCAAATTCTCTTCAAAAGATTCATTTTCAACCTGCAAACATAAATATTTATCACTCGTATTTTGTTCTTTTTTCTTTTCCAACGATAAATTTTCATCCCCCCTTTTCGATTTCGTCTCATTTGTTGGTGCCAGACTGTCGGCTATTCTTTTCCCTTCTCCAATTTGCAATGATTGTAATAACTCATAAACCTTCGGAGTAATAATACATGAACTACATAATTTATCTGTCACTGCAAATAATACATCCACACTGTTAAATAAACATAAATTTATACATGGCCATTCCAATGTAGTGTTAAATCGTTATGTTGGTCGCTAAGTTGAAAAAAATATTTTTAGTTTTATTGCGTTCGATACAATTTTTTTAATGCTTGTCTTCATTTTTAGATGCATTCGTAATTACATAAAAACATACTATCAATAGGCGTTGTCTGATCCGTCTTCCGCATAAAAGAGTGCAAAAACTACTCAACCGAATCGTTTGAAATTTAATATTGTATGTAATCGTTGTAGGATTTTGCAGAGTCACTTCAAATTTTATGAAAATCGAATCATAACTTATAAATTATCAATAAAAGTTTTTTTTTTTTCATTTTATTAAATCTTATCGTACATTTTAAATTCAACGATAACCGAATTATAGGTAATGATTCTAATTTGCCCTGATAATGACGTCCTATTTAACCCTTTAACGTTCATTGGTTTTGCCACGAAACCACAAAATTTTAATTCCGATACGCAACACTGACACCGGTATTTTTATCTAAAAATATCCCTTTTATTTTGTATGTGAAAAATCACGTTTTCCTATTTAGAAATATATTTGTTCTTAATTACCGGTGTCATTGATTTATTTCGACATCTTAGCAATGAAAATGCTATGATCGTTAAAGGGTTAAGATGACGTTCTATTATTTCCGTATAACTGAATTTACTACATAGAATCGTAATAAATTTTGTATTCATCTATTTTTGCATAAGAGTGCAACAGGTCTTTCACCAAAGATCTGAATCGCATATTTAGTATAACAGCATATTTAATCGTTAATAACGCAGTATAGCAGCGGCACCTTTCAGAAGATATACATCAAACAGTAATCAGCACGAAATCATATCATTGAATCAGAAGTTTTATGAAATTCCACGCATTAGTTCTTGCCAGTGTTGAATTCAGACTCTTTTCTCCAGGAGGGATATTTATGGCTCCGGGAAGGGGGACATTATAGAGTTCCGAGAAGCGAATTGTTCATTTTGACCATTGAAAACACAAAATTTCAAAAATTCCGGGAAATCTCAAAATTACTCTGGCCCGGGGGGGAATGTCCCCCCGTGCCAACCCCTGAATTCAACACTGGTTCTTGCGATAGACCTATCACAGAAATCCTGAAAAATGCAGCATAGCAGCGAATTTGAAATGCGAGCGAGAAATCTGTAAATGATCCTCCCATAGGATTAAAATTAGCTTCAGCATTTCTTTACCCCGATTTTGTCATTATGTAAACGATGTCTTTAATTTGATGAATTTCGCTTTTAATTTGTCTGGTTTTAATCTTTCTTTCCCTCCAACCCAGGGTTGGGGCCATTGCGCCAAATCGCGACGAAATGCTCCATTTTGCGAGTAAAAAAACAATCTAACTCGCCAAATTGCGAATGTTCAATTTCTGCTCTGTTTTTTGTGTCTATTTGTGCACCAATACAATGCAGATTGCTAGATGATTGGATATTGCTTTACATATTTAATCACGTCGAGCCATTTACATTGTTTCATTTATAACGACGCTGACTGGATATCAATTCATTTTAGCAACTGCCAAAGACATAAATAATATTACTATATTATATATTTTTTTCTAACTGTCAACTAATCACTACGTATGTACGGGCGTCGAGTTGGTAAAAACGGAAATTAAAATTACTGTCACCAAGCACTAAATAGAGAAAAGTTTTGCTACAATGCGGTGTTAAAATGTCCATTTTCTATAACTATTTATTAGTTGTATGCGAAGTAATCAATGACCGGTTAAATTTATGCTATCGAATCATTATCTCACTGCAAATTTTAACGTGTACTATTACAACAGTAAGCCAACTATAGGTATTTTTAATTTTTATCTAGAATGCAAAAAGAAGGTTAGAAACATATACAAATTCAGAACTGGATGACATTTAGAATGTACTTGTTTGTAACAATTTCTATAGCAGATAGTCGATTTTCTATTTTATAAGAAACTAGCATACCCAGCCCGCTTCGCCGGGCTTAATTTGAAGGTTTATTTAATAATTTATGTGTATGGTACGCTTCTCTCTCAGCTCGCGACGGATCCCCCGGTGACTCTCCCCGGACCATCGGCACTCCACGTGCGTCGGGTGAGCGTCAGAACAAACTTTCAGCATATACATATGGGTGGTTGTACTTGAATGCACAGACCTGCGCGTTTTTTTCTATCTTGCTTTTATACCTCTGGACCGAGTTGGCGCATTGCCAAGATTTGCTTCCTCTGGACCGAGTTGGCGCATTGCCAAGATTTGCTTTCGCCTGTGCCTCAATTATCCTCAGAATTCCTTTTATATATATAGATTATAAAAATAAGCTACTTTAAAACATTTGGGAAAAAAGAGATTCTATAACAGGCTGGAGATACATATTTCAGTGTTTCGCGTCAAGTCTATTTTGTTAACATTTCTTTTCATTTGGCGACTGTTTTTTATTTCTTATTCGCCAAATCGCTAATGTTAGTCAAAAGCCAGCGAGAACCCTGCTCCAACCCCAAAGTGTGATGTGAGGAAAGGGCATAATTTTTAAGCAGACGATTTCTTTCTTTCATTTCAACACATTTTCAATTTTCAAATCCTCAGTTTCTCTTTTTTTTTCTAATTTAAATAGCAGAAGGGATACCTACAACTAATTTTCGTTCTTTTTTAAAACCAACTGAAAAATTTTTCTAGGTCTTTGGACGCAAGAAATTCTTTTCAAAAGATTCTTCCTCCATACGCCTTATTTTTCACAGTATATTCTTTTGAAATATATTTTAAGTAATTCACCTTGGATATAGTGTACTGGATATAAGTGAAGGTTAAAGGGGATAAAAAAACTCCAAACTTCTCTTTGCATTCAAGAGAAAAAGCATTTATGTTGGAAAATATAAAACGTTTTCTGTTTATCTTCATACGAAAAAAAAATATATATATTAACAAAATATTTTTCGCTCAAGACATTTTTTATGTTAAAGGTGCTAGTCACTCAGCGGCCAAATTCCCCTCGGTAATGTTAAGTCTATGAGTGTTTGATGCAATTTTATATTCAAAATACCTCCCCAGGAAATTAATATTTAAAATTTCTTTTTTTTAGTCTTTGTTCTCTTCTTAAAAGGTTTTTTTTTTTTTTTTTTTTTTTTTTTTTTTTTTTAGTTTTTAAAGTGTTTCTAAAAACTATGCATACTTTTATATGAAGTGTTAAATTTTTACATTTCCAATTCATCAATTTTTAAAACATAAAGTATTAAATTAAGCATAAATTTTAGAAATATTTTGAAAACTAAGAAAAACTAGTCGTTGGGGGCCACCGTAATACTTACCCATCATGGATATGTATATGAAGATAAAACATGTGAAAACTATTTATACAATGCATTGCAATTCATAAACAAAATTTAAATATTGTTAATATACATAGTAATGCTTTATTAAAGAACTGCTGATGTACCAATTTAGACAAATTATATAAAACGCCAAACTACTCAAGTGGTACCGAACTGCATAAAAGAAACATCCTTATAACTCCAAAAATAATAATTCTATTAACTAACAATGAACTGCATCGGATTAAGCGTCTCATTTCCAATTAAAATATACTTCTGAATTGAAATTTGAATGAAATACAGGGTCATGAAAAATCGAAGAATGTGGAAAACAGGATTACAAATATCTCGGCAACTATTAATCCGATCGACTTCGTTCTATATGCAAAATGTGTGTTATTTTATTGCCTTTTACGTCCATTCATTAGAACAAAAAAAATCGAAAATTTTTATATACCTTTCATCAGAACGAATTTTTCGAGAGTCCGAAAAAAAATAGTTCTGGATAATCGAGGTTGCTGATATTAAATAGGGTTCATCCCATTCTTACATTCTAACTACATACAAAATTTCAAGTCTCTATCTCAATTTGTTCGAAAGATAGAGCGTTTACAGACAGACAGACTGACAGACAGACAGACAGACAGATGGACGGCAAAAAAAACTTTCTAAAAATATATTTTTCGGAATCTCCACTATCTAAAACGTGTAAATCCGTCAAAAAAAATTTTCGATTTTCAAAATGATTGCAAGATTTACCCTATACTACGTATGATGGGTAAGTAAAAAAGTGACATCCTTACAGAAGAGAACGCTGAAAAAAGAACTCAAAAAAATTGAAGAAATAGAGGTTGAGGAAATATTTTTAATAAAAAATGCATCAAACGCCCATAGACTTAACAATACCGAAGTTAATAATTACCGACTTATCAATACCGACTGCTAAGTGACTAGCACCTCTAATCCCTTCGCGACGGGAGCCTTTTATAAAATTTTTAATGTTTTGTCACCGGTTTTTAAAAACAGAAATCTGCGTCTTATTAAATCGAGAAAATGCTCCGATTAAGTAATGTTAATTTTTACAGTAAAATGTTTCTGGTGGGAATAAACAAGGATTCTAAGTCTTTCTGCGGCACGTATACGTGTTGCTAGTCTCCAAGGGGTTAGTGTCCAATCTAAACAATATGTGTTAAATGTGATAAATCTATTGCAGTTTTCAATTTAAACTAGTCGTTGAAAACCACCGTAATACTTCTTACCCATCATATATATGCATATATAATATATGAAAATAATACATTTGAAAACTATTTATAAAATGGATTGCAATTCCAAAACAAAATCTAAACGTGTATTTATATTTTTATTGTGCATAGTAATGCTGTATTAATGAGTTGCTGATGAATCTCTTTCGATAAATTATACAACACGCCTAACTACTCAAGTAGTGCTGAATTTCGAAAAAGAAACATCCTTATAACTCCAAAAATAGTAATCTTATTAACTAACAGTTTATTGCGTCGGATTAAGCGTCAAATTTCCAATTAAAATATATCTTTGAATTGAAATTTGAATGAAATACAGGGTCATGAAAAATCGAAGAATGTGGAAAACAGGATTACAGATATCTCGGCAACTAATAATTCGATCGACTTCGTTCTTTATGCAAAATCTGTGTTATTTTATTGCCATTTACGATCACTCCTTAAAATAAAAAAAATCGAAAATTTTTCTATACCTTTCATCAGAACGAATTTTTCGAGAGTCCGAAAAAAAAGAGTTCCGGATAATCGAGGTTACTGATATTAAATAGGCTTCGTCCCATTCTTACATACTAAGTACATACAAAATTTCAAGTCTCTATCTCATTTCGTTCGGAAGATAGAGCGTTTACAGACAGACAGACTGACAGGTAGACAGACAGACGAACTGACGGCAAAAAAAAATTTCTAAAAATATCTTCTTCGAAATCTCCAGTGTCGAAAACGTGTAAATCCGTCAAAAAAAATTCGATTTTCAAAACGATTGCAAGACTTAACCTATACTACGCATGATGGGTAAGTAAAAATCGTTTTTACCGGAAAAACGGTTTGGTCTCTTAATGTTACTATTACAACAAAAAATACATTTTCCAATTTACAAATTACCTAATTATTTCTTTATACTCATTTTCAGACTGTAAAGAATTTTGTTAAAGAGATCAAGCCGAACTTTTTATTTACAGGCGACCATATTTTTCATTTATTTTCTGTATCTTATCGCTATGGCAACGAAATAGTTTCTCACTCAATTTTCTCACCCTTTCCTCATGTCCAGGAATTCTAAGCATCTTCAATCTTCTCCTCATTTTCATATTCTGTTTTTTTTTTCGGTATCAAACAATAGTTTTTTTTTTTTTTTTTTTTGTTTAGATGCTTTTATAATTTAATTTTGTATTTTATGTTTTGCGAGAAAATTATTGCAAATAGCAGGGCTTGATATCATTTATGTTATTATTATTATTATTTTTCTTTTTTACTTGAGTATTTCAAAATACATTTTTTGCATTATATTAAATAGTTTTCTGATTTAAAATGATTTAATAAAGAAACAAATTGCATTTCTTGGGGTAAAACTGTCGGACGCTCCTCTCAGTCCACAAAACTTTGAAGAATGTCCTAGGTAGTTTTAGCTGCCACCACCGATATTAATGGGTGATATCGGTCACCTGCTGTGAGGATTGGGTAAAATAACACTGACGCTGTTAATGAACTGAACTAACAGTTTATTTAAGATATAGATATGTACACAAGAAACAATATTTACAACTATCTACAATTACAACTCGGATATAGATGATCCGGTTCAACATTAAATTAACTACAATAAACGTTGGTTGTGTACCGTTCAACTTACACTTTCTTCCTCACACTCAACGCACGTTGGATACGCTTTATCAGAGATTACTGCAGAATCTCAATACACAAGGGTACTAGGCCTCACTTCTCGGCCTATAACACTATCCACCGGGACGCCTTGTCCCACACTCAAAATATACACTATCCAACAGGACCACAAATCCTGAGCGACCTATCGGTCTCAACGCCAAGCGAGAACTGTGTAACCTCTCAGTCCAGAGTTGACCTTGTCAGAGATCTTCCTTCCCCCAGCAGGGCCTCTTAGAGTTCCTCCATTGGTTCAATTCCGCATACCGACCTTGAGTCATGACATCTACTGTTTACACATCACTCCAATAGCTAGATGACAGCTGAGGCACGCCCCGCGGCCATCACTTTCATTCATCAACGAGTGCGTCATCTGCACACCTGTGTCAACATCTGTCATTCGTTATTATAGAAAAGAAAGAAAGGTATTTCGAAAGCTTCACGGATACACAACTAACAATACATAAAAATATTCAGATGAGGAAATGTTATTCCTTTCTAATTCAGGGCAGATGTCTTCTAGGAACCTGACATCCCCCACCTTAGCGGAAAATATGCCTCTTAGGGGCTAATTTTCCCCAAACATATAATAATATTACGGAAGAGTTCAATAGTCTCTTTGCAGATTTCTTCATTCTAAATATTACATAGGCATTTTCAGGTGTCTGAACATTCTCTACTGACATCTCTACAGAACCTTATACTAATACTACTATTGCATAAACAATACCACATACTAATTTACTATTATAAACACAAAACTTAAAAAAAATATTTACACACACACACAAAAAAATTAGACATGTGATGACATCCTTTAAGGTTGTCTACTATTTTGACATTGATACTGATGGGCTAGTAACTGGTTGTTCTTCCCAGCTCTTTCTCTGTAGCCTCGAAATTGCATCAGCATTCAAATGTTGAACTCCGGGACGATGAGAAATGCTCAGGTTCCAGCGTTGCAAGGCTAGAGCCCACCTAGTGAGTTTGGGCGACCTTGGGGTTGTTTCCGTGAGAAATTTTAATGGATTATGATCGGTAATGACCTCAATTTGAGATCCATAAGTCCACTTTTCAAACTTCCGGAACCCGAAGAGAACACTCCAAGCCTCTTTCTCTATACTCGGCCAAGCACGCTGAGCCCCTGACAATTTCTGACTGGCAAAAGCTATAGGTTTAAACTGACCTTTTTCATCCTTTTGAGTAAGACAACATCCTACTGCAAGGTCGGAAGCATCGGCGTGAAGCTGATATTCCCGGCCTACGATAGGTGTAGCCAAACTCGTCACTTTACACAACTCATCTTTAAGAGTATTAAATGCTTTTTCTGCCCTTTCATCCCATGGTACAGTATTTTTGACATTTCCTTTGGTTAATTCGGTTAAAGGTATAGCTATCTCAGCATAATTTGGAATATAAGATCGGTAGAATCCCATTAATCCCAAAACTGATCTAACTTCCTTTTTAGTCTTTGGTCTCTTTAAGTCCCTTATTGCTCCGATTTTCTCCTCATCAGGTGCATGAGTTCCACCCCCAATAACATGACCTAAAAACTTAGTCAATTTCTCTCCAAATTTACATTTGTCTAGTCTAATCGTAAAATTTCTATTTTTCAACTCTTCAATGACAGCCCTGACATGCTCACAATGCTCTTCCCAGGTATCGGAGAAAATAATGACATCATCAATATATGCTTCTGCATACCTCCGATGACCTTGGAGAACCTCATTCATGTCTTTTTGAAACGTAGCAGCAGCCCCTGATAATCCAAAAGGCATTGTACGCCACTGATAAGTTCCGTTATGCGTCGTAAAAGCTGTCAAAGGTTTACAATCCTCAGCCATTTTAATTTGCCAATAACCCCTCAATAAATCTATTGAAGATAAATATTTAGCCGCCCCTGCGGTATACATAATTTCTTGGGAATCTTTCATCGGGAAGGTGGGAACCTGCGTTACAGAATTTAAAGCTCTGTAATCAATACACATTCTGACAGTTGCATCTTTTTTCGCAACGCAAACAATTGGATGGCTAATTTCAGCATTCGACGGTTCGATTAGATTTAATTCTAATAACTCCTGAATCTGCCTATCCACTTCCTCTTTATAAGCTACCGGCACGCTATATAACTTTGGTTTTTTTCCTTTCTACACCCGGTTTCAGATCAATACGATGTTCCCCTACTTCCGCTGGTCGTACAGGACCCATAAACACTTCTTTATTTTCCCTCAAAATGGACTTTAAATCTTTGACTTGACTATTAGATAGCCCTTTTATTTCAAACCTCTCAATATCCCGTTCTATCTCTTGATCCCGGTTCAAAATAGGAATTTCCCCAACTTCTCCAAATTCCTCATCACCTTCGAAAACAATATTAACTATATTACATTTAGCGATAAATTCTCTTATCTTATTTTGGTGCACATGCTTCCTACTCCCGTCGGCTAACTCAACAATAAACGAATGCTGGTTTCGTTTTTCTACAATAGTTGCCGGCCCTTGCCACCTAGAATATAACTTATTAGTCGAATCGGGGATTAACAGTATAACTTTATCGCCTACCTCAAACGTTTTTTCTTTTGACCTTAAATTATAATGATACGCCATTCTATTTTGTTGAACCTCAGACGACAATTTTGCCTCATTTGCGGCTCTTTCTAAGCGGTTCTTAAGTTTATCCAAGTACTCATGAATCGGCGTAGTATCTAACTGCGCTCCCTTATTTTCTCCTGCCCATGACGACTTAAGAATTGATAACGGACCCTCCGGCGCTCTACCATATAATAACTGGAAAGGTGCGATTCCCGTCGTAGAATTTGGGACTTCCCTATACGCCCATAATATAAATGGTATTTGTTCATGCCATTTTTTTCCTTCTTCCCTAATCGTATGATGTAGCATACGTTTAAGAGTCTGATTAAATCGTTCCACCAGTCCGTTGGACTGTGGATACTGTGGAGTCGAAAATCTTGGACTAGCACCTAACCTTTTCTCAAATTCTTTCGTTAAGTCGGCAGTAAAATTGGTTCCATTGTCGCAGGCAATTACATTAGGAATTCCTGTTCTCATAAATATTTGAAGTAACGCCTCACACGCGGTTTTAGCAGTTAAACTTTTTAGAGGGATCGCATCCGCCCATCTGGTACGCTGATCAATTAAAGTCAGTATATACCGATGCCCTTGTGAACTTTTAGGATCAATAGGCCCAATTAAATCAACATTAACAACCTGAAATGGAAGTTCCGGCCGCGACACTGGGGAAATAGGAGCTCTATCATTTACTTTAACCCCTCTAGTCAATTGGCACTCTAAACATGATTCACAAAACTGTTTAGCTTCTTTTGCCATTCCCTCCCAATAAAAAGAATACCTTATTCTCTGCAACGTTTTCTTGGCTGCATGATGCCCTCCAAATACCGATGAATGAGCTAATTTTAAGATTTCTTCCCTTCTTACCTTGGGTACTACTAATTGCGCTATAGTTTCGCCTAACAATTTCTCTTTATGATACAATAATCCGTTTACAATATAATAATCCCCTTTTTCCTTTTTAGCTAATTCCCAAGCTTTCTCTAATTCTTTACATTCCAACTGGGATTTCTTAAACATATCTGAGTTACTAACAATAGATTCATTATTTTCCTCCGTTTCAGTTTTTTCTGGATCCTGACTTTGTACATTTTGCGATCTCGCGTCTATTACGTAAACATTACAGCTATCGTTACTTACATCTTCCTTTTCATTCGAGTTATCAATAATAATTTCGGAACTTTTTAATTCTTCGGACTCTATCAATGGCTCCTCAAGATTGACACCTGACAACTCATTAATCACCTCGGGATGCAAAATTACTTGCTCATTAATATTATCAGTTACTGCGCAAAGTACTTCCTGATGAATAATATTAGTTTGTCCGAATTGCGGAATAGCTAGCGGTAGTTTAACTAACGGTGATTTAACAGCTTCACCAAATAACCCTTGTAAATAAATACTACCCGCTCCCTTTAATTTCTCTTCCGGTACTAAATCTTTATGACCAACACTAATCTCACATCCAGAATCAACCAATCCCTTTGCTTTTTGCCCATTAACACTAACTTCAATTTTCTCAAGTTTATTTAATTTCTCACCAATAACATTAATTTTCTGCTCGGCCTTTGCCGATATTCTAGCCACAATAGCCCCATTAGATAACTCTCGATTTTCTTTCACCATAATCTTATGAACACCTGCTTTCTGGTCTCGCCCTTTATTGCCATTATTAGTTCCCTCATTACCCACTTTATTACAAAAACGTTGGTAATGACCTCTCAAACCACACTTAAAACATTTAGGCCCTGAAGCATCATTCGTCTTCTTAAACTCTGTTTTCCTATCCGGAAAAGAATTACACTCATTACTACCATTTTGCCTCCAACTACCACTAAATTTATTATCCTCCCTCGGTCTCATTTTTTCATTGTTTACGTACTTATCTTTACCTTTAAAGCTTTTATGCGTAACCGCATAAGACTTATGTTTAGCATCAAAATAATTATCACACTCTTTAGCAATTTTAGGAGCTTCTAACCATTTACCCTGGTGAGTTAAACTAATATATGCTGCAGTATCCTCATCTAGCGTACTCATTAGCTTATCAGTAACTATTAACTGGCTGACCTTTTCATAAGTGTCCGCACCTCTAATTTTACAATAATTTTCCCACGTAGCTATTAAACGCGATACAAATAATACATGGGTTTCGTTCGGATTTCTCCTAGCTTTCCGGAAATTTTCTAAACATGCCTTCGGGGTTGGCTCATGTTCCCTTAGGACTAACTCCTTTAATTCCTCATAATTCTCCATTTGTTCCTTAGTGGTATAAATTAACAAATTATCCGCCTTATCTCCTAACATATTTAGTAGAATTTCGGCCTGCTGGTTTTCCGGTACATCTTTAGTTTGGAATGCCCTTTCTAAACTGTTGAAAAATAAATTCCATCCCTCAGTCCCTTCTGGTACTTTGATAGATAGAGTTTTAACACTTTTGATCAATTTTTCGATGTTACTTTCATTACTAGATTCCCTAGATCCATTAGAGTTATTTGCTGAACCTTGAACTCTAAGCCTTTCCATTTCTAATTCATGTCCCATCCTCAATTTCTCCATTTCTAACTTTTCCTGTTTTTCTAACTTTTCGAGTTCTAACTTTTCGCGTTCTAATTTTTCCTGTCTTTCTTCACGCTCTAACCTTTCCTGTTTTTCTAACTTTTCGCGTTCTAACTTTTCCTGTTTTTCTAACCTTTCGCGCTCTAATTTTTCTTGTTCTAATCGTTCTGCAACAATAGCGTCAGATAATTCCTTAATAACCCCCTCGTCATACTCATCACTGTCCATTATCTTTTTCTTAAGCTGAATTCTGGTATCATCTTCCGCGAATTCAACACCCAATTCTTCAGCTATCACCTGAAGATCAACCTT
The DNA here is from genome assembly GCA_964019185.1 of Maratus speculifer. Classification (NCBI taxonomy): domain Eukaryota; kingdom Metazoa; phylum Arthropoda; class Arachnida; order Araneae; family Salticidae; genus Maratus; species Maratus speculifer. Next base: position 55,204,014 of record OZ025289.1, read on the forward strand.
TTTTAGTTTTAATAAGAAAGCCATACCTTCACCGATTGTTATAACCACCCCACAAGAATAGTTAAACCTACCAACTTAATATTTCCTAAATTTCTAACTTAGTACAGATATTTCTCCACTTATTATACTAATTAATACCATTTCAGATAATCCATGCATTTCATTTCTAATTAACCTACTGAATACTCTAATTTTCCTCAACCATTGATATCACACAATATACTTCCAATAAAACAAAAAAGTAAAACAATAATTCGATTTGACTGCTATGCAATATAGATTCCTATATATACACTTAGATAACAACATACAATTTACATATTCATACTGATACGTTGATATTGAATAGAAGTATTGATGTCAATCAAAAAATCCACATAAAGAAAAATTGTACAACATGCACATATAAATTCCTACAATTATCCTCATTAAAGTATTTCCGAACTCAATACTGGTTCTTACACTTAAAACAAATATACTGAAAATCTTTACTTTTATTTTTACTCACTATGGCTCTCTTTTGAGCCTTTTTTTTTTTCACTATGGCTCTCTTTTGGGCCTTTTTTTTTCCACTATGGCTCTCTTTTGAGCCTTTTTTTTTCCCTATGGCTCTCTTTTGAGCCTTTTTTTTTTTTTCTCACTAGTATTGGCCAATTAAAATTTTCATTTGCTTAGAATTTTGATAATGCAACTCTTAAAATTTAAACAGTATTGCTTCATTTAACAATTACTTTAACAATAATTTAGATTTAATGCATTAATTTAGTTCACTAATATCATTATAAATAGCATATCATTATCATCTCAAATTATTATGACCTTTCTTTAAAACAATAGCAATATGGTTACTAATTCTTTACACCTATCTGAACACAATTATTTCATTGCACATAAATTACCTAGACAATTTACTTAAATTACTATTAATTATACAACAATACAATTTGGTTCGAGATGTCAGAAGAAATGAATGATCAAAACACCTTACCTTATACTTTCTTTGGTGGATTACTTTTCTAATCACAGGTAGCTCCACGATGTAGCGGTAATATGGCACAACAGTTCAGTTTAGTTCTTTCTAATAAAGATACGCACAACACTTTAGTCCACACTAGACGATATGGCACGATACTTTATCACACACTCGGCGATCCGGCACGATACTTTAGCACATACTCGACGATACGGCACAACACTTTACACACATTCGACGCTACGGCACGACACTTTGCACACATTCGACGATACGGCACGACACTTTAGCATACAATCGACGATACGGCACGATGCTTTAGCACATACTCGACGATATGGCACGACCACACAAGAATTCCACTGGATACTCTGGCATTAACAGACTGCAACACGGCTCGCTGGTCACTGGTTTCAGGCGATTCTATCCCGACGCTGCCAACAATTTGTCGGACTCTCCTCTCAGTCCACAAAACTTTGAAGAATGTCCTAGGTAGTTTTAGCTGCCACCACCGATATTAATGGGTGATATCGGTCACCTACTGTGAGGATTGGGTAAAATAACACTGACGCTGTTAATGAACTGAACTAACAGTTTATTTAAGATATAGATATGTACACAAGAAACAATATTTACAATTATCTACAATTACAACTCAGATATAGATGATCCGGTTCAACATTAAATTAACTACAATAAACGTTGGTTGTGTACCGTTCAACTTACACTTTCTTCCTCACACTCAACGCACGTTGGATACGCTTTATCAGAGATTACTGCAGAATCTCAATACACAAGGGTACTAGGCCTCACTTCTCGGCCTATAACACTATCCACCGGGACGCCTTGTCCCACACTCAAAATATACACTATCCAACAGGACCACAAATCCTGAGCGACCTATCGGTCTCAACGCCAAGCGAGAACTGTGTAACCTCTCAGTCCAGAGTTGACCTTGTCAGAGATCTTCCTTCCCCCAGCAGGGCCTCTTAGAGTTCCTCCATTGGTTCAATTCCGCATACCGACCTTGAGTCATGACATCTACTGTTTACACATCACTCCAATAGCTAGATGACAGCTGAGGCACGCCCCGCGGCCATCACTTTCATTCATCAACGAGTGCGTCATCTGCACACCTGTGTCAACATCTGTCATTCGTTATTATAGAAAAGAAAGAAAGGTATTTCGAAAGCTTCACGGATACACAACTAACAATACATAAAAATATTCAGATGAGGAAATGTTATTCCTTTCTAATTCAGGGCAGATGTCTTCTAGGAACCTGACAAAAACTATGTCCAATATATTTATATTTAATTCAAGCAAATTTTTAATTTGCAATGCTCGTACAATTTTAAACTTTTTATAACTTTTTTTTTTTTTTTACAAATGTTTTGTATAATTTTAAGTAGAAAATTTCTAAAAGTTGAATGGTTTAAAAAAATCGTCATGATATCATTCTGATATAGAAATAGTAATTATGTTCGAGTATCATTAAAAATGGGACAAATGAAGGTCCACATATATAGACGCAAATAACGATGAGGTTATTTTGATTGTCGACCGCTCAGTCAAGGAAATCAAATCTGCAGAGTTTAATGTCCCTCCTGGTCTCTTTTATTAAGGTTTTAAAAAAAATATTACAGAATTCAGCGAGAGCTGAAGCCGCCAGAATCGCGACAATGGACGATATATATATATATATATATATATATATATATAATCCCGTATCAGGGCCGCACCTGCAGGTGCAAAAGAACCTAACGCGACAGAAAACAGATAAGATAGTATCGGCAATGAAAATAACAAAAATGGATTCGTTCCGCCGGGGAATAGATCCCCTAAGCGACAATGGGCGGATGAATGTGTGACAAAAGCACCCCACGACAAGGAACGATGAGGTTATTAGAACAAAATCAATGGTGCCGTGACCAGGAAGTGAAGATGAAGAAACAACTGATGTGAAATTAAAGGGAGGGAATGTCCAGTTGTCGAGATGATTCTCGTGCCGGTTCGTTCAAATGGGTTTCATGGCCTTTAATAATTAGAAGCTGCTACATATATACTTTTATAAAAGTTTTGACACCAGAAATGTATGAAAATATTGTTTTTTATTTAAAACTTATTTTATTTCACGATATCAAAATATCTATTTGGGCATTTCATGTTTGTTTCTGTACACAAGTTCCATTTTTTTTCTTGCTTGAAAAAAAAATCTTTCTATATTATAAAGCCAAAACATTGCTCTGCGCATGCGCAATGCTGGCGTCGTGTTGACTGTGACAACTATCTAAACAAAAAAAAATTATAGCAGTTTTTTTTAATCATCACAATTCTATTTTTTACACCGTCGGAATTGGTAAAAAAAATTATTTTATTTTTCTTGCTATTTTTCTTACTTTTACAATTTCTGTTCAAACTGTATAACAATTTTCTAATTTTTTTTTATAGATTTTTAAAACAATTTTAAAGATAGTACATCGTTTAAATCTATTTGAAGAAAAAAAAATGCCCAACCCGAATACAGGAGTATTACTTAACCGTTTGCACTAGTGCGAATAATACGTCATTTGTTTGTGTTTCGTAACCAAACTGCCAAACGAAATATACCGGGAGCTGGCAGCACAGACAATTTCCTTCTCGAGTTCACTGATGAAAATATAGGATTATTTAAATCTCTATTCGCATATTAAAACGCAATCGGTCTATCAAGCCATATCTTGGTGGAAAGCACTTAAAACCTGATTTTAGCGGTTGACTCATAGATTTACCATTATGATTTCCTGGTCTTAATCCTCCATGTTTTCATACTTTTGAGTGCAGGAAAGCACAATGGTAAACTTACGATTTCGCCGCTAAAATCGGGTTTTTAGGTGTTTCCCACCAAGATTTGACTTGGCAGACCGATTGCATTTTAATGTGTGAATCGAGATTTAACTAATTCTATATTCGACCCGAGAACGTGACGAGGTGGTTATCCGTTCTGCCGCCTCCCAATCTAAAACTAAAACTTCACAAGCAAATTAATAAAACACAAATTTAACAGACACAGACATGTCATCGAAACACGGAATTAGTCAACAGTAAAATGTCTGCTGTATACGATAAAATCATTCGTGATGCTTGGTGGAAATGGTGAAATTCTTCGCGAAAGAAGAAAAAATATTTTTTTGTCCTTTCGCGGTTCTTTCTTCTGGTAAAAAATTTTTTATCTCATTTTTTTCCCTTATTCTCAGAGCATCTAAAGAAATTTTCATCCTTCTTAATTATTTGCTTATACAGTTACATATCCACTAATTTCTAATGTCTTCTTCAATATTCTTCGTTTTTACTTTCGTTTTTTTTTTCTTTTCTTTTTCTTGTCAAATTTATAAAGACCATTTTTTCTTTGTATTTAGTTTGACATATCTACAGCTCATATTCAAAATATTAGAATAATTGAGAAAAAGTAATAAGAAAAAATTATTTGTCATTTATTTATTTTTTATACTAAGTAAATGCAATTAAATTTCTTATAAATTAAATCTGGAGTGTTTAGATAAGATTTTAACATTTATAAAATGTAAAATACAGCACAATAAATTAGGTATACAGCTTCCTTAAACACACCAGAATATTAGAATAAAATTTAGATTGGTTCAAAAAATTAGAATATTTTATTTTACGCAACAATATTACCTTATGAATATGAAGTAAATGGTAGTTAATATTTTGTAGCATCCCCCTTAGCTTTCATAACAGCGTACAATCGATCTTGCATACTGTATACAAGGTGTTTACAAACATTTCTATCAATATTAGCCCAAACAGACTTTATACGTGCCACTAACTCAGTTTTACTTGAAGGAGGATTTTCTTGAAGTTTTTTCTTCATTATAAACCATAAGTTTTCGATGGGATTAAGATCTGGTGAATTTGGTGGCCAAGGAAGTACCTTAATGTTGCGTTGGCGGAACCAATTCTTAGTTGACACCGAGGTATGCGGGGACGCTAAATCTTGTTGAAAGATAAAATCATCTTCAAATAAATCTTCTGGTGATGGAATCATGTAATATTCTAAAATTTCTTGATATATCAGAGAGTTAACCTTTTCGTAGACGATGCATAACTTTCCAGGTCCTTCTGCACTCATACAACCCCAAACCATGACACTAGCAGCAAATTTTACGGAACGTTTAAGGCATTCTTTATCAAATGCTTCTTGCTTCATTCTCCAAACTCGAATACCTTGATTACCATATGAAACACAAAACATACTTTCATCACTAAATAATATATTTTTCCAATCTTCATTGCTCCATAAACGTCTTGATTTACACCAATTCAATCTTATACGCTTTTGTCTTGCAGTCATGAGAAGTTTTTTTTTTTTGGTACACGAGATTCAAATTTAAATTTATGGAGACGTCTTAATGTTGTCGATGTAGAAACTTCAACTCCTTCTTCTTTCCATTTTCGGTGCAAGAATCGCACACTTTTAAAACGGTTTTTCTTAACTATACGCTTCAGTTTCCTGTCATCTCTAGCAGATGTTTTTGGTTTTCGGCCACAATTTCGGCGATTATTTTGAAATTTTCCAATTTTTGAATATTGTGTTAGTATTTTACTAACGCTCGATTGCGAACAATGTAAATAATTCGCTATAAAACATTGATTTTTACCGTGCCGATACAAATCAACCATACGAAGTTTAGTAGATTCAGGAATATCACTCACACGGCCCATTTTAAGACGAAAAAGAAACAAACTGCAAAAAAGAATACTGATTTTAAATAAAATAGTCTGAATTTAATCAATGATGCCACCAGTTAAGAATTGGTAATAATTAAAGGAGAATTAATGTGAAATATTCTAATATTTTGAACCACTTGAATAAATATTCTAATATTTTGACTTTTCAAAATAATTTTTTTTGCAATTAATCTTTTCAAAAATGATATTAAATTTAAGATAACAAGTAAGTTTAATCAACAATAAGTTCTTAATAAAAATATCGTTTGCATATTTTCATTAAAAGACATTAAATTACCAAACGATATTTTCAATTTCTAAAAAAAAGGTAATTATTCTAATATTTTGAATATGAGCTGTATATCTATACACTCAAAGCTGCAGGCGATATTTAAAATTTTTTTATGATTTTCATACTAATTCAAATAATAAGGATGACAGATAAGGGTAGGTGTGTGTGGAGGGGGAGAGGCGAAACTGTATTGTTTAGCCAATAATAACTTTTTTCGTTATTTAAAAGGTTAAAAAAAAAAAAAAAAAAAAAAAAAAAAACTATCTTTGACTTCCATTCTTTACCCTCTTTGACCTGAAGGAGTCTAACAGTACGGGAAAAATAAATATCTGCTTTAAATAAAGTTATTTTTATTTGTTTGACGTTAGTAAAATTGTTTTAGTTGGTTGATACATTATCAGATATGATTTACATATGCCTAACATAGTAATTAAACCCGGTAAATTAGTCACTAAATGACTTTGAAATTGTAACTAAGGGTATTTATTATAAGATATTCAGCTCTTTTACTTCAAATTTGTTGTTTGTTTATTTTCTTTTCTACGTGCTTTTTTTTTATTTTACATGGCATTTAAATAATTTTTCTTTCTTTTTCTTCTTTTTTCTTTTTTTCTTTCTTTTTCTTCTTTTTTCTTTTTTTCTTTTTTTTTCTGTTTTTATTTTTATTTTTTTTAAAGTTTGTTTGCAATTTTCTCTCAAAGATAAGCAAGATAGTCAAAGTAATATGTAATAATTATAACTAACGTTAAAAGTCCACCACATAAGGTTTTCCTCTAAAAGGCTGCCTTGAAAAAAATTAATTTTAGAAAGACTTTTGGTGAAAATAGAACAACACAACTATATGTCATATCTGTGCATTAAAATGTGGAAAACTAGCAGAGGTTTGATCATGGCCTTTAACCTCTTCGCTACTGGCGATTATTACAGTATTTTTAATTATTACTGAATTATTTCTTCTCTCGTTTGACTTCTGAGAGAAATTTTTTATTTTTATTTTCATTAGCTCGAATCTTAGCATTCGAAACATATTATTCTTATATCGAAATTTCATTTATATTTGACTATCGTTAATAAAATGGGACAAAACTAATGTACCCATTTGGGTACTCAGGGACTGGAGAGGTTAATTAAATTTGCCTATTCTTTCTGCAAATATTTATTTATTAAGGCATCGGTTAAGGCATTAGCATAAGAGGGATTTTTGAATGCAAGGATAAACTTACAATGTTTGCAAGATTGGAAGCTTGTCATAATCTATGTTGGACACGTAATTTTTCTTTATTCTTAGTATTATTATGAAGGTATTTTTCAAATATGCCAAGGAAATTGATAGAATTTACAAATTTACACGTATTTTTGAGTTTCACTAAGCCAGGCGGCCGAATACATGAGAGCTTTTCAAAAATCCATATGAAAGAGTTATTTTTTTAAGACTTTAAAATGCAATTATTGAGTATATCTTTAACAATTTTGAAATATTTTTGAAAAGTCAGTGTTAAGAATACGACGAAGCATTTTTTGCCCCTAATTTTTTTGTGAGGTAGCTCTTTTTAGCAGAAGATCACCTGCTAATATAATAATTGGGTGCTGGCCACAGAACAAAGGATCGAACCGTTACTCAGGCTAGAGGTATGATACTGGCAACCAGGTCCGTACCTACTCCTGTAAAAACCTAGCCAAATTAAGACAAACGTTCAAGTAAAGCTAATCGGGCATGCAGAATAAAGACAGTTTTTTGATAGGCTGGGCCGATAAAAGAATGATTCGGACCAAAAGAAAAAAAAAAGATACTGGCCAGCTGAGTCGATAAAAGTAACACACAGACCGACCGGCCTGATATAACAAATTAATATATTTTTATATTTTCGGCGGGGAAGATCTATAATCCACAGACCTGGAATCTACATCTTAGAATGAATCATATCGTAACTGATATGATGTTTTAACCATCTTTTTCTTTTATTCTAAATACGTAATATTATTTTTTTTAATAAGCTTTTATTTGAATGTAACACTCGCAGAGTCTAAGTGGTCATTAATGTGGCTGTTCTGTATTTTATGGCTTGAGCACATTTAGTAATCTAAAAGGTAACCGAAAAAATTTTCAATAAATATGTATAAATTAAAATAACATTAATTTCATATTAAAAAATGTCGTTTTTTTTTTTTTTTTTTTTTTTTTTTGTAGAAATTGAGTCCTGGTGAATTTTGATTTGAATTATTCTTGCATTATCCATGTATAGGGTTTGTTTTCATTGATTATAGGGCATAAACTGCGGGTCGAGCAATAGGCTATAAATTCCTATGCAGAATTCTAACTCAGACAGAATTTATTTTACATGTTTTATACGAATTTTGACAATTGTCAGACAAAGAGTATTTTAATACTTTTCCCATAGCAGTTTAAACCGATGTATTTTTCCTTAATTTCACTTATTTTAATTTTTTTCATTTTATGTTTTATATTGTACAATTTTTTATTTGAATCATATATTCTAAATACTAGTTAAAAATGATTCTTTTTATTTTATATAGGTCTGCCTTAAATTATTAGAAGCCATTGCAATACAATCCCAAACGACTGATAAAGGATTTTTAGGAAATTTGGAATACTTCATTTAATTGGTAAGTTTCATTTTTTTTAAATTGTTTATTTTAACAAGAATGAAATTGTACGCCAAACGTGGCAAATGAAAGGCTCTCGTACTGTAACTAGTTTTACAAATATTCAGATCTTGGTGCAATAGCTGTTGCACTCTAATGCAAAAAAACATAAATACAAAATTTATTACGATTCCACATATTAAATTCAGTAATACACTGTAAAAAAAGGTCGATCTACTAAAAAATTTTTAGTGATCCTTGTAATTACTAAAAATTTTTTTGTAATCTTACTCGGTTACTAGAAAATCTGTAAGAATTACTAGAAAAAAGCTAGCAACGAATAGAGTTAATAGTTTTATATTTTTAATAGCTATTACTAAAACTCACTTGGCGTGGCCATGATAGCCTAGTGGTCATATCATTGATCTCCAGGATGAAAGTACCCAGGTTCGATGCTGGACGCCACCAAATACGCCCTTGAATGTATGCAGTGTAAGCCCTCTTTAAATAAAGGGATTATGAAAGTCCTGTCGGAGCAGGTAGCAATGTTTGGTGCTGCCATCTATTGCGACTTATTATTAAAAATGATTTTGGAGCTGTTACTAAAATTTGCTTAGTGGCTCATACTAAAAAGTTTTAAGTTAGTTATAAAAAAATTCTTTTGTTACGTTTACAAAAGAAATGTTTGTTTCACTTGCAAAAAAAAAGTTTGTAATGGTTACTAAAAAATTCTGTGGAATACAAATTTACTAAAAAAATTTTTAGTAACCTCTTGATTTTTTTTTTTTTTTTTTTTTTTTTTTTTTTTTTTTTTTTTTTTTTTTACAGTGTACGGAAATAATAGGACTCCATTTTAAGTAGGATATAATCACCATGTCAACCTAGAATAATTACTTATCATGAGATATCACTGAATTAATTAAGTAAGATAAGCTTTAATAGAGGGAAGAATATTCTAATTTATAAATTTTTAAGTTTTGATTCGATTTTGATAAAATTTGAAATGACTCAACAAAATTTGCAACGCAACGATTATATATAAGATAAAAATATCTAGGGATTATGATAAATAACTGTTTAACGGATTTTGGTTACACTGTAAAAAAAAAGGGTCGATCTACTAAAAAAACTTTAGTGATCCTTGTAATTACTAAAAAATTTTTAGTAATCTTAGTCGGTTACTAGAAAATCTGTAAGAATTACTAGAAAAAAGTTAGCAACGAATAGAGTTAATAGTTTTATATTTTTAATAGCTCTTACTAAAACTCAGTTGGTGTGGCTTTGATAGCATAGTGGTTATAGTAACGGACTCCAGACTGAAAGGTCCCGGGTTCGAAACTTGCCACCGCCAAATACACCCCGAATGTCTGTAGTGTCTCGTTAATAAAGGGATTATGAAAATCCTGTTGGAGTAGTTAAGACTGTTTAGTGCTGCCATCTATTGCGGTTTTGCCGAAAATCTTCCGCTTCAAAAGTCTGGATGTAGCTCGAAGGAAGCTCCTCCGCTTCGGTTGCACGTAATGGTTATTAAAAGTAATTTTGGAGCTATTACTAAAATTTGCTTTGTGGCTCATACTAAAAATTTTTAAGTTAGTTATACAAAAAATTCTTTTGTTCAGTTTACAAAAGAAATGCTTGTTTCACTTGCAAAAAAAAAAGTTTGTAATGGTTACTAAAAAATTCTGTGGAATACAAATTTACTAAGAAATTTTTAGTAACCTCTTGATTTTTTTTTTTACAGTGTACATGAAATAATTACACTACGTACATTTTAAAACTAAGTAAAGAATTGGGGCAATTACCGAACATTAGCCGATTCTACGGCTGTCACAGAAGCAGATCTCGATCTGGAGGTCTTACCCGTATCAGAGCTAAAAGATTCTCCTCTCATCTCAAAATTTTTCCAAGCTAGATTTCATAAAAACTATACTCAGCAAATATTTCTAAGGCTTTCTAATATTTTAAGTATTCCGTCATTTCATCTTAAGTGGGAAATCGCTGAGAATACTTGTTGCTTGTTTGTTATAAGTGTGTTCTGAGAATCCAAAATCACGATTCACATACATATATTAAATTTCAAACTATTCTACTAGGTAGTTTTTGCTGTTATATGTGGGCAGACGAACGAACCAGACGATATCTGTAGGTGCTCGTATTTATATAATTACGAACACATCTAAAAGCGAGTTTAAAAAATTTGCTTTTTTTTCTGCTAAAAAAGATGTGATTGAAAACATCAAAATAAATATGAAATATGTCTACCTAATAAAACTAATGTATTTCTTCCCTTTATTAAGAAAAAAAAATTGTATACCTTTATTTGAAGACTTTCCGATGTTATACATTATTAATCGTTGGATTCGCTTTTCTTCTGCCGCACTTATAGATGAAAAATATAAACTTTTTAAACTTGAAAAATGGATACGAATGTGTTCAGTTATCCTTAGAGGGCATCCACTTGAAGTGATTTGATCAGAAACTCGAACATTTTACGTATCTTAAACTTTAAAATCAATCTAAATAAAATAAAGTAAAAAAATCTCTGTCTATATTTCAAAGCCTTCTAAAAAGAGAGCTTTTATCTCAATTCGAAGAATGATCTGTGATACATAAAATTGATCTCAAATGGATGAGTAAAACCGAGTCGTTTGAGAAAGGTTTTTGATCTATGATTTTAACCGTATGTTTCTCTGTCGATCCCTCAGTTTTGTTGAATGTTGATAATACACTCCTGGACAAAATTATAAACTCACAAATTTTTTTATTTGTTTACATCATAATATAAATAAGCTTAGCTTTACATTAATAAAATAATGATGAATATTTATAATAAGACGTCTAAATTTAATGTAGCTCATAAATAAAATGGAGTAAGTAATTTAAATAAAAAATATATAACTTAAAAAAAATAACATTATGTGAAACCTGGACAAAATTATAAACTCAAAGTTATAAGTTTCTATATTCTGGCATATTTGATATAAATAAATGCATTTTGTGATAAGAAACTAATAAATGGAGTCATTATGCATCAATACATTCCAATACATCAATGCATATTTTAATTTTTCTCGTAAAATAACATTAAATGAAACCTGGACATAATTATAAACTCAAAGCTATGAATTTCTACACTCTGGTATTTTTGATATAAAGAAACGCATTTTGTCATAATAAATTAATAAATGGAGTTATTAGGGATGAATATATTTCAATACATCGATGCATTTTTATAATTTTTTTTCAAAAAATATGAGTAAAATAGAAATGTAGTACATGTGTAAATTGAAAACATAAAATTATAGAGTTTAAAAAGTGAACGTACTTTTGAATCCTGGTGCAAAGTAATAATGCATATATTCAAAAATGTGTTGAACCGCCATTTTTGTGAATGACTTAGAATATGGGACTCGGCATAGATAAAAAAAAAATTTCCAACTGCTCCATAGACAACTGCTTCCAGGCTGAAAGTATAGCCGTATTTGAATCATTTGTGCTTTGATATTGGCGTTCATCGCGATAGACTATTCAAACGATTGCACTCCAGCAATTTTTAATGGCGTTTAGATCAAGGCTGCAGGTTGGTCAATTCAACATATTTACGTACTAGCGCTTCAGCCCTCTTTTATGCTTTTTGCAGAGTGTACTGCTGCATTATCTTGCAGAAATACCCAGTTTTCTCTAGCGATCAACGGTCCACATAAAAAGAGATTATCGTCCAGCATTAACTGGTAGTCTTCTGCTTTTTGTTTTCAATTAAGAAAATCTCGAGCAATTTTACCATTCTGAGAAAAACCAGCCCACACCATCACTGATTGTTCACCAAAGTTTCGACTAAAGATATGCCGTTCTTCAGGCTTGATAACGTTCCAATAGTATCTTATGCCACCTGGGCCTCTAAATTTGTTTTCTTTTCGTCTGACCAAATGATTGTGCTCCATTATGTTGTCCATGACACGTGCCTGTTGTGCAAAATGAAATCTGGGTTTCATGTGATGGGGCTCAAGTTTTGGCTCAGCTTTCATTTTCTTCCATTTCATATTCGTCGCTCATTGAAGAATTTGTCTAACAATTCGAGAGCTTACATTTAACTTTAAAGTATTTACAATTCGGCTAGAAGAAGCTCCAGTACTAAATGCTGTTCATAACATAGATCTTTCTTTCTTTTTGTATCTTTGGACGTCGACCACTCCATTTTATATACAAAAACCATATTAATAAACCATATTTAACAAAATTGTTTAACAAAAATTATAAAAATACATTGATGCATTGAAATATATTCATCCCTAATAGCTCCATTTATTAGTTTATTATCATAAAATGCATTTATTTATATAAAAAATATCAAATTGTAGAAATTCATAATTCTGAGTTTATAATTTTGTCCAGGTTTCATATAATGTTATTTTATGAAAAAAAATTAAAACATGTATTGATGTATTGAAATGTATTGATTCATAATGACTCCATTTATTAGTTTTTTTTTTATCACAAAATGCATTTATTTATATCAAATGTGCCAGAATATAGAAAATCATAACTTTGAGTTTATAATTTTGTCCAGGTTTCACAAATGTTTAATGTTATTTTTTTAAGTTATGTATTTTCTTATTTAAATTACTTAATCCATTTTATTTATAAGTTACATTAATTTTAGATGCCTTAATATAAATATTCATAATTATATTATTAACGTAAAGCTAATCTTATTTATATTATGATGCAAACAAATTAAAGATTTTCTGAGTTTATAATTTTGTCCAGGACTGTATATAAAAGGTAAATTATGAGCAAAATTTGGTTTTATGTATAAAGTTGACCGATCTAATATTGTAACACGTTGATTGTCGCGGTGACTGACACAACTTTCCGTTTGGGTCACGTCAGTCACCAGTGACTGATAATGTAAAATATGATATAAAACTAAATATATATATATAGATTGTTTTAAATAATGATTAAGAAAATACAATCTTGTAATAAGTAAAAGTCTTAAATATGAATTTCAAATAGGACGTCATCATGATGGCAATCCAGAATCATTACCTATCATGGGATATTGCATTGAATAAATTACGTGTGATAAGGTTTAACAGAATGAAGAAAACCTTTATTAATATCTTTTTAAGTTTTGATTCGACTTTCATAAAATTAGAAATGACTGGACAAAATTCTGCAGCGATTATATATATTAAATTTCAAACTATTCGGCTGCGTAATTTTTATGCTGTTGTATGCGGGCAGACGGACAGACAAACAGACGGACGAACCAGACGATAACTGTAGGTGCTACGCATTTATATAATTACGAACACACCTAAAAAAGAGTGTTATAAAAGTGCTTAATTTTAAGTTTTTACTAAAAAAAGATAATAACTGAACATCAAAATAAATATAAAATAAGTCTACCTAATAAAACTAATGTATTTCTTAAAAAAAATAGTAAAAAAAGGAAAAAAATGTTATGTACCATTTTTTGAAGACATTTCGATGTTATAATACATTATTAATCGTTGAATCCTCTTTTCTTTTGCCGCACTTACAAATGAAAAATATAAACATTTTATACTCAAAAAATGGATACGAATGTGTTCCGTTTTCCTTAGAGGGCATCAACTAGAAGTGATTCCATAAGAAATTCGAACATTTTATGTATCTTAAACTTTAAAATCAATCTTAATAAAACAAAGTACATAAATCTCACTTCTATATCTCAAAGCCTTTTAAAAAGATAGCTTTCATCTCAATTCGAAGGATGATATATGATACAAAAAATTGATGTCAAATGGATGTATAAAACTGGATCGTTTGAGAAAGGTTTATGATCTATGATTTTAACTATGTGTTTTTTCTGTTGATCTTTTCGTCATGTTGATAATGTATAAAAAATTTAAATTATGAGTAGAGCTTTATATATAGTTGATCTATTAAATATTCTGATGTTTCTTAGTGAATGTCTTTTAACTTTACCTCGTTTGATAACATTGGTTTCCGCTAAAGCATTTTTCCGTTCATACTTTACTGTGCTTATATTTCGGTTCGTGGTTTGAATATTTCTGCTTCGAATCGAGTACAAACTCACCAGTGCAAAATTCTATACGCAATGCATTTTTATTTTATCACAAAATGTTTTGCACTTGAATTACATTGTAAAGATCTGTTTTATTATTATTATTATTATTATTATTATTATTATTATTATTGTTGTTGTTGTTATTCACTAAGGGATTATTCTGTAATATGGGTTTCTTGGATTATAAAGTGAAAGCCAAAGAAAAAAAATCCGTAATGATATTAAACTTTTCCTAGAAAACTGGGATTCCTAGAGCTTTATATGTAACGGTAACAACAAAAATCCATGTAAGCGATTCTGTTACATGAATTTTTGCATTACTTTCAATGATTACAATGACATTAAGAAATAAGTTCAAGAAATAAGTTTATTCTCTTGATATTCAATACAATCGCTTTCTTTGACAGTAGCTTCCGTATTTTTGTGCAAGAAAATGGATCTTGATAAGTCTAATAAAATCAGTGAAATGAAGGTCTCGGATTTTTCAAATTGACGAATGATTATGAATTATTCACAACATTTATGCATTCTAGTGGCAAGGGAGAAGTAAAAAAATATCGAAACTTCCTGATATCGTCATTGTTAAATATTTGTTTAAATATACTTTGGACAAATGTGCAATCACATACTCACTTGCAAATGAAATCCAGATGGCTCATGTACTCAAAAGTCATATTCATAATGATTTTCATTCGCATTAATAAAATGTGCTCAGAAGTTTGATCTAGCAAAGATTTTCATTGACAATCACTTACAATGACATTACTTTCAACATTTTAATCACCTCTTTTAAAAAGAGTTCAACTTTTTAAAAACTTTTCAACTTAAATTCTTCTAGATATCGCTCCCAAAAATCCTACAATACAAAGATCTACCATAGTTTAGCAATCTAATAAGAAGTTGTTTACCCTTGCAAAAAGACTTGGACAGATTTTTGAAGGTTTTTTTTTTTCTTTTAAAATTTATTATTTAATTGATGAATAAGTTTCAAAATCGTTTAAGCTCCTTCGGTTTTAAATAATAATGCAGGTTTAAAATTTTGAATTACTTTGAAAAGCTTACTAATTTAATGCAAATTTATTGATGTTTTTATCTTCGATTACAAATAATTTTTCACCATACTACCAAAAACTTAGTTAAACACAAAAAATCTTTTTTTTTTTCCTTCAAAATTTTGCTTAACAATATGGGGGTAGACTTATACACGAAAATGTACGGTATACAAAATGAGTAAATTGAGATACTGTTTTTAAACAAGCTGTGTTTGAAAGCATATTTTTCTCTTATTCGATGATGTAAAAATTGAAAATGTGCGGTATTAAAAAGTATATTTTTTAAAAAATGCAATAAAATGAAATTCAATCGTCTGGTGTTGCAAAAATCAAAATGACGTTAATGTTACCCATGGGCAGTTTGTCCTTTATAAAATAGACCAGGAAACCTGAGGAAAGTTTTTCCAAATTTCTCCTACTTTCAATGCACCATGCATGCATGCATGCTCTGTATCATGGTTGGCGAACCTTTTTGTAGTTGGGTGCCAATGTTTAAAAAAAAAATATTTTACATTGCCGTAACGTGCCAACATATAAATAAATAAACAAGTTCAGAGGATCAAAAAACAAATAATTAAAGCTGCATAATAGATACTTATTAAGATTTTTTCTACAATGAATAAAATATATGTAAGCATTACAATTATATTTTAGAAATTAATTAAAAAAATAATGTGATCATATCTTAGATGAAAAATAATTAATTCATGCTCAGTTAATTTTAACAAATTAAAATGGCAACTGCTCTCTATTTGATGTTTTGTATTGTTCATTTGCGAAAAAGAAAATTATTAAGATTGAAAAAAAAGGGGTAGTTCATTTAAATACTTCTGAAATTAATTTCCAAATTGCCATAATTCACCATCTGGATTTTTATGAATATACAATAATCTTTCCTTTTTAATAGCTTTCAGGGTTTTTTTTTTTCTTTTAATAAATTTTCAAAATTACATCGAATGGGATTGAAATTCATTATTTTCCATTTAATCGAATCTGATCATCTAAATTCGCGTATTTTGAGTAAAGTTACTGTATCTTGATTTAGGAACTTAATCAATGGCGCGCCGTGCCGAACTTATTTTTTCACGTGCCAAAAATGGCATGCGTGCCATAATTTAGCCAACCATGCTCTATATATAGACAAATTCTTATACAAGGTGAAGGGCGGATGAATGAACCCCAAAATAATCATTCCATAAAAAGTGTTCCGTAAACAGCTATCTTCGTGTCGATATTTTTTCCTGTAACAAAGCTATAAAGACGCCAGGAAATAGTTATCTTTTACGATAGAGACTATTCGTACTATCCGCTTATTTTCATTTATTTCTTTTTTATTCCTTCTTTCTCAGCATCAGTGTTGAGTTATTGACAGTAATACGAAGGTTGAAGATCTATTTCTTAGAGTGAAAAAAAAAGCGAAATAGCTGCGTTAATGTTATTAACTTGTCCATTTTGGATTTTAAAGTGAAGTTATCTACACATTTCTGGTGAGTTTTTAACACCTAATTGTTTATCTTTTCTGCAAAGGATTTTTTAATGCTTATAACTTAAAGGAACTTAGTAACGACATTGAAAAAATCCTTATTAATGTTTTTAACGTTCCTATAAAAAAATCTGTTTATTTTTCCTTTGAAAGTTTAAAAGAGATTAAAAAAAAAAAAAAAAAACTACTTGAATGCAAGTTTCATACTTGCACTGACATATATCTCTCTCATTTAATTGTGTTAAGTTTGGACTTATGTCGCAGCTATTTTCAAATAACTGCAACTAATTTTTCATGTGCTTCCAAGGAACTTATTTGCTTAAATTTTTTTCGTACAATGTTGAATTCAGACATTTTTCTCCGGGAGGGATTTCTGTGGTTCCTGAGGAATGGGGTATAATGTAGAATTTTGAAGGGAATTTGCACTTTTTTAAAAATTGAAACACATAATCAAATCTTCCAGGAGGACATCTCACTGCTAAGGGGAGAATGTCCATTCCAGGCTCTCCCCCTCCCTAAAATCTTCACTGTTTTCATGGATGGCAATGCATTTACATTATTTTATAAATCTATGCTTAAGGATCAAAGATTTCTACTTATCAATCTGTTCGCCTGTGCTTCATCCTGTTTTTACACCTTTTCTTTAATTTAAACCGCCATACTTTGACGGGGTTTTAAAATCTCATAAAAGTAATATAAAATTTATTTAATTCATCTTCTAATGAAAGTATATGGTACTTTTCATAGTAAGTACTTTACTAAATCCCACTCAGTAAGCACAGAGAAGATTTCAAAGCTGAATATAGATTTTTTATGTGGTTATTTTCTACAAAGATTTACCGTTTCTCTCATTAAGGCGGTCCAAGACACAAAAATCTACACATTTTTGAAAAAAAAAAAAAAAATACTGCATTAAAAATTTCTTTTTCTTCCTTTTCTGCTTTAAATGACGCCTAAATCATGTTTCTATCTTAATTAAAACGGGAAATATTAATTTTTATGTTTTAGTTTGTTTCTAAACATTAGCTTTCAAGCTGTCATAGAAACAATTTTTTTTTTCTTAATGCGTTTTTTTTTTTTTTTTTTTTTTTTTTTGTATGATGGGTTTTTGAAAAAATCCATCATACCGATAAAAACGCATTTTCAGTATGATGGGTTTTTACACCATTTCTCTTTTTAAAACTGTTATTACTCAAAAACAACTTAAGATAAATGGTTCAAACTTAGAACATGTCTTTTCCTAATGTTTTACTTTAATTCTGATTCAGCAAATTTGAAAATATGATCTTTTTTTGTATTACATCAGTTTTTTTTCAAATTTTTCTTTTAAGTATTTTTAATTTTTATTTAAATAAATATATTTAAAATTGCAGAGTTAAATTAAATCTTATATATTTTTGTTTATTTATATATGAACAAAAAATTGAAATTCTATAAATAATATTTCAAGTTATAACAATTTTAATTTAACCCACTTTTTAACAAATTTTAAAATTTTAAATAAAATTTTTTTGTTATGGTTAACCCTCACAAAAAAATCAAAATTTTAACTCAATAAATAGAAATTATTTTGAAATACGTCCAGGAACCCCGTAAAAATTGTTTTACTAAAAATTTGCTATTGCAAAACATTTCTCAGTTACAGATAGAATCCCAATACGTTTACTTACTTTATTCTTGTAAGAATTATGAAGTTTACATCCCAGTATTTCTTGTTAATTAATCTAATTATTCTTGTAAATAATAATTTTACAAGAAAAATAACTATCGATTTATTAAATCAGTTTTATTTAAAAATCTATATAAAAGTGAATTTGTTATTATAAGTTGTTTTGGATATTTTCAGACATTAACAAATATAATTATTGAAGAAAGAAAATTTCTGATTTATAATAAATAAAATAAAATGATAACATAATTTGAAAAATAAACAATCCTTTTAAAGGTATTTTTGTTTTGTGCAACCAATAATGCTTTTGAAACAAGATAAAGTAAAGTATCTATAATTCATACTATACCTCGTTACTTCTAATCGATGTATTAAATTAATTTTATAACAAGTTATGTTCGTGGTACTTTAAAATACCATCAAAACAAGGATATTATTTAAGAATTAAAAAACTTTTAAATTAAAATTGATTGATAAAATATTTTTTTTTCTTTTTCAAAACGTCACTTTAAACTTTCAATGCCGATTAAGCCTTATACTAAAAAATATTTTGTTAATATTATTTCTTTTCGACTGGAAATAAATATTTAGAAAGCGTTTCAATACTTAAATATTTTTTTACACTTGAACTCAAAGAAACTCTTTGAAAGGTTATGTTTTTCTTTTTAACTCTCATTTAAGCCATCGTAGTAACATTATATCTGCTGTTTGAATTCTTCTTTTGAATATATAGTTCGAGTGGATAAGTCGTTAAAAGGCGGCACATTCTTCTGAGAACTTTCGTAGAAATAAAAAAAATTCTCTAGTTAATTTTCCTCAGAAAGGAAGGTTGGTTGAAGGTAGTATTCTTTTTTTTTTCTTTTTAAGCGGAAGATTTCAAAAATTGAAAAGCTACCGTAGTATAAAAGAAAATTAGGTACTATTTGGTTATCCCGTCGACCAAAAAACTACCACCGAGCTATAAGATTAAATGCCAATAATGGATGATCGTGAATGTCATATTTAATGACATTAAATACGATACGCGAATTTAAAACGTCATTAGGTGATTTTTATTTCATTTTCTGTTTGTATTTTCATTAATATGCTACTAATGATTTGTTTTTCCGTTATTTAAAATAAAAATTATGTCAATAAATATAATTTGGCTATTAGTTTGGCGATTTGTATAATTTGGCAAAATTGGTCGACGGGTTTGCTAAGTAGTACCGAAAATTATAACATTTTCTGGGAAAAAAGAAAGAAATATGTACCAACAAACATAATTTAATTGCTTGCTTGTTAGAAACAAGTATGGGATACGGATGTTAGAAAGTATATGCGAATTAAATTTTTATGAGATATTCAGAGATTTAAATTTGCTTCTAAGTGTGTTTTAATTTCTTTTTTACAATCTTAACTCGCGTTTAAATCGCAAAAAAAATAATGTTATTCAATGTACATCATACGCGACGCATATACGTATTTTTTTTTTTTAATACGCGATTGCAACAGAAAGTTTTTTAAAAACATGAATCACAGTCATAAAATTAGACTTGATTAAAAAAACATTGAATACATGAAAAAGTATTTGTTTTCAAAATTATTTTGCTTTAATGCTTATTTTAATACTAAAACAAAAAAATGCTTATAAAATAACATTTTCTGATCTATGTTACTATGGAGAATAAACGTGGTTGTGCGTAACACTGACGTCAATTTAATGGTGGGAATATCAGACGATTTATTTAAATTTTTACAGAATTATTCAAAACTCCTAAAGATTGTGCATTTTAAATTTTTACACCATCGAATAGAGAAAATAAATGTACTATCAAATGAAATTTCTTTGATAATTGATTCGCAATTTCTTTGAAAATGTATCGCTATTCACCCAATTTTTATTGTTTTAAAAATTATATACCCCTATTTTTTATTATTTCTTTATGTGCAGTCGATTACGAAAAAAAAATCTGTTTGCACTGAAATTATATAAATAGCTCAGCATTTTTCCCAGCTTTATTCCATAACAAAATTAAAACATTCGCCAATATAAAAATAAAACATCATAGTAAAAACTGAAATTTAAGATGTTACTAACCAATATCTTTAAGACAAAACAATACCTTTAAACTATTGACATGATGAGAAGCAAAAAGGCTGATTGTAAATAGTGATATTTGACGACTTCTTCTGGTGTTCAGGTCCTGTCGCGAAGCCAATGTGAAAGTACTGCTTTTAATGCATTTTAAAAACTTTATTTAAATTCATAATTGCTAATTTTCAAATAAATATGTTTATTTGGCATTTTTAGTGCGCCTTCTGAAAAACTTATTAAATGTAAAATATCTATTAGAGATATCAATTTTTGGTACTGTTTGATTATTTCGCCGACCAGTTTTGCCAAATTATATAATTCTCCAAACTATTCGCCAAATTATAGAAATGAAAAAATGTTGCCATTCTAAGTTTAAAAAACATCATTAACGAACAGGGTTACTTAAATGAGGGCGTTTGTTGATGATGTAGAGTGTAGAGACATACCAAATATAAAATTTGATTTATTCAACTGATTTTGAACAAAAGAATTCTAAGAATAGTTTACTTTTTTAAATTCAGAAATATTAAATTAAACTGTAAACAAACAGATATTTTTAAGCATTTTGCATTTGTTAAAAATATGCATTTTAAATGTAATAATCAAATTTATTATGGTACACAAAAAATATTAATGAAAGCGGAAGGTTGAAAAAGATTGTACAGCAAGACATTCATAAAAAATACAAATAAAACATCGAATGAAAAATCCCTTGATCATGTAAAAAAACATGTGTAGCATGTTTAATCTCAAGTGAATGTGAATTTTGCGATCATAAATTATTGTCGTTTAATTTTATAGATTGGTGATATTTTTTTGGTCGATGCGATAATTAAGTACTACCCTTATTTTTTTTTTTTTTTTTTTTTTTTTCTACATTTTGTTACCCTGAAAGTCCGGGTCCACTTCCCTTATATTATTAATGACGATTCCAATTTCATCTATCATCAATGGTGAAAATACATGAAACTTACAAGTAACACATTCTGCTAACTTAGTCAGACACTGCAGAGAAAGTTTTCTTCAAAGAGAAAAAGTATTTGCATTTCCAGATTTATGCAAGTTGTCTTAAACTCACGAGAACGCATTCAATAGAATTTTCGCACAGGTTTACTGAAAAAGAAATCGTAATGCTTTAATTCGAAGCCAATTTCTATTTCGAAATCCGAAACAGCTGAGACGCAGTCGATCGAAATCGGGGAACGGTGAATTTATTTCATTTAAAAGTTTTATCTCTAACAAAACTTTCCCAACTTTTCAAGCGGAACTTTCCAGTTTAAAATTCGTTTGAGCAATATTCAGTGAAAATCAAAAATCAAAACTTTGCGGTATACTATTAACATAAACAAGCTTGCAGTAAATCTTCAGTTTGATTATGCACTTAAAATTCTTGTCCATAATCTAAATTATTCTAGAAAACTATGTTTACATGTATAGAAATTTTTATTTTTCTAGCTAATTTTATTAAACAGCATTAAAAGAAATTAGAATTTCGTTTTAATTTAATATTTTTCGCATTTTTCTTAAAGAACATTTTTTATTGAGATTGTTATTATTATTAACTATTTGGAAAATAGTTGCTGTCCTCGGTAGAGAATTGGGAAATCTAAAGTACATCTGAATATTTTATAGGTTGAATTCCACAACTTATTCGTTTTCTGGTTGGTCTATGTTTAACGTCCAAAAATAGAATACTTCTGTTGCCACGATGCCACAATGACAAAAAAAGTAATAAAAACTTAAAAATAATAATAATAATTTGAAAAAAAAATTGTGATAAAGATTTCTAAAAAAAAAAAAAAAAAAAAAAAAAAAATCATTTAAAAGTGCATTTTTTTCTCTACACAACGGTGTAAAATTTTAAATTATGCAATATTTAGAAATAGTAAAATTTGCAATTCCGAAAATTGTAAAACTGAAACTTCATTTGTTTGTGATGGGTAGGAAGGAATATTAATGTTTAATTCATGTCGTACGTAATATGAGGGGTTCAGAAGTCTGTCTTATTCACTCCATGAAATAAAAATGCATATTTTAAACAGTTAAAGTTGTATATCTATAAACTACTGGGGTTTTTTATCATTGTCTAGGTATATTAATGTTTAAAGCATGGCGTACATAATATATAACTCGTTATGATTATCATAAAAATGATATATATTATTATTATTAATTTAAATGTAGAATTTATTTATGTCTTTTTTAGTTTTTGAAAATATCATTTTCCAAATAGTCGTTGTAATTTGTTAAATTACAATTTATTTTTCTTTTTTCTTTTACTTATTTATTTATTTTTGTTGTTGTTGTTATTAGAATGTAAAAAGAGTATAAATCCGAGCTCATAATGTTTTTCTCATAATTTTATTTCTTATTTTCTCTCATTTTATTCTTCTTAATTCGTAGACAAATTCATTCATGTGTTGTTCTTGTTTTTCGGATATTTATTTAATATATATATATATATATATATATATATATATATATATATATTAGTGAATTTTGGAAAATCAAAAATTTTTTTTACGTATACAAATTGCACTCTTTGACTTTTTTAATAGAAATCAATTTATCGATGCTTCAAATATTCGATTCCAAAATTACTCATTGTGATGTCAAGTAGTTTTGAATCAGTTTTGCGACACCTACAAATGAATTTAACGGTATAAGAGTTCTAAACGTAAAATCTTCATAATTCCTAAACTACTTAGCCGAATTACTTTCAGTTTCACATTTTAATATAAGAATGTCAGAAACAAAAGCTTGTCATTTTTTCAAAAGGAAATATAAAACTTAAAGAAAAATATTCATATTTCACAACGCCGAAAAACTGTATTACTTATACAAAATTAAATAATAAAACTTTGTATAAATCACCTTAAAAAATATCGAAACACACATTTTATATTTTTACAGTGATTTTACAAAGTTCTATTACGTAATTGCTGTAAAAGATATTACGTTTCTACCTGTAGTTTAATATTTAAAAATGCATGAAAATGTAAAATGAAATTCAAGAAATATATATATATATATATATATATAAGACCAATAATTGTAAACAATTTGAACATTTGAATTTAATATATATATATATATATATATATATACCGGGTGTCCCCAAAATGACTGATGGATTTTAAAATTTAATAACTTGCAAACGGTGACAGCTATTTAAAAATTTTTTGCAGGAGGGTTATGTATAATGTCAGGAGTTTTTTTACCGCAACACTTGATTTTAGTTCGAATTTCAAACAATAGGTGGCGCTGACGGCGATTGAAGGCCAGGTGATCACTGCTGAGTGAAGCGTCGACCTCGTCTTCAATCGCCGTCAGCGCCACCTATTGTTTGAAATTCGAACTAAAATCAAGTGTTGCGGTAAAAAAACTCTTGACATTATACATAACTTTCCTGCAATTTTTTTTTTAAATAGCTGTCACCGTTTGCAAGTTATTGAATTTTAAAATTCATCAGTCATTTTTGGGGACACCCGGTATATATATATATATATATAAAAATTTAGGAAATTAATTTTAGAGAATCAGACTGATAAAAATTAATTTCATGGCACCTTACGGTCATGTAGAAAAGACCGTAAATAAAAATAAAAGTTCAACCGAATACTTTTAGTCATGTTTCAGAGCATAATTTGTTTTAAATTATAAATCTAATATTCTGTCGCTTGACTGCATAAGTTAGACTCACAACATCATGTATTACCTTTCAAAAAATAGCAATCACTTATGCAATCTAGAAATTTGTCATGATTTCAATAATTATACAGAAACTACTATATATATATATATATTTTAATTTTTTAAAAGGAAACATTCAAGTTATTTATTATCAAATCTTATAGTACTATCGATCTATCTAGTTGTCAATTTTTTAAAAAAAATTGTAGCGTTATATTATTACACATAGTATTTTTTTTATGATATTTGTGACAGTGTTAGCTTGGTCCAGATTACTTTTAATTATACTGTTTCGATTTGTTCATACGTTGTTAGATAGAAGCGGGAAATTCAAGATAACACACCTACTAAAAAAATTGTTAAACGCAGGTACTTCAATCATTTTAGAGCTATTTTGTTTATTATGTCGTCAACATCGACTTTGAACAAGATAATGTGAGATTATACGAATGAGACAACAATTATGGATGTTTGATTAAATATTATTTTTTAAAAATCTTTATTAGATTGTTTCGTTTGATTCAAGATTCTTTTAGAAAAACCGACACGCGTAGCGGGCGAAGACTGCTAGTAATGTATATACATTTGCAGTATATCAGATCTTTTTTTTAACACTTTCCAACAAAGTTGAAAAGTGTTTATGCATTCGGTTTGTCTGGCCGTCTGGCCGCGCTCTAACTCTCGTAAATATACTCGGATTGCTCTGTAAATTTTATATGTTATTGATGTTTGCCCTAGCACGAACCCTATTGAAAATGATGTTTCCACTATGATTAGTTTATTTACAGGGATAGTCAAAAGTTTTCCGATACATTACGGCCAATGGGAAAAAATCGTTTCAAATGAATTTTAAAGGTGTTACACCCTCTTAAACTTATTAAAATTTACATGGATTCGCAAAGTGCACTAAAATATGCATTCTGTAAGATATGCTGTCAAAATAATAGTTATTATTCATTTACAGGGCACTCAAAAGAATTCCATTACACAATAATAAAGGTGGGAATTGTTTGCGACATATTTTAATAATGTTAAACGGTTTAATAATGTTAAACTTTATATCTAACGCATAATATGAAGCGCATAGCTTTTACAGGGACACACAAAATATTTCAAACCTTATATTTTTATCCGAAATACTGTGTATTATCGATGATAGCTGATGGATGGTTGAAATGCATTTTCAATTATGATATGTGCTTTTATGTTTTACAAAATGTCTGCAAATTATATGGTGTATATAAATGTCATAGTTGATATACAGGGTTACACAAAAGAGCTCATAAAGGTTACTGAATATGAGAGTAATTAATTTAAAGATGGTAGTTATGCATTTTTGCTTTGAACTGCTTTCAGTTTACTAAGAAATGTTTGTAGGATATAGATAAAATGATACACAGGGTCACGCAAAGAGTTAGCTACATGGTCACCCATATGTGATAATTTCTGAAAATGTGATTTAAGTAGCTTTAAAAATGTGTTTGTTTGAACTAAATTTTAACAAAATACTGGCGTGTAATAGAGATACTGGATAAATTACAGGGCTGAACAAAAGTATTGAAGTATTTTCCATCTATTAGAATAAAGTGCTGCTAGAGAAATTTCAGCCAGTTGGGCATTTTCTTTCTAAACTAAATTTTCCCATTATATTGTATATATATATCAACCGACGGATCAAATACAGGGCTGTTCAAAAGTATTTCAATACATATTTGGCTATGGACAGTAGCATCTTATTTCCTTAAAAAACAAAGTTTTGTTAAAGATTTCAAGAAGCGTTGGAAAGTGTTTCATAATCTATGCTTAACATCTGATTTTACTTACTTGTTTTTTGTTGTTGTTGTTTTGTTTTGTTTTGTTTTTATACACATGAAAATATATTTAAAAAATGACTATGACTATTCTCTTAGACTATGAAATGTTGGTGATCTCCAAATATTGTTTTATTGTATGGTATATCAATTAAAAATTAAAAAAAAATCTTTAAACAATATTAAGTATTTTAAAACTGTAAATAAACAAATAAAAAAGAATGCTAAAAGAATGTGACTAAAATTTTTAATTCACGTTTATAAAGCATATTTCTCGAAAAGCTAGCGAAGTTGGTTCAGTATGATTTTCAAGAATCTTGAGAACCAGATTGAGAGTCAAGACCACATGTATCAAAGTTTGTTTGAATAAAATTATGTTTTGTTAGCAAATAAAATTAAAATTTTAGATATTTTAAACAGTAATTTATTATTTTAAAAATGTATTACTTTTGTTTCCAAGGACACTTTAAATAAAATTTTCTTATGACATAATTTCCTCCTTCCACAAACTTTTATTTAATAACAGTTTTTATTTTGAAAAAAATTATCCTAATATAAAAAACTAATTACAGTCAAATTCTTGTAATTATGGAAGAAAAAAATTAATTAAATAAAAATTCTTAATTTTGATTAAACAAATTGTAAAAAAAAAAAAAAAAAAAAAAAAAAAAAAAAAAAAAAAAAAAGACTTTATTTCAGAAAATTAAGGCTTGCTGTTATATTTTTTTCTTCATTAAAGAATTACCTTTGCTCGCAAAAGAAGAAAAATGTGGAATTTAGAAATAAAAAAATTATAATAATATTTAGTAATAGCAATGTATACGTACACGATAAAAAAAAAAAAAAAAAAAAAAAAAAACTAAAGAAAAACACAGAAAGAAGATTAAATAAAAAGGGATTATTTTAAAAACAAAGACATAAAATAATTACGATATTCATTTGCAATGTATTTTGTTGTTGTTGTTTCTATACAATAATCATAAAAATATGTAAGTTGGTAAAAAACAGTTTCAAATTAATACCAAGAAATCTTTACAATAAAGTGCTAATCTGTTACTGAAAACATGCAATTTTTGTGTTAAAATATCTTTGCTTTATCAAATATCAACCAGATAATGGAAGAGGTGAGCATTTATTGTCATCTATTAAGGAAATTAGGGAAAATTATTGAATTAATTGATTTAAAAAAAAATCGATTTTCAACATGCATTTTAAGATGATAATAAAAGAAATATGAAAAAATTATAATTATAATTACACTGCAAGAAAAAATTTGGTAAAAAATAAAAATTTATTTCTTTTTGGTATAGCTAAGCAGTAAATGATGGAATTCTTGAAGACTCCGATGGCTGTACAGCTTAGAAGGTTCCATAACCAGTGTTCTCGCTGGCATTTGACTAACGTTAGTAATTTGGCTAACTAAAAATAAAAAACATTCGCCAAATGAAAAAAGTATTAGCAAAATAGATTCGCCGTGTAGCACACACACAAAAAAATATATTTAATACTTTAAAGGAGGTACCCTTTTTTTCAATATGTTCTAAAATACCCTAAGTTTTTATAACTGCGACAATGATTGTTAATCTAATTTTAACTATCCGCTACAAACATATTAAAAATATGTATATATGTATAGATATGAAAAAGAAAAGAAAGAAAAAGCAAAAACTAAGCACTAGCAATTTGGCGAATCTAATCATTTGTTTACTCGCCAAATGAAAAATTTAGTCGCAATTTGGCGCAAAGGCGAGCGACAGCGAGAACACTATCCATAACCCTTTCGGGTTTGGTTTACTAATAATAGTACATGTCTTTTAAAGGAGTATTATTTTGTTTTAAGAAATGCTTTTACTACTATTTACATGTAGTAACGTTAGTATATGTGTGTACATCTACTAAATGTCTTCATTGATGTTTAGACATTTAGTAATAATAAAAATCATTAACATTTACTTAATTCTCTTTGCACCGTTTGCGATTCATTTATTTTAAACACATATTTCACTTTTTAAATTTACAATAAATGTTGCTTTCCTGAAAGAATCATGTGTATAATAAGAAGCAAAAAGTATTCGAAAGTTGTAATATAAGTTAAATCTTATTGTAATAGAATATTTTCTGAATTTCTCGAAAAATAGTCTTCGTTATCTTTCATACGATGAAATATTCTTTAAGCAATAATTAATCTGTTTGAATAGTATTAATGTTATTAAGGTAAAAGTAATTTTTTCTAAAAATTAAAAAAAAAAAAAAAAAAAAAAAAAAAAAAAAGTTTCGAAATGGTTACTTTAAGCAAGCCACTTTGTGACACATCCTTATTTTAATTTAATTTTGTTCACAAATGCATGATTTTGATAAATGCTCTTATTCAGAAACCATGCAATCGAACAGTTTTTTCCCGTTTTTTGATAAAGATAGTAAAAAATTATCTCTGAGTTGACGTATTGAACTAAATTTCCGGAAGCAGTACTGCGGTGTGGGAAAAGAAATGCTGTCTCGATACAACAATCGCTTACAACGTATCAAATTTAATGAAGCATGAAAAAAACTGCTCAATTACAAACTGCATAATAATTATGCCTGTAACTGTCGTTATTTTGCGTTTAAAAGCGAGTAAAAAAACTTGGCTTTATTGAGCGGTAAAAATATTTTTTTAGAGAATCGCTTTTAGAAAGTATAAATAGTTGAAAAGTTTATATATGTGATGAAAAAGTCACACAATCTATCCAATTAAAAACACAAAATATCATACTTTAATTTTAGATATCAAAATTTGGTTAAAAATAGTTTTAATTTGCCTTATACATAAAATCAACATAATATCAACACGAGGGATATGGATCTTCTAAGTGAATCTAACCCGTATTTACATAAGAAAATCCAAAATTCGAAGAAAACCACGGAAAATTCAGTACGATTAGGCCGATAGATGGGCGCGATTGGTTCGAACCCAGTACCTTCTGTCTTACCATCTTCGAAAGCGGAACCTCTCAGCCACTAGTAAAACCTAAAATTAAAAGTTTTTTTTTTTTTTTTTTTTTTTTTTTTTTTTTTTTCCACGTATCATTAATTTGTGCTTCCGCAAACCTCTGACTAACAATAGTTTTTATTTCGAATAAATATATTTTAGTATAATTTTTGTAGGTAATCTAAGTTATGTAATTATAATTAAAAAAAATAATAATAATTCTTACTTTTGGTTTAAAAAGTGATTTACATAATAAAAAATTCTCTAGTAATATTATTTTTTTTCCATCACTAAAATATTATCTCACAAATCACAAGTAAAGAAAAATAGAATTTGGAATTAAAAATATATATACATACATATAGCAATATCAAAAAACTTTCTTATAAAAAAAAAAAAAAAAAAAAAAAAAAACCTAAGAAATCAAGAAAAAGTGTTAAACTAAAAGGATTTATTACGGATATATAAAAACGATTATGATGTTCCTTTGCAGTGATTTTTCTACATAATAATCACAAATATGGAGGTTGATGAAAAAAAATCAAATTAATACCGAAAACGTATTATTAAAACACAACAGAATGTTTTCGCTAAAAAATATGTTTGTTTCGTTAAATATCATGTGAATATAATAGAAAAGACAACCATTATTAACGTCTTTCATCAAGGAAAATATTGAAATTTTCAATAAACTAGTGAATTAAAAAAAGTCTCCAACACCACTCGAAGTTAATGATACATGTAATAAAAATAATAAAATAAAGAAATAAACTACTAAATAAATAAATAAATAGTAATAAAATAAATGAGAAACTAAATGAGAAACTAGAATATTCTAAAACTAGAAAATTTTGATTTTTTTTTTTTGGGGGGGGGGGGGGCGGCGGTAAATGGTGAATTCTTGAAGAAAGCTGCTATGTTATAGTGACAGTTCTCTAGTAAGGTGGTGTGGGGTAATAACGCCAGGCGGGGTAATAACGCCAAGTGCTAATATTTTGCATAATTATGAAATAATCTGGTAAATGACACCCATGTACTCTGCGCAGAAGGATTTTGAGTCATATAAATCGCAAAAAACAGCTTCAAATTAATTTGTTTCATTTTTAGGTCTTATTGTTTTTACAAGCAACTAAAATTAACGCTTGATCTAAAATTTGCGAGATACGTTTTGTGATGTGAATACTATTTTTTTTATCCGGAAATACTTTGTTAATTGCATAAATTTGTAGTACATTTCATGGACTTCCAAAATATTGTTGAAGATTTTGGATATCTTCTCGAGATAATTTGTAATTTAAAATGTACAGCGCAATAACTATAACGGAATAATAACGCCAATCCTTGGCATTAATATCCCGGTTGATTCCCTACAGTGGCCGAGCTACATCCTAAATACTAATTCAAATAAACGCTGTTAAAACTGTGCAATGTTTCTAATAATTCTATTTAAGCGGTCCTTTTTAAACAAAAAGAAGCTCACAGTCTGATATTCTTTTGCCTCATCCTCCCCCCCCCCCCCACACACACACACCACACCTTTATTTTTTTTTACACTTTCACAAAAAATTGAACATTTTCAATAGCTTAGAATGTAATTTGTCAATTTCTAAGTTTGTAGAGTTTGTATTTTTAGAATTGGGCAATCTACATGCAATTATTCCATCTTATTTCATAGTTTTGTTTGCATGGCGTTATTACCCATATAGGTGGGTAATAATGCCAAATAGCATTGGTCAAGAAATCACGCCATTACGTTTTATGAATACATATCTGTTAAATTATTTTTTTATATAGATAGTCAATGAGTTGCTATATCGAATCATATATTTGTTTGAAAAATACAAACTAAAACTGAGCCGTGAAAATTGGTCGAACCTTAACGTGGCGTTATTACTCCAGGGTACCTTATAAAGTGCCCACTTTCTGATACAGTTTTTAATTCAGCTGTATTCGCAAAAGCATGAAATTGCAGAAAATCTTATTAAAAAAATATGTAATCGAACATTTTTTTCCTTTTTCGTTAATGGCATAAAATATTTCAGAAAATATTGTCAAAGTTGACGTTCTGTATTTAATTTTCGGATGCGGACAGCACAAATAGACAAAGTTCCTACAAGAAAACAATTAGTACTTACACCTCAAGATATTAATTAATTTTATGAAAACTGAAACTCTACCCGATTTCTAATCTTCTATACATATAATAAAACAGTAGGACCCGGTGTGTCTGTACATTGAAGATAATTGACAAAAATGGAGTCAGGGCGATAAAAGAAAACCAATGAAACACAAAAAAAATTTTTTTGAATTTTTTGTCTGTCTGTCTGTCTGTCTGTTTGTTCGAGGTTATCTTCGTAACTACTGAATGGATTTTTATGCGGTTTTCACTAATGAAGAATGCACACTCCCGGGCAGTGTATAGGCTTTGTTTCATCAAAATCGGACAACAGACAAAAAAGTAACAAAAAGAAACAAAAGAAACTATTAGGTGCGCTGCTCACGTTTTTTAGTACATAACGTTTTTTAGTACATATAAAATCCAATAGATGTCACTGTGCGATTTTAAAACGCGCTATCGTTATGTTTTCGCCAGTCTACTTAAGTATGAGAAAGTTTCAAGCTGGCTGTCGTTCCATGTGGTTTAGTCGGTAGAACGTCAGTGCGCCATACTGATGTCCCGGGTTCGATTCCCAGCATGGAATTTTTTTTCACTATGTTGGCATTAACGCCTATAAGCAATTAAAAGAATTTGAAATATTGTATTCAAGGCGAATTTTCTCTCTGGGAAAATTTCCTTGCATTAATATGTCAGTGTAATTTTTTTTTCGATTTAATTTTTTTTTTCGAAACTTTGTTTTTCTTAAAAAATTACAGTAAATATTTGATATTTCCCAACGTTTTTTGAATGATCGACTTGCTTTTTTTTTTTTTTTTAATGTATGTCTGAACCTTATCTAACTACTTCTTCAAGATTTCTTTAGATAAACCGACCAGCGTAGCGGGCGAAGGCCGCTAGTTAGCTTAATAATCATGACTAAAAGTATCGTATTTTTACATTTACAAATGAGTCAAAAAATGCATTAGTTTAAACTCATTTTTTTTTATTAACAAGTGGGTAAATGTCATCGCAAATAGCACAGAGGGTTCCGTTTAATATATCCTTCAAAACATTTTATCATTAAATTTAAAAACTGAAATTGTCAATAGAAAATTTAAATGAATAGGAATTTAATAAATTAAAAAAAAAATATTTCACTTCGCGTGTCAAAACAGATAAGAAATATAGTGTAATATGATGAAATAAAAACAAATAAGCGCGTTTTTTAGGTCATTTTTTGATCCATTAATTTGTGTTGCATACATAATAATTTGTATATCTAATTAAACTTGCGTGCATCAATTAAAAGAAACAACAACAACAACAAAATGAATTGATATTAAAAAAAAATTTTTTTATTAAAATAATAGTCTTTTTTAAGTTTTATGAATTGCTATGTAACAAGAAGTATTCAGCCGTAAGTACACAAAATTTGAACTCCCTAAGTTATATAGTTTTTGTGTATGGACTCTGTGACAAACAGACAGAGGACAGAGTCAAATAGAGTTTCGTCAGATAAACGAAACCTTAAAAAGTGACACATTTTTGTGTTAGTTTAAATAGACATTTATCATAAGGTACCTGTGCCTAATATGGACACCCTAAGGAAAATGTATTTTTTTTTCATCCCCACACGTGACAGAACTCCAAAAATATATGACCATGATCTCTGGATTGTTGACTATCATTATTAAAATTAGCGACCTTGTAACTATTATGGTTTTTATTTAAATGATAAAAACAAAAAATGTTTACAAATGTCCATATAAGGAACCACTAGTCCCTATTATGAACAGGTGGCTTATTATTGACCTACTGCTCAGGGGGTATGAATGAGCCACTCTTCTATGGAATTTCAGATGAGAGGAGATAAAAAATATATCTTAAAGTGTTGCGGGGAGGGTAGGGCACAGTAAGTATCTTCAGAACATGAACTTTAGAACTGGGGGTCATTTTCGGTTGTGGGTCTTCGAAGACCGGTGCAAAGTACCTCAGTTACTACAAAATATTATGAAATAATGTAGTTGGTTTTGCTTATCTTTCTATTTTTGTGAATCTGAAGATTCACCTGCTGTACTTCCAATCTGGACATAAGGTGCCCACATTGGGAATCGGAAGTAGCTTTATTAAATCTTGTAATAAATAATTAAAGACAATGTTTTTAAGCAATATATGCAATAGCAATCGAAAATATGTTTTAAAAGCTTTCTAAAACACCCCACTTTTCAATATTTAAAGTAATTTTACAATATTTAATAAGAATTTAAACTTACCTGTAATTACTATCAGCACACCATGAAACAACAAGTTTTCTTCTAAATGGCGAACAGCGCGCTTTTTTGTACTTTGCTGGCTTAATTATCTTTTCAACTGCTTTTTTTCACGGACATGTAGAGCGATCTCTCTATAAAAATTGTTACTTTTAAAAATATTGGGGGTGTCCATATTGAGAGCACTGTCCATATTGGGTACAAATACCTTAATCGATAAGTCAGTAAGTCAATAAAAAATTTCAAACACATTTTTTTTTCTCGTACATTTTTTAACACATTTCTACTGTAAATTGTTTTTAGAGAACCGCCATTAAAAGTTTAAGCGAACGAATAATTTCTAAATGTCATGCAAAATTCGCACAATGTTTTCTACAAGGGACATGGAATGCTATGCTTTCATTTTAGGTATTAAAATTTAATCAAAGAAAGTTTTATTTTGCCTGACATTTAAAATTAAACGAACGATTTTTTTTTTTCGATATTACTTTTATTTTTCCGAATAAATTTAAAATCTCTGCAAATCTCTGACTAACGACAGTTTTCATTTCGAATAAATATTTTTTAATATAAATATTGAAAGTAATCAAAATCATGTAATTACAATTGAAAAAAATCTTAACTTTCATTAATTTTTTTTAAAGGCTTTCCTTCAGTAAGTGACAAATTAATATTGTTTTTTCTATCATGATTAAAATACTACCTTACAAATCCAACAATTAAAAAAAGAGAGAGAGAGGGAGAGAGAATTTCGAAAAAAAAAAAAAATCTTAAGTAGTATTAAAACGCTGTCTTAATGAAGAAAAAACTAAAAAGAAATTAAGAAAGATGGTTAAACTAAAATCGGTTACTTAAAAACAAAAATTAAAAAATGATTATGATATTCCTTTGGAATATTGCTTCTTCACAATTATCATAAATATGAAGGTTGATGAAAAAAATAATTCAAATTAAGACCGAAAAACTTTCCAAAAGTTTTTCATTATTTAAACGATTATTAAAGAAAAATGCAGTTTTTTCGCTAAAAAGAAAAAAAAAGAATCTTTATTTCCTTAAATATCATCTGGATAATATAAGAGTCGAGCATTATCGTCTGCCACCAGGGAGATTATGAGATCTTCTGCAAATCTCTGACTAACAATAGTTTTTAATGCGATTAAATATATTTCTATATAAATTTTGTAATCAATCAAAGTCATGTAATTATAATTGAAAAAAAAAATCTAACATAAATTCTTAATTTTGATTTAAAAAGTGTTTTAACTCAGTAAATAATACTTTGGTATTATTATTTTTTCGCGATTAAAATATTACCTTACAAATCACAAAAAAAGAATTAGAAAAAAAAATATTTAGTAATATCAAAAAGTGCAGAAATTGCTAAGGCGAAATGAAGAAAGAAGGTTAAGCTAAAAGGGATTATTTAAAAAGAAAAATATAAAAATGATTGTAATTTTCCTTTGCAGTATTTTTTCTACATAATAATCATAAATATGGAGGTTGATGAAAAAAAAAAATCAAATTAATACCGAAAAACTTTTCGACAGTCTTTCGTTATTTAAACGATTATTTTAAAAAATATATAGTTTTTCGCTTAAAAAAATAATGATAAAAATAAAATAAAAATCTTTGTTTCATTAAATATCATATGGATACTAGAAGAGTCAAGCATTATCGTCTGCCACCAGGGAGATTATGGAAATTTATTGTGGCCTGGGGAATTAAAAAAAAAATCGATTTCAACGTGCATTCGAAGGTGATGATAAAAAAAATCGAATGAAAAAAAAAATAGAATGATACTGCAAGAAAATTTTTGGAAGGAAATAAAAATTGATTTCTTTTCGGTAGCTAAGGGGTAAATGGTCGAATTCTCTAAGAGTTTGTTATTTTTCTGAATCGATTATTGATCCACAACGAAAAGTGCTAAGCTTGCCACAAATGTTATTTTTCGGGGAAGGTTTTTCCTTTTTTTAAAAAAAGTGCATTGAATGCATAATCAATGGACTTTTAAAGCAATGTATGCAAAGGAGTGTTCAAAAAATTGAATCCTTGCA
The DNA here is from genome assembly GCA_964019185.1 of Maratus speculifer. Taxonomy (NCBI): domain Eukaryota; kingdom Metazoa; phylum Arthropoda; class Arachnida; order Araneae; family Salticidae; genus Maratus; species Maratus speculifer. The sequence goes on from OZ025289.1 coordinate 55,239,865, forward strand.
AGTATTTAAGCGAAACAAAAAACAATATTTTTGAAAACTATAAAAGAATAATTTTGCAACGTAAAATGGTCCAGTTTTAATATTTAGAATAAAATCATAGAATATTTTTTTTTTCGAATTATTCTTTTCTACTCAGTATTTGGGATTTTAGAGAATCATAATATTCACATTTTTCTATAAGTAATAATGTTAACAGTTTTTTCTTATAAGTATCGATCGTGTCATTTCATTATTTATGTATTGTTGTTTGATCGTGCTGCTGAATTGCAACTGCATTCCTTTTTGTCATCGAGATTAAAGATTATTATATTTCTTACCAACTTTATATCACTAATAGTCCAAGAGCCGACCGCACAAAACCCTAAGTCATCGAGCACAAGAAAAAAAATCCTTTATTTTAAGGAAGAGTAGTAATAGAAGAATCTAATGATCCATGTTTTCCGGAAGCGAACTGGTGCATAAGCCAAAAATTGATACCACTAGTGGTTGACTCGTAAGTTTAGCATTGTGTTTGCCGTAGAATCAAAAGTATGAAAACATGGAAAACTGGATGCAGAAAAACACAATGCTAATCCAGCGAGCCAACCACTAGTGGTATCAATTTTTGGCTTATGCACCAGTTCGCTTCCGGCAAACATGGATCATTAGATTCTTCTATTACTACTCTTCCTTAAAATAAAGGATTTTTTCTTGTGTTCGATGACTTAGGGTTTTGTGCGGTCGGCTCTTGGACTATAACTTTATAAGGAAAAGTTACCGCTTCTTCAAACGAGTTTTTCCTTCTTTTATTTCCCAAAACGGAAAATCTACTCATTCATTCGGGAAGGGAAAAAGCCCGGCAACTTTGCTGCCAATAGTTTTTACCGTGAATTCACTGATTTATTTTTAACGGTGTATACCCTCATAGCATGCATGGTCACAGTGACGTCACAATGACGTCACTGTGAGTCACTTTGGTCACATCACATCTGCAACCAAAATGCCACCACTCAGTGACATCACATTGTGACTGAGATGTGACTTTTTAAAAAACTTTAGAAAATTATAAAAAATTCTTCAAAACATGTTATTTACTTTAAAAAACATGTTTCTGGCAATTGAAATACTGTCGCTTTTGTCACAGTTTCGTCACAATGTCAATGTCAAAGTAGTCACAAATGACACATTTTTCACAAATTTGTCACATTGTGATCACTTTGTGAAGTGGTCACAAACGAGCTCTAAAACGGCCATAACGACTTCACATTTTAGTCACTGTGACTTCACATCGACGTCACGTAACATCACATCGACAATCGATGGTCACAAAGTCACAATGTGACTTCACAACGATGTCACAGTGACGTCAACATGCCTTACGGGTAGTTAGTAAAAGAAGTAAATGCAAGGTCAAAATAATACCCCCTGAAAAGAACAAGTAATTATCAATAGTAATCCAGACCCGAATGGATTCAAATAAATTCAAAATTGTAATTTTTAAATTATTAAATTGCTAAGTACCATTTTTATAGTGTCTTTTAGATCACTTTGTTTGGAGTTGTAAGTTTATATGGCCATACAAGAATTTCATGCAATTCTATAAATTACATATGCTATATGTGTTGTTCTGTTATTTTTAAAATATAACGCGTTCAACTTTAAAACTTTGTAGTACATGATATGACATTATTGTTTGAAGAATGAATGAATTAAGTCTAAGAATATACAAGGTAAAGTTTGTTTGCCAGTGATTTATTGCCAGACAAACATACACATATATATAGACCGGGAGGCGTCAGCATAGGCAATCACCTCATCGAGTTCACGGATGAAAAAACCTATCATTAGTTAAACCTCGGTTAACATATTAAAACGCAATCGGTCTGCCAAGTCATATCTTGGTAGAAAACACCTAAAAAACCGATTTTAGCGGTTGACGCATAGGTTTACCATTATGTTTTTCTGTTCCTAGTTCTCCATGATGTAAGGGAGATTGGTGGTTGCAGGTATTTGTTAAGGCATTTAGAAGAACGAAATGATCATGTATCCAGGTTCAGATGTACAAAAAAACCCCACGATGATTGCAAAGTTACACTTTATTTTAACATCTATTACGAAGGGGGCACACTTACAACTCTCGGAGAAAATCCCCGAACGAAGAATAGCAGGTTAACAAGACGAGCGCAGAGAGTCAAGTGACCTCGTACATAGCAACAAATTGCCACCTTTGGCATCATAGAAAATCGCCAACATACACAAGTTCGCCCATGCACAATGGATAGTATACGCCAAATACAGTTAAAATGCAGCCGGCAAGATAAGAATTCAATATGGTTTCCAAGCTGGGATGGGAAAGGCAAGGTTGCCAAACGATAAAATGTTACACGTGTTATTATGTCTAATAAAGAGGCACACCAAAGGGATATCAGATTTTACTGCGCAGATGTTAAATTCTTTTTAGGGTTTTGTCGAGAAAGAAAAGAAGCGTAAGCATAAATTTTAACTGCGAAACAGAGATGATGTCCATATACGGTAATGCAGAATTGCCTCGATCGGAAATAGCAGACATCTGGAAATAGCTTTAAACGGTCGATTAATATGTGAGTGTATTTCTCACAGACAAAGTTAAGCAGCTGCCGATTTTTCGGTTAGAGAATTAATAAGCAAAGAAAATGGAAAAGGAATGAAGGACAACTTAAAACTAATTTTGAATTGAACAGAGACGGGGGGTGTAAAGGAATAATTTAAGAAAAACCAATATATAACGAAATAATCGTTATATATATCACCCGGTGCACCACAAAAAAAACTTTTGCTGTCCAATGTGCATAGGCTAGCATAAAATATTATAACATAAAAACATACATAAATGCAAAAGTTTTTTTTTTTTTTTTTTTATATATATATATGTAGAAATTTAACGTCATGATAATGGAGACTTTTGTATTCAAAAACAGTCAGCAGTTCTAAAGTCTCTATATTTTTTTATATTTGTATTTCATGGATCCAAGGTAGTACTGTATTTTATATGTATAAGTTGAGTCGACTCAGACAGTACAAAAATCTTACTGCAGCTTTGATTGTTATCATGACATAAGTAAAAATTTTGAATAATATACACAAAACATGAAACTGATACTAAATGAATGTAAAATGGCAATACACAAAAATAACATAATAGCACTATATTTTTCAAAAATTAAAAAAGAGTAAAATGATGTATATAAAAATAAAAATGTTTTTTGTAAAAAGTGTTTCATGCCGAAGCATAGGATGACAAAAAAAAAAGAGGTGCTCCAAGCACGCCCATAAAAAATATGCGTCACCCTGAATCTTGTGTACAACACAAGTATTATGGCATCGGCTTAGGGCCTAGCCTTAGATGAGGAGGGAATTGTGACGCTCCCCCGAAGGCACTAGCGGTCTTCTGAAGGAGCCCACGTCGAATTACATGAAAAAAATTTGAATTGTTGTGAATTGGAATCACAATTCAAAAATTTGAATCGAAACTCCAATTCCAAAATTTTGTCTCTCAACACAATGAAGCTTGAACCCTTAGGGCATTAATTTTGAACGGGAACAAGACTTCAAAGGGAAGAATTCAAAAAGAAAAAAAAACAAAAAAAATGTATATCATATAATAACTAATATGGGCAGACAATCCTAGAGTGAAGAGAGACGAAAAATATGTCACAATCGAGTGGGGTGATGAACAAGTCATATATATAAACTGTGTTTTATTTAATTACATGAATCTTTTGTTTACTTTTCTAAAGTACAGTACCTGTTTATCTAACTATAATATGTTTGACTTACAGTACAAGAAATGTTAAGTGGGAGGTTAGTGGAAAAATACTGAATTAATGAGTATTGTCAAAGAAATTTTAAGTGTACTGCAAAAAGAAACAAAATAAAAATAAAAAGTAACTAAAATTTAAGTGATATGAAGACATATCTAAGTGTTAAAGGATAACAATGATACCTAATATTGTTCCTAAGAGATCTTCAGAGCAACAGTGATGGACCAGCCATGATATTGTTAAAGATCAGTCAAAAACAACATACACACAACCATGAGCTCTTTGGTTGGATATGTGGTATCATAAAACAAGACATAAAAATAATAAATAGTGATTTACATTAGTTTCTTTTTCTTAGATTGTATGTGTGTGGTTGATAAAACGTATTAAAGTTAGTGTTGTTTATATGACTTGATGCATCAAATAAATGTCCATAACGAGGAGGTGCTAATAAAAGTCTATCAATATGTACCCGAAATGCTGTGTTATCAGGAGCATACAACCTTTTAATTGAGAATGACACAGGGGAATGTTTACAAGTGACAATATATGGACCAGTATACTTTGTTTTAAACTTGTCATTTGATTTTAGATATACAATGTCTTTTAAGAAAATGGATCTTAATTTAGCTTTCTGACCGTAATATTTATATCTTTTATCTTGAGCAGATTTAATGTTGTTATAAGCTTTGTGATATATCTTACTCAAATCATCAAGCAATTTGTGTACTTCAATATGTTTATCAAGAAAGGGTTGGTTGCACGACTGATCAAAAGTGTCAAAAATTAGAGAAAGTTCACGTCCAAAATGAAGAAAATTAGGAGAATATAATGTAGTTGCATGTTTCGAACCATTATAAAGTGATTTGTGTATAAATACTGCATTTTCGAATGAATGACCTTCTTGTAAAAGAATATTAACTGAATATTTGATTGACTTATTGATTCGTTCTGCAATCGCATTTGATTGTGGTCTCGAGGCCGAACTGTGTAATACCTTAATGCCCATTGTATCATTAAAAATGTTATATACCTGAGAAGTGTACTGGGGTCCTAAGTCTGATAAGACAACCGAAGGTCTCCCAAAGGTGGTTATGTAAGAGAATAAGCATTTAACAACCTTACTCGCAGATATGTCATTAAGTGGAAAGAGTTCAATATGTCTCGAAAAATGATCAGTGATAGTTAAAACATATTTTCCATTAGCAAACGGTCCAAGGAGATCTGTACTGATAGTGTGACCAGGGTACCTGGGAGTGTATGTGGGCTGTAAGGGTGCAGGTGGAGTTTGGTGATGTTTAGTTTGAAGACATTTGATACAGGATGCAACAAAGTTTAAAATGTCTACATACATACCCTTCCAAAAATATCTACCTGACAAGAATTCATAAGTTTTATTAAACCCAAAATGGGATAAATGTGAAATTGTTAAGACTTTGGTTTTAAGTGAATTTGGAACAATAATGTGATACGAAAAAGTGTTATTAAAAATATTTTCCTTCTTTAACATTAATACTTTCGAATCAGGATGAATGAAGTAGTTAGGAAATTTTTGAGAAGATCCTTTCTTTAAGATTTCTTTATAAACAACAGACAAAGTAGGGTCATTTTGTTGTTCAGTAGCAAATGTTTCATTCGAAATTTCTAATAAAGGGTCAGGATTTGTTTGTGTACCAGAAATAAGGCAGTTAACATGCATATTAGAATCACTCGAGCTGGAGTGTGGAGTATCACATTCTACAATAGGTAAGGGTTGAGTGTCATGAATAAGTTCAGGGTTTGTAGCTAAAGTCTGTTGATTATTTTCAAAGTTACAGCGAGATAAATAGTCAGCGAGTACATTCTTTTTACCTGGAATATGTTGAAATTTGTATGTGTATTCTGAGAGATCCATGAGCCAGCGAGAGATAATATCAGCCGGATTTGTAGTTTTGTTGTACTTTTCTAATGGTTTACTATCTGAAAGGATTACAAATTCTCTGTTGTATAGATAATATTTGAAAGCAGTAACCGATCTATGAATCGCCATGAGTTCCAATTTAAGTGCAGGATATTTTTTTTCTGATGCTTTTAAAGATTTTGAAAAGTATGCAACAGGTAATAGTTGTTTATCATGTTCTTGTAGTAAGACACCAGAAATAGCAATATTTGACGCATCAGTATTTAAATAGAACTTTTTGTTCCAGTCAGGTAATCTAACCATGGGTGGATTAAAGAATATCTTCTGTATGGTGTCCATAATTTTTTGATGTTTACTTGTCCACTTAAATTTAGCTTTTGGAGTAGTTAAGTTTATAAGAGGTTGTACAAGTTCAGAAAAGGATGGAACAAGAGATTTGTAAAATGTAATGACGCCTATGAGTGCTTTTAATTGACGTTTTGTTGTAGGTGTTGGAAAAGATGTTATTTTTACAATGTTCGACTGAACAGGAGAAATAGTTTGATTTTCTATGTGAAATCCAAGATAATCTAAACTGGTTTTGTGAAAAGTGCATTTGTTAGGGGACAGCGTTAAATTATATTTTACTAGTATTGCAAGAATTTTATCCAACTTCTCACACATTTCTTGATATGAATTGGCACCAACAATAAGATCATCTTGGTAGGTATAGACACCTTCTAACTGTAATTCATCAAGTAACGAGTCCATTAAAGCTTGATAAATTGAGGCGCTCGTTTTTAAGCCGAATACTAATCTCTTATACCGAAAAGAACCGAACATTGTAGTGAATGTGAGCTGATTTTGAAATTTTGCAGGCAAATCAATCTGATGATATGCCTGATGAAAGTCGAGAGAAGAGAAAAAACGATATTGTGAAAGATTTGAAATAATAGTTTGAATTTTTGGAAGTGGATAGGACGAACCTTGAATTATAGTATTAATCATTCTGAGATCTAATGCGAGTCTATATTTCTGTATACCTGTACCGTCTGGTTTCTTTTTAACAAGAAGCATGGGGCAGGCCCATTCGGAACAATGACGTTCAATGATTTTGGCATCAAGTAACTGTTTGATTTGATTTAAAACATCCTTTTGCACAGCTTGGGGGAGAGGGAAAGGGAGAGTCTTTATGGGGTAATCATTAATGAATTTCAAATCAGGTACAATTTTATCAGTATGACCAAGTGTGTCTAATGATTTGGAAAAGGCAGGATAATAACTAAGTAGCAATTTAGTTAGGTTCTTTGCTTCGTCAGATTTTAAGTGAGAAAGTTTAAAATCATTAGCCGATAACTCCTGCTTTCTTTTTTGTAAGATTTCATTAGACGCCTGAATAAAATTTACAAAGTGCTGTTCTGAGTTATTTTGCTTGTCAGACATTTCAGAAGTATAGTCGCGAATTTCCTCAATCTCAGATAATTGACCTATTTTTGTGTGTTTAGGGAGATGAATGGTCTTTTCAGAAGTGTTTTTAAGTGTTATTGAGAAGAACTGATGTATTTGTGAAGTTTTCTTTCTTTTATTGGATAATTTGTTCATTTGAATAATGGCATCATTTCCTGTTAATTCTTTTGTTTGTGCCAAATATTCAAAAAGATAATTTCTGTCATTGTTGATGTTATTGGAGGTGTAAACAGAGCACCATATTTGTTGTTGAGGTTCTACTATAATTTTTCGAGTTAAGAACACCGCTTGATTCAATACAACATCACTCAAAGAATTGCATGATTTTGATTGTTTCTCTCCAGAAGATTCTTTACTGGTTTTTAAAGGAACAGAGAAATTATTGTTGACGTGGAGACACTTGTTAAAAGTATCAATGACAACATTATATCTAGTTATGAAATCAAAACCTAAAATGCCTTCAAAACTGGAAGACTCGGGTATGTCAACAATATAAAAGTGGTGTGAAAACGCTTTTTGTTTTAGCTTAATGGATGTTCTGATGCAGGCGGAAAATGAGACATCAGAATTGACAGTTTTAATATTGACGTCAGTGGACAGTCTTTTATATTTTAAGACAGGTTTAAGTTGATTAAATAATTTTTGTGAAAGTAAAGATATACTACTACCAGAATCAGCCAACAAAGTAATATCATGGTTTGCTATAGTGGCTTCAACAAGAGGGAGGGATGGTGACATAGTGTTTACACTACAAATTTTTGAACATTATCACTTTCTGTTTGTGTACTGATGTTATTTGCTATCTTAATAGAGTCAAAAGTTTGGGAAGCTACTGAATTAACTAGTCTCGAACTTGAAATTTTAGGTAATACAGGGTCAAAAACAAAAGTTGCTGATGTAGAAGTATTAGATTGAGACACAACACCATCAGCATAAAAATTGTATCTCTGTTTCAGTTTTCCTGAAATTGTGGAGTGGAATTCGTGTAATTATTTTTTCTTTGAGTGTTTGCTCTTTTCCATTTAAAACAAGAGAGAGCATCATGATTGTTTCGTCCACATAACTGACAAACAACTGGTTTTTTTTGTGACAACTTGTGTGGGGAATAACGCCTAGTGTAGTTTCGATTTTTGTAATTTTTTTTGAAGCGTGAAACACCTGCGAAATGTTTTGGTCTAGTCTGGAGATTTTTTTGCTCAGTTTCGGTTTTAGTATCAGGAGGGGCAAAGGATAATGCATTTATTTTCTCGGAAATTTCTTTCAGTTGCGATTCGATGAGATTTTCTGGTCTGTGTACCGAAGGTAAGGAATGTAAGATTTTCTCATTCCTTAAAATTTCATGAAGGGTTTGTGCTCTTTCGACTGCTGTTTTATAATCATTAATGCCTTCTTCCTGTAATTTTATTCTAATATTTGAAGGAAGGGCTTCTAGAAATTTCATAAGTTTAATAGTGTTGCGTGCACTTTCGTCGTTGATATCTGCATAAACAGTCGCCGCAAGAACATTTAGTCTATGAGCTAAGTTTTTTATCGTCTCAGAAGGCATAAGTGCTAAACTGGACAATTCAACAGAAGCAACACATTTACTAGGGGGGGCGAAAAATGACGCAAATTCCTTTTCCAACAAATCAAGGTCTGTTATCTTTTGCAGGTCGGGATTTTGGGCTAGAAATTTTTGTGCAGGCCCAACTAACTTTCCCTTTAAGATTGCAATTGTTGTTTGTGGGTTGTATTTATTAATTTCTGCACAGACGCGAATTTGATCAAAGAAAAATTTAAGTAAATCTGGATCTCCATCAAATTGAATGATATTTATCGGAATTTGTTTTGCCGCCATGATCAGTTTTTTTTTTTTGTTTGTTTACGCTCACAAGTTTTAGAGAAATTGTTACACAGACCTGACTTATACTCTAAAGCACATTGAAAACAAGTAAATTTCCTAGCTAGTAAAAATATCTAAACTAGCAAAATAAATAGATTTTAAAATATACCTCACTTTAAAGATATCTTATTTGAACCTTTTATGACAGTAACGCAAGGAAGCACATACAAAATTAACACATTTAGAAAATAAATTAAATAAAATGGCAAAATAATTACACTTTGAAACATATATCTATATATTCCTTCACTTTAACAAAGTACTTACTTTAGATAATAAAGTAAAGAAAACTCTATAGAAAACCGCAAAAACTGTTAGCAAGCAAGAAAAAAAAAATCCTTTAACTTCTTTACTCAAGGAAAAAAAATTCCTTTTTTTGTAACTTAAAACCTTCTGATTTATTTATATGTTTTGGATGAAAAAGAATGTTCTTATTTTAACCTTGTAATTAAAGTTCAAAACTGGTTAAACACATTTAAGCATATTAGAGAATCTAAATACAAATTAAAAAAAACAAAAAAAGGGGTGGGACGTAAAATATGAAACAATAGCACATAAATGCAAATAACTGATAAAAACTGCATAAAATGTCATAAAAATAATAACTAGAAATGACAACAGTTACCGTGCTTTCGCAATTTAAAAAAATCTTTGCAAAAACACAATAACAGGATTATAATAGTTATGTTGAAAAAAATATGATTTAAAAACACCAAACTGCAATATTGATTATGATGAACTGACTGTGGAAGCAGAACATAAAGTAAAGAAAATACTTGGGGTAACTTACAGATTTAGTTTTAAAGAAATAATTAAATGATTACTAATTTAATAAGACAAAACTTAGGGAACTGGGGCACGCTCTGCTCCCACATTCAAAATGTAGACTTTTTTTGAGGTTGGATTTTCATTGTGCACTTTTTTTCTTTTTTTTTTATATTTTTTTTTACTGACGAATAGCAGATAACTTATCAAAGGTAGTGACACATCATTTTTTTTTATTCTTAGTTGGAATTCTGTTATTTAGTTACTAATTTTTGTGCACTGTTAACTGATTCATACGATGAATTCTTTCTGATGGATTTTCACCGAATTGAAGACTTATTTTGTATGTGCAAAATTTTTTTTTTTTTTTTACTTTCGTTGCAGACACCCGCGAATGAATCACTATTTTTTTTCACGATGAATCACTCTACGATGGATAACAACACAATGAACTTTCTGTAGATTACGTTATGTAGACACAACACAAACACTGGTATATAAGCACAAGTTGAGCACACCGTAACAGAAGCACAAAATGCTAGGCGAAATCGATGATCACACACAAATCACACACAAACTGGTGGAAGAAAGAAGGGTGGGCGCCCCAGCGCTCAGGTGATACATGGCCGCATATTTCTTTTGAAGATGGAATTTCACGGGGAAACGCTCCGAAGCACTTGAGCTGGAGAGGACAGGGGAGGAAAAAGGGGGCGTCCAGGAAAGGAACTTCAGGACGGGAACACCACTTGTCGACGCCGACCGCAGATGAAGTCGGGGAAATCAATTCCACATCTGTTGACTTTTAGCAGGCAAGACTACTAGCAGTTGCATTTTTTTTTTACCGGGGATGCAGAGAAGAAAGAAGAACCAAAATCATCACATCCGCCGTAAAGTCGCAGTTGATTGTGCCCCCCTCCATATATTTTTTTTTTTTTTTTTATGTGGGGAAAAAAACGAGAGTCAAACGGCACCAGAGATTTGTAAGGGAGATTGGTGGTTGCAGGTATTTGTTAAGGCATTTAGAAGAACGAAATGATCATGTATCCAGGTTCAGATGTACAAAAAAACCCCACGATGATTGCAAAGTTACACTTTATTTTAACATCTATTACGAAGGGGGCACACTTACAACTCTCGGAGAAAATCCCCGAACGAAGAATAGCAGGTTAACAAGACGAGCGCAGAGAGTCAAGTGACCTCGTACATAGCAACAAATTGCCACCTTTGGCATCATAGAAAATCGCCAACATACACAAGTTCGCCCATGCACAATGGATAGTATACGCCAAATACAGTTAAAATGCAGCCGGCAAGATAAGAATTCAATATGGTTTCCAAGCTGGGATGGGAAAGGCAAGGTTGCCAAACGATAAAATGTTACACGTGTTATTATGTCTAATAAAGAGGCACACCAAAGGGATATCAGATTTTACTGCGCAGATGTTAAATTCTTTTTAGGGTTTTGTCGAGAAAGAAAAGAAGCGTAAGCATAAATTTTAACTGCGAAACAGAGATGATGTCCATATACGGTAATGCAGAATTGCCTCGATCGGAAATAGCAGACATCTGGAAATAGCTTTAAACGGTTGATTAATATGTGAGTGTATTTCTCACAGACAAAGTTAAGCAGCTGCCGATTTTTCGGTTAGAGAATTAATAAGCAAAGAAAATGGAAAAGGAATGAAGGACAACTTAAAACTAATTTTGAATTGAACAGAGACGGGGGGTGTAAAGGAATAATTTAAGAAAAACCAATATATAACGAAATAATCGTTATACATGACTTCATACTTTTGGGTGTAGGAAAGCACAATGGTAAACCTACGAGTTAATCGCTAAAATCGGGTTTTCCACCAAAATGTGACTTGACAGACCGATTGCGTTTTAATATGCGACTTGAAATTTAACTAATCCTAGATTTTCTTCGGTTAATTCGATGAGATGATTGCCTGTGATGCCGCCTCCCGATCTCTCCTCGAATTATCATTTGTACTGATTTTTGTAAATGATCCTCTGTCATACCAGAACTTACTAAAAGAGTATTCGAAACTCTTCTGCGGTTTTAACCGAACATTTTCTATTGCAGTTGAACCTCATTAACAGGAACACGCTTAACGCAAATTATTTTTATAACGAATTCTTTCCAGTTGTCCTGTCAAATTGTATAGGCATTTACAGTGATTTTAATTCTTTTATCACGAACACGCTCAACGCGAAATATTGTTATCACGAATTGAACAAGTTGGAAATTGCACGTCAATCGTAGCAAATTAGGTGGTTCGTACGATAACGAAGTTTTTAAAATATTACTTTCATATATCAATCTCATAAAATTGTAAATAGTGAATTACAATTAAAACGCTCATCAAACAATGTTCTCCCTATACCATTATGTAATGCAATATTTTTGTGTGGCCTTGTAAATCAATAACAAATGTTCTTTGCACCACAAATTATGTAAGATGTATATTATAATATGTACTTTATAGTTGCATATAAATTTTATTAAGTTCGCATGAGTGTAACACGATTAAAATGCATTTGAAACATTTTTTTCCCATTGACCGTAATGTAATGGAATACTTTTGATTGTCCCTGTAATTGATCTATGCATCCGAGTTTCATAAAATTTGAAGTGACTCGACAAAATTATGTAATAATTATGTATTTTAAATTTCAAACGATTCGGTTGGGTAGTTTTGAGTTGTTATATGCGGACAGACAGACGGACGGACAGAAGGACAGACGGACGGACTGAACGACCACTATAGGTGCTACGTATTATATAATTACGAACGCACCTAAAAAGATCTGCAGTTGAAATATATTTTCGACTCATATAGCACAAACGAAGCAACTTTTCGATAAAACAGTTACTAAGATCTATTTTTTTTTCTCCAACGCAGACAAACGATTACAAAATCGTCTGTTCGATTCCTCCTTCTACATAGTTAAAATAAGGTGGTCTGGTGTAACAACGCCAGGCGGGGTAATAACGCCAAGTGCTAATATTATGCATAAATATGAAATAATCTGGTAAATGACACCCATGTGCTCTGCGCAGAAGGGTTTTGAGTCATATAAATCGCAAAAAACAGCTTCAAGTTAATTTGTTTCATTTTTAGATCTTATTGTTTTTACAAGCATAACTGAAATTAACGCTTGATCTAAAATTTGCGAGATACGTTTTCTGATGTGAAGACTATTTTTTTTATTCGGAAATACTTTGTTTATTACATAAATTTATAGTACATTTCATGGACTTTCAAAATGTTGTTGAAGATTTTGGATATCTTCTCGAGATAATTTGTAATTTAAAATGTACAGCGCAAAAACTATAACGAGGTAATAACGCCAATCCTTGGAATTAATAGCCCGGTTGATTCTTTACAGTGGCCGAGCTACATCCTAAATACTGATTCAAATAAACACAATTAAAACTGTGCAATGTTTCTAATAATTCTATTTAAGCGGTCCTTTTTAAGCAAAAAGAAGTTCACGGTCTGATATTCTTTTGCCTCATCCTCCCCCCCCCCCCCCCCCCCCCACACAGCACACTTTTATTTTTCTTACACTTTCACAAAAAATTGAACATTTTCAATTGCTTAGAATGCGATTTGTCAATTTCCAATTTTGTAGAGTTTGTATTTTTAGAATTGGGCAATCTACATGCAATTATTCCATCTTATTTCATAGTTTTGTTTGCATGGCGTTATTACCCATATAGGTGGGTAATAACGCCAAATAGCATTGGTCAAGAAATCACGCCATTAAATTTTATGAATACATATCTGTTAAATTATTTTTTTTATATAGACAGTCAATGAGTTGCTGTATCAATTCATATATTTGTTTGAAAAATACAATCTAAAACTGAGACGTGAAAATTGGTAGAACCTTAACGTGGCATTATTACCCCAGGGTACCTTATAAAATTCTATTGTAAAAATTATATGGACGGTGAAAAAACAATGTAATGCTAATTAAATTATTTTCGTGAATTTGTTTGCGTATGCTAATTGAATTGTGAGATCGCTCTGGTGGTAAAGACTTACAATAGCAAACAAAAAAAATCTTGACACTTAAGAGACAATCTCCATGTAAGAATGTTTTATTTTAATTTTTCCACGTTTAAATAAAAGAGGCGGCTGAGAGTTTCTATCGCGTTTTGGGTAACGTAGGAGTGACACTTGTAGCTTAACATGATTTAGAGTTCCACCTTTATTTATTTATTTATTCTAGTTCTGGTATTGGTTTGAAAAGAGAGATTTTTCGAATTCCTTTCTCTAGATAAAGAAATTATTCTGATGCAAATAATGGACACAAAAAGAACAATTCTTGAACAACAAAAGTCAACTTGCATTGATTTTTTAAGAACAGAATACCCCTGTAAGTCATAAAGCCTTAGATTTACAACCATCAGGGCAAGATGGCTATTCCCTAAAAATGGCAAGGCCAATTTTATCACATTGTAGTATACAAAAATGAAAAAAGACCAAAAAAGACTTCTGCCAGATCTGATAATCTTTTACAATGTGACGTACTGTCTGTCTGCCTGTAATTTTGGCGATTTTTTTTTTTTTTTTTTTTTTTTTTTGTAATTTAAATACCTGTCAATTATTCTTGAAAAGACTTCTACTGAGAGATATCCTACGTGTAGGTCTACATTCTTAACGGACCGATCTTAGGAAACAAAATCAACGCCAGCAACGTAGTAGATTTTCAAGATGCGTATATATATTTACACTTTTTACATGGAATATATAATATTTTTAATGTATGGATATATAACGCGAACTACTTTAAAGAAAGACAAAATAAATTTCCCCGTGAGTTATAGCGTTAACAAGGTTCAACTGTACTGTTAAGTCTGGAACTTTGAATGAGCACGTGAAAAGCGTATTCAAAGTTTAATGTATATATATTGCTTGCTTTAGAATTTGTATTCACGTCTTTAGTCATTTTATAAATAATGTTAACCAGGTAAGAATAATAAATTAATTTCTCTTACCTTGCTCAGTAGCGCCGACAACCAGCAGTCATCCGATATATCGCAACGCACGCCCTGGGATAATATCCATGGAGGAGATGATGTATGTGACACTGCTTCTACGAAATAGTATTTTCTGGATATCTTGTTTAAAAACTAAAGCTGGAATATTAGATTTAGAATTAGTTATTCTATTAATTCAAAGCCAAGAAAAATAAGGTTTCTTCAGCCGATGCAAAAACTTTTAATGAAAAAAATTTCTAGGTTAAAATAAAACGGAGAGAGAGATACATGTCTTCTCCTCCGTCATGAATCAAACAGAATACTAAAAAACTGAAAAGGAAAAAAGAAAAACATCGTTAAAGTTCTACGAAAGAATTAAAGTTCAGTCCGGGTGTGTCTGCTGGAATTCAGAATGATAAGTAGGTCAACCGCAGCTGGAAGTGAGGTTTTCTTGTTCGGAATATATTCTTGAATAGATGATGAACGAAAATAAAGTGTCCTTGATTAAAACATATGCACTGAGAGGGCTTAAATGCCGATATGCGGTTTCGTAAGTCCGAACACCCCCCCTTAAGCCCTGAAGTGTTCTTTCATACATTTAAAATGGTTTTTCGATGCACAATAAATTTGGGCTTGGGGAGTGGTTTGGTAAGTAGGTCAGCGGTCATTGCTTCAGACTGAACATATTCTAGTCTTATCACCTTTTCCTCGACGAGGTGTCGTAATAGATGCCATCGCAATTCAATATGCTTGCTTTTGTTGTGGAATTTGTCCGTAGAAGCAAGCTTGATGGCTGACTGATTATCGTCAAATAAAACGATTGGCAACTCTTGTTGAAGATCGAGTTCTTTCAAAAGTTTGGTTAACCACTTGATTTCCTGAGCTGCACTGGCGGCAGATACATACTCTGCTTCAGCAGAGGACATTGCTATGCATGTCTGCCTTTTAGATTGCCAAAGGATTGGGTTAGTTCCCAATGTAAATAAATTACCAGACACGGACTTACGATCATACGGATCGTTGGCCCAATCAGCATCGGCATATGCTCTCAAGACAGGTTTTTCAAAACTCGTATATGTTAACTTTAGATTGATAGTAGTTTTTAAATATCTGATTGTTCTCTTTACTGCTTCCCAGTCCTTTACTCTGGGATTTTCGTTTCTACGACATAGAATATTTACGGCCGCGCAAATATCAGGCCTTGAAACGGTCGATATGTAAAGTAGTGCGCCAACCGCCTGTCTATAGTTAATATTATCCGGTAGGAGATTTTCATCATCGTTTAATTTAACATAACCCGGTTCCATAGGTGTATCGGTTGGTTTAGAATTTTCCAAACCAAATTTAATTATTAACTCATGAATTTTGTTTATCTGATCTAGGGTCATTGTGTTTTGGTCAGGACGATTAATGTTTATGCCTAAATAATACTTAGCATCGCCTAAGTCTGTGACAGGGTATTCTTTTCTCAATTGCGATATTAGTTTACAAATGTTTTGATCTTCCCCGGCAATGAGGAGATCATCAACATAGACAATTAGATAAATTGTTTCGTTATCTATGGTTCTCTTATACAGGCATTTGTCAATTGAGCTTTGGTTGAACCCTAATTTTAATAGCGAGTCATGTATCTTTATGTTCCAAGCTCTTGCTGCCTGCTTTAATCCATAAATTGCCTTTCTGAGTTTGCAAACTTTGTGTTCGGATCCGGGGACTTCATACCCTTCAGGCTGACGCATGTAAACTTCCTCCTTTAATTCCCCATGTAAGAAGGCAGTTTTTATATCGAGGTGTCTAAGTTTTAAATTTTTGTATAAGGCCATTGCTAAGAAGCTTCTTATGGTTGAATGAGACGCAACAGGAGCGAAAGTCTCATCATAATCAACCCCAAACTTCTGTGAGAAACCCTTAGCCACTAACCTCGCCTTGTATTTTTCTATTTGACCCTGACTGTTATATTTTGACTTAAAAGCCCATTTGCTACCAATGACCTTTGTCCCAGGTGGAACTTCTACTAATTCCCACGTACAGTTTTCTTTGAGTGAATTTATCTCATCTAATGTAGCATTTATCCATTTTTGCCTTTCTGCTGGATTTTGTATTTTCATTATGTCATCCCAGCACTTTGGATCCTTATTTTGAATATCATTTATCAAAAATGCAAATCTGTCGGGAGGAACCCCCCTGTTTGATCTGTTCGACCTACGTGGTAGGTTTAGTGGGGAATCTGGTGTATTTGTGTTCGCATCCTGATTTTGGATATCATTATCAGTATAACTATTTTCATCTTCAATTAATTGCACTGTCGGTTGCACGGTTTTACCGATTTGTGCGTTATTGTTTTGATTTGACACGTTATCTTTAATTAAATCATTATTTTCATCTTCTAAAAATTTTACTGCACGACTTATAACAATTTTCTTTCCGTCCGTGCAAATCCTATATCCCTTACTTCTGTTGTCATATCCGACAAATATGCCCTCTTGTGCGGTATCATCTAACTTTCCCCTGTGAGATTTATGAATATATGCATATGCACGGCAACCAAAAGTTTTAATGTTAGACAAGTCTGGCTTACGGCCAGTCCACATTTCATATGGAGTTCGATCGCAAGACGAAGTTGGGAGCCTGTTTTGAATATACGTCGCAGTACAGATGGCTTCCCCCCAAAACGAATTAGGCAAACCGCTTTCCTTAAGAAGACAGCGTCCCATCTCCACTAAAGTGCGGTTTTTCCGTTCCGCCACTCCATTTTGAGGTGAGGAGTACGGCACGGTGAATTGATGATCAATTCCCTCATTTTTTAGATAGTTTTCAAATTCTTTCCCCGAGTACTCTCCTCCGTTATCGGAGCGTATTGCCTGCACTTTTCTGCCAAATTTGTTGGCAGTCATTGCTATATATTCTTTAAATTTTGAAAATACCTCATCTTTACTACTCAATAGATATACCACAGTAAAACGACTAAAATCATCAATAAAAGTTAGAAAGTAATGTTTCCCCCCAACCGTAGCTGTTTGCATTGGGCCGCATAGATCACTATGGATCAGCTCGATTGTTTTCGTAGCTCTAAAACTAGCGGTTTTGGGATAAGGGCTATTTGTGAGTTTTGATGCTATGCAAACTTCACAATCATTACTATGTTTACAATCATCAATTTGAATCCCTGATGCCATATCTTTGTCAACTAATTCTTTTATGTGATTAACATTTCTATGACCTAATCTTACATGCCATTTATGCAGACAGTTTTTCTTTTCACAGTGATGTGTAATATTCACATTTTGTATCGGATCAGGTTTTACCTTACCTTCATATAAGTTATTATTTACATAACCCTCAAGATATGTTACACCATCATAAGTAATTTTGCATGATTTATTTTCAAATGTAGCTACGCAACCATTCTCAGTTGCTTGTTTTATGGAAATTAAATTGGTCTCTATTTCCGGCACGTACAAAACATTTTTTAATGTGATGGTTTTACTCGTATTGTCTGACATTACAGTATTTAATTTTACAGATCCATAACCGTCAGAATGTAATTCTTGACCGTTCGCAACAGTGACATTTGCGGAGGCATAATTAAAATCATGAAATTTACTTTTATCATTACAAATGTGTGTTGATGACCCTGAATCGACAACCCATAAATCTTTGGAGCTAGTACCAACAAAAAAGGTTAAGTTTTTATCCGCGTGTCTATCCTTATTGAAATTTTTAGTTTTAGAAGCATTCGCGCTTACGCTGTCTTGGGAGCATACAGCCGACCTATTAGGTGTACCAAAATTTTTATTTCTGAAATTGTTCTGTTTGATGTTTTTATTTTTATGCTGTAATTTCCAGCACTCATCAATATCATGAGAAGATTTCTTACAGTATTTGCCAAATTTATATGTTTTTTGCACATTAACTTTTTGTATTTTAAACGCGGAGTTTTGAATCGCGTTTTCGCTATTATACTGTCTCTTGTTAAATTCATCGATTAACTTCCCTCTTATAAAGTTCGGAGTGAGTTCATCCTCGTTTCTAATTTCCATAGCACAGATAAGAGTATCATAACTAGAGGGGAGGGAGCAAAGAAGCAGGGCGGCGAGATGCTGGTTGTCAATTACTTCCCCAATTGCGGTTAATTTATCACGCAATTGGTAAATCTTGTTTAAGTGCTCAACCATGTTACCAGACTCTGATAGTCTGGTTGAATACAGTTTGCGAAGTAAGTATAGTTTACTACACAAATTAGTTCTTTCGTGCGCATTTCTAAGCGCAAGCCAAATCTCTCTGGCAGTGTCCAAATTTTTAGTATGGACAATTTGGTCATCATCTATAAGTAAATTTATGATCGCCTTTGCTTTTCGATTTTTGTTTATAAAATCATTTGTTGTGGGATTGGGTGGTTCATTAATTATTATATCAAACAAATCTTCCTTTTGAAGATAATTTTCGACACGGAATTTCCAGGTGTCATAATTGTTATTGTTCAATTTTTCGACTATTGCCTCCTTTAAAAGGCTCATTTTATCTATTTAGAATCGGTACTGTAATTAATAGTTATGTTTTAATACTATTATGAAAATTGTTTTCAATAGTTATTTTTTACCGACTTTTAATGAGCAGCAGTCAGTGCTCATAATCTTTTATAAATAATGTTAACCAGGTAAGAATAATAAATTAATTTCTCTTACCTTGCTCAGTAGCGCCGACAACCAGCAGTCATCCGATATATCGCAACGCACGCCCTGGGATAATATCCATGGAGGAGATGATGTATGTGACACTGCTTCTACGAAATAGTATTTTCTGGATATCTTGTTTAAAAACTAAAGCTGGAATATTAGATTTAGAATTAGTTATTCTATTAATTCAAAGCCAAGAAAAATAAGGTTTCTTCAGCCGATGCAAAAACTTTTAATGAAAAAAATTTCTAGGTTAAAATAAAACGGAGAGAGAGATACATGTCTTCTCCTCCGTCATGAATCAAACAGAATACTAAAAAACTGAAAAGGAAAAAAGAAAAACATCGTTAAAGTTCTACGAAAGAATTAAAGTTCAGTCCGGGTGTGTCTGCTGGAATTCAGAATGATAAGTAGGTCAACCGCAGCTGGAAGTGAGGTTTTCTTGTTCGGAATATATTCTTGAATAGATGATGAACGAAAATAAAGTGTCCTTGATTAAAACATATGCACTGAGAGGGCTTAAATGCCGATATGCGGTTTCGTAAGTCCGAACAAGTCAGTCGTGACTGATAATTGAAAGCAGTGAAATTTATAACAATAAATAATTAGTGTCTCATATGAGCCGATACATCTCAAATCAATAAGCCAATTGAAAATTTCCAAAGGAAGAAATGAGATTTTTGGAGTACAAATAGTTTCAGTCGGATTTTTGCCAGCATTTTTGCCAAAATTTAGATAATGGGTCGAAAACGAAACTAAATTTTCGGTTGATGTATTATTGTAACCCGTATATCTCAATCCATAATCAACCTTTGATCACTTTTGTTCATTTCAAAGCTTTCTGTTCCCTTTTCTTTCAGAATATACAAATCTTGAAATTTTTCCTAAAAATCGTGAAATTTTTAAATATATCCTTACACATTTGGAATATATATGTATATTTATTTTCATAAAAGCATTCTTTTAGCAAAATTTTCGTATTTTCAGCAGTTTTGCTTTTCTAAAATTTCTTTCCTCTAATGTGTTCTAATGTCATTTCAAGTAAATATCAAACAAATAATCTGTCAGATGCGTATTTTTTGGTGGTTGATTCATTTATATTCCATGGGTTCCCAGTGTGTTCCATTTTCTTTCCATCATTTTCATTTTGAAAAATTTATTCTACAAGCTCTAACACGTTTCAAATTCTCCGAAAAGAAAACATCAGATTATCCTTAAAATAAGGAATATCTCTGTTAGTGAATTGAGAAATGTTTATAATTATTTTTTCCAGTAATGCATTGATTTATTTTGAATTTCAAAGGTTAATACAGGCAAAAGAAAATCTAGTATCTTCTTTAAATGTATTTAGAGTTGCTCATCTATTCTAATGCATTTCTTTTTCAAGAAAAATATATATGTTTATTGTCGGACGTTCTTCTCAGTCTGCACAACTTTGAAGAAAGTCCGTGGTAGTTATAGCTGCCACCACCGATATTACTAGGTGATATCGGTCACTCACTGTGAGGATTGTGTAAATGAACACTGACGTTGTCAATTAATTGAATTAACAGTTTATTTAGAATATATGTACACACTAAATACGCTATTTACAATTATATACAATTACAACTCGGATATAGGTGATCCGGTTCAACATTAAATTAAATACAGTAAAGGTTGGCTGTATACTATTCAAATTACACCTTCCACCTCACACTCAATGCACGTTAGATTCACTTTATCGGAGATCAACTTCGAATCTCCCAACGCATGCATACTCGGCCTACAATATCCGGCCCAGAGCACTAAGCATAAGGATCTCGGTCCTACACTACTCTCTAGGTACGAACCCAGATACGAACTGAACTGATCTGAGATAAGACTTGCTTTTCTCAAATCACTGTGTTTCCCCAATGTCAACCCCCTTTGGAGCTTATTCATTGGACGCATTCTATATTCCTCTCTTGATTAGTGACATGTTGCTTGTCTGTTCATCATCCACATACCTCACTGACGGATGAACACGCCTCTCAGCAATCTCGTCTTTCTCACTCACCACCTGTAGAGGATTACCTGTCAATTCTCCCTTCAACAAAGAAAGAATGTCACCTTGAAAATTCTAGTACACAGCCAGTACAATACACAAGAGATTAAGATAGAGAAATAACGGAAATTCCAATCTTTAGCAGAGGTGGTCTCAGAACCTGACATTTATTTTGATAAAATTATTTATTTTTCAAAATCTTCGTATTTTTAGCAGCTTTCTTGTCAAAAATTTCTTTCCTTTAATACATTCTAACGTCATTTCGAGTAGATATCCTATAAATAATCCGTCAGATGTACGTTTCTTGGTGGTTCATTCATTTGTATTCCATGCGAAATTAATGAATGAATCCCATGGGAATCCCAATGTATTTCATTTTATTTCCGCCATTTTGTTTTTGAAAAAAAATACTCTACAAGCTCTGTTCAAATTCTCCGAAAACAAAACAGCAGATAATCTTAAAATCAGGAATATCTCTATTCGTGAATGCAGAAGGGTTTGTAATTAGTTTTTGTATACTTAAGGATTTTTATTTTGAATTTCAATTTTTAATATAGAAAAAAACTATAAGAAAATATCGCACTACTAAAAGTTTTACAAATTATATCTACGATCAAACTTCAGTCAATTTTGTTCATTTAAAAGATTTTTGTTCCCTTTTCTTTCACAATATACAAATATTGTTAATTCCTCCTACAATCATCAACTGTTTGATGAACCTTACGCATTTGAAAAATATGTATATTTGTTTTGATAAAAGTTTTCTTCTTTTTTCAAAATTTCCGCATTTTTAGCAGCTTTGCTTGTCTAAAATTTCTGTTCTCTAATGCATTCTAACGTCATTTCGAGTAAATATCGAATAAATAATATGCCAGACGCACATTTCTTGGATGGTTGGTATATTTATACTCCATGTGGGGAAATATCACAGTGTATTTCATTTTGTTTCCAACATTTTCGTTTTGAAAAATTTATTCTACAAGCTCTGACATTCTTCAAATTCTCCGAAAACATACATCAGTCTATTCGTAAAATAAGAAATAATCTATTAGCGAAAGTTTTTTTTTTTTTTTTTTTTTTTTTTTCATATTTATTGATTTATATTTTTAATTTCAAATGTTAATGAAAAAAAACACTGTTAAATTTATAAGTTATTTTTTAGCATTTTTTAAAGAATTTTTTTGATGCATGTTATGTTTTTATTTAACTAATATTTGAAAACTCTATGTATTGTAACCTATACATCTCAATCTATGATTAAACTTTAGTCAAATTTCAAGTCAGCGTTTCATTTCAAAGTTTTTTGTTCCAACCTCCTTTCTTTTCTCAGAGTATTATACCAATATTTTAATTCCTCTTAAAAATCTTCAAATATTTGAAATATGCCCTTACACATTTGAAACGTATATATATATTTATTTATTTTGATAAAAGTATTCTTTTTCAAAATTTTCTTATCAGCAACTTTGCCTGTCAAAAGTTTCTTTTCTATAATGCATTCTAATGTTATTTTGAGTAAATATCGAATAAATAATCTGTCAGTTGCACATTTCTTGGTGGTTGATTCATTTATATTCCATAGGAAATATGCCAGTGTATTTCACTTTCTTTTCACCATTTCGTTTTGAAAAATTTATTCTACAAGCTCTGACAAGCTTTAATTTCTCCGACAACATACATCGGTCTATTCGTAAAATAAGGAATATGTCTATTAGCCAATACAGAAGGGTTTTTTTTTTTTTTTTTTTTTTTTTTCGTATTTATTAATTTATATTTTGAACTTCAAATGTTAACGAAAAAAAAAAAGTTAAATTTTTAAATTACCCTTCTGTTTTTTTTTTTGTTTTTTTTTTTTTGGGGGGGGGGTTACATTTTATATATTTTTTAACTAATATTTGAAGAACTGTATGTATTGTAACCTCAATATCTCAATCTATGATTAAACTTCTGTCAAGTTTGTTCATTTCAAAGTTTTTTGTTGCAATCTTCTTTCTTTTTTCAGAATATTATACCAATATTTTAATTCCTCTTAAAAATCTTCAAATATTTGAAAAATGTCCTTGCACACATTTGAAACGTATATATACTTATTTTGATAAAAGTATTCTTTTTCGAAATTTTCGAATTATCAGCAGCTTTGCCTGTCAAAAATTTCTTTTCGATTATGTATTCTAATGTCATTTCGAGTAAATATCGAACAAATAATCTGTCAGATGCACATTTCTTGGTGGTTGATTCATTTATATTCCATAGGAAATATGCCAGTGTATTTCATTTTCTTTTCACCATTTCGTTTTGAAAAATTTATTCTACAAACTCTGACATGCTTTAATTTCTCCAAAAACATACATCAGTCTATTCGTAAAATAAGGAATATGTCTATTAGCCAATACAGAAGTTTTTTTTTTATTGATTTATATTTTGAATTTCAAATGTTAACGCAAATATATATATAATACGTGGATGAAACCGCACACTTCATTTGTAGTTCCAAAGCATTTGGGGCCTGATGATTCAGCTTTGGGGCAAAAAATTACATTTGCATTCATTTTATTTATTTATTTATTCAGATTTACTCGTTTCACTATTTTTTTTTTATTATTATAATTCAATTCAATTCTAATTCTTCATTTTGGTTTATTGTTTTATTGATAAAATCCATTGGTGAATCTTGTCTACATTTAATGGTATTATATATATATATATATTGTTACATTTTTAAGTTACCCTTCGTTTTTTTTTTTTTTTTTTTTTTTTTTTTTTTTTTTTTTGTTACATTTTATATATTTTTTAACTAATATTTGAAAAACTGTATGTATTGTAACCTCAATATCTCAATCTATGATTAAACTACTGTCAAATTTGTCCATTTCAAAGTTTTTTCTTTTTTCAGAATATTATACCAATATTTTAATTCCTCTTAAAAATCTTCAAATATTTGAAAAATGTCCTTACACACATTTGGAACGTATATATATTTATTTTGATAAAAGTATTCTTTTTCAAAATTTTCGCATTATCAGCATCTTTGTCTGTCAAAAGTTTTTTTTCCATAATGCATTCTAATGTCATTTCGAGTAAATATCGAACAAATAATCTGTCAGATGCACATTTCTTGGTAGATGATTCATTTATATTCCATAGGAAATATTCCAGTGTATTTAATTTTTCTTCCACCATTTCGTTTTGAGAAGTTTGTTCTAAAAGCTTTGACACGTTTCAAATTCTCTGAAAATAAATACCAGTCTATCCTTAAAATAATGAATACACATCTCTGTTAGTGAATGCAGAAATGTTTATAATTTTTTTTCTGTATTTATTCATTTATATTTTGAATTTCAAATGTTAATGCAGAAAAAAATATCTCGTTCTGTCAATGTCTTTATAAGTTATTTTTCTGTTTTCGTTTATTAAGAATCTTTTAGCTACGTTTTATGTATTTTTAAACTAATATTTGAAAATAAATATGTATTGTAACTTATACATTTAAAACCACAATAAAATTTTTGTTCATTTCAAACTATTTTGTTTCCCCTTCTTTCATAGTATTATGCCAATATTTTAATTTCTCTTAAAAATCCTTATGTATTTGATATATGTCCTTACACATTTCAAATACATATTTATATTTATTTTGATAAAAGTATTCCTTTTTTTCTTCAAAATTTTCGCATTTTCAGCAGCTTGTCAAAAGTTTCTTTCCTCTAATGCATTGTAACGTCATTTTGGGTAAATATCGAATAAATAATCTGTCAGATGCACATTTCGTGGATGGTTGATTCATTTATATTCCATGAGAAATATTCCATTGTATTTCATTTTGTTTCCACCATTTTCGTTGATAAATATATTCTACAAGCTCTGACACGTTTGATATTCTCCAAAAACAAACAGATTATTCTTAAAATGACTAATGTTTCTATCAGTGAATATGGAAATATTTGTAATTATTTTTTCCCGTATGTATTGATTTATTTTGAATGTTAAATGTTAAAACAGGAAACGGAATATATAAAGTGACTTTATTTCACTTTTTAAATACAACTTTTTGGAAAATTTATAGATAAACACAACAATCATATACCGTAAAACATTCGAAAGCGGAATAGTTAAGGGCTGGATTTTGCCAATTTAGCAAGTACAATTATATAGCATTCCTATTGTAAAAACAATTAAATTTTTAGAAATCTCGAAAAATAAAATTTTGTTAAGAACACCGTAAAATACAAAATAACACACCTGATGCGTTTCGGACTGGAAATTTAATAGCCCGATTTTCTTTTTTAAAAATTCCAGTTTATTTATATTTTTTATTTAATTTCCTTCACCTTTTTTCTTTTCTGTTTCATTTATTCTTTCATTTTGGGAAAACTTTCTTTTTCTGCATGTGCTCATCTGTGATTGGTATTTTCCTTTCAACTAGCGCCACCTGTCGCTTTCTTTATAAGCTCTCCACTCTGATCTTTCTGTTCATTTACTTTGTCCGCTTTCTGACTCTTGTTTTACTTTGGCTGATGTCAGGGTATTAAATTTACCATCCCGTAATGTGGCCTGTATGTTATTTGGTATTTTATGAACAAAGTTATTTTATCTAATTGCGATTTATCGTCACTTTTTCGGTGCTGTTACAAATAAATTAAAAAAATAAATCCATTATAAGCAATTTCCGTTTTCACAGCATTTCGGGAAGATTACTGTAGACCATAAAACTTATAAAAATAGAATATCTAGAAACTGCAAAATATTTCGTTTTATACAGGCTTCCGTTTAGGCAATTAGATTTGTGACTTATTCCTTCTGAAGGAATTAAAAAATTTCTTATTATAAACAGGCTTCCGTCTGACAGTTAAATATGCCAGCTATTCCTTTCCAACGGACTATAAAAAATTCCCGCTATAGACAGTTTTTGTCTTCACATGTTTTATTGTTTTAAGTTTCACTCGATACAGACTAACGAACAGTATGTTACGAAAAACAATTTAAAATAATTTATGTATCATAAAAAATCGGGAATTATGACTCTCCGCACAATAGTTACTTAGGGCAGGTTTTTAAAGCCCCTGAAAATCACGACATTCCGCGTATATCGGGAGACTTGGTAACACTATTCAGAATACAGTCGAGTCTCCCTATAACGAAACTCCATACATCGAATTTCTCTATATAACGAATTTTTTGTAGGAACGGTCCCCTTTTCGTATGATTACATTAAAAACAGTCTCTATATAGCGAAATATCTATTTCCATATAACGAATTTTCTCATAAATTGGTCTTAATTTATTCAGTTTTAAAAAAGATTCGAAATCACATGGAATCAATTTTCCATCACTTATTTTTAATTTATCTTTCAGTGCTGAGTTTTTTTTATATTACTTATCTCCATGTTCTTTAAATCCAACGAATTCATCCCACTTTCCACACACCTTTCAACATCCTTCTCAAAACAGAGTCAATTAGCTTGTTACACATATAAGAAAGGAATCAATGAGAGGCACATAAGAGAGGCCTTCAAATGGAGGAAAATGTTAACTACGATGCGTAACAATTTTAAAATCAAAACAACAAAATTACAGATTTCTTCGTCTGAAATTAATGCAAGTCTTCCTTATTTGATTTTCATTAAGCATTCAAATAAATGCCTGTTCACTTTTTTTGAAACTGCTTAAATAATTAAGAAATAGAATGTTAGGTTAATATTTACTTTTAAACATTTCAAATTCTTAATTAAAAACATCAAAATTAATATTTGTTCTAAATTTACACATTAAATACAATTTTTAACATCATTTTCCATACATCGAATTTCTCTATATAACGAATGTTTTACTGGAACGATGAATTTCGTTATATAGAGACTCGACTGTATATCAATATTTATCTCTCCGAAAATTCCTCGAATATTTGAAATATATCTGTACACATTTGAAAAAAAAACAATAAATAATAATTTATATGTATACATGTATATATTCTCTTCAAAACTTTCGTCTTTTCAACAGCTCTACCTGTCAACAATGTCTTTCCTCTGATGCATTCTAACGTCATTTCGGGTAAATATTGAAAAATAATCTGTCAGGTGTTCATTTCATGGTGGATGATTCTTTCATATTCCATGGGAAAGATCCTAATGTGTTTCATTTTCTTTTTGTTATTTTGTTTTGAAAAATTTACTCTACAAGATCTGACATATTTCAAATTCTGCGAAAACAAAACATCGGTCTATCGTTAAAATAAAAAATATATCTCTATTAGCGATATGTTTGTAATTACTTTTCTTGTATTTACTGATTTATTTTGAATTTCAAAAGTTAATATAAAAAGGGAAAATCTTCTACTTTTCTTTAAATGTATCTAGAGTTATGTCATCTACTATAATTCATTTAATTTTCAAGAAAATCCTCAAAATTTTTTCTTTCTTTCTTTCTTTTTTTTTTTTTTTTTTTCTTAATATGATGTGATTTCTATCACACACTTTTTATTTTGACATCAACTACTATGTTTTACTTCCTAATTTTTTTGTATATTGCGCTATAGCTTATAGATATACCTTACATCTAAGTGTTTTAATACTTTAGACGCAGTGATAACATTTTCTATGCTTTAAATGTATATTAAAAAGAAAATGAAAGCTTTTTTTTTTACAGTCATTTCTTTGTCTTTTTAAAGAAAACTTCGTGACTAACATCACGAGTGAAAGCGTCCAAAAAAGACTTATTTTCATGTAATCATTGTATAGATTTAGTTTTTATGAATAAAAATGTAAGCTATCATTTAAAAATAATGCTATACGAATTACAATTTCATTAAGTGTTACGCCAGTTGCTTAGTTTATATATATATATATATATATTTCTCCATATTGCCATGGAAATAGTTTCTTTGTTACAAACGCCAAAGGAAAAGCACATTTTCATTTTTAAGATACAGTTGAGAGATTTTACAATGAATTGTCGAAGTAACGTTATTAATATTATTGAATGAAGTTCCACTCTTTTGATCACCGTATTATTGCAAACTTATTTTTTACTCGAAAGTCCCCACCCCCGTGGTTAGCACGTTGGTTCTGCTAGTAGATTAAAAAAAACAATTTAAAATATTTTGAAAACCTTAAAAATTCCATAAATTGATTTGAAAAAAAATCGATATAAAAACTGATATTGTGAGAAGTTCAAAAGTTTAAAAATTAGTGTTAAAACGAAGTCAATTGTGCACTGAGAAAAAAAAATATCCCGCCTTCACCTAGAATGAATAGTTAGTCACCTTCTGAATATCTAAACTAGAACTACAGATGACCGAACTATGCGAATAGGTTAAATAATTAAGTTGAATAGACGAAATGACCTAGCATTTCTAGTCTCCAGTTTTCTAGGTGACGAAACGATATTGAATTATTTCGGTAACGAGAAATACTCGCTTGATATCGAAAATGGTTTCATAAACTAGAATTACAGTTACTAAATCAAACCTTTTGTGTTCGCATCTATTTGCAGAGATTTTAAAGTAAGTTTGACAACGAGAATATAGGTAAACTCTCTTGAATTTTTGTAGTAGACTCTAGAACTCTCGAGCAAAGGGAGATAGAATTCATAAGGATGACATGAAACTATTTTTTTCTTGGGCTACAATTATAGATTCTAGATGTCAGAACTGTATTTTTTCTCAGTGCAGATGATTGCTACCGTCAATATGACGCCTGTGTTATTCATTGATAAGTTTTACCTTCATTAGTACTGAAATATACCTTGCAAATATTACGCTATAGTTTGAATATTTTACCCTTCGCGTTTATCTTTGAGTAAGTGTTAAACAGTGTCTTAAATTTAAATAGATTTTTGGGAAGCTTACCTCATCATAAAAAATTCTCACTCCTTAGTCAATGACTTATCTAGTACTCCTTATTTTCCAAGTATTTGGAAATCTTTAATTTAATACTTCTTTTTTTCACTTGCTTTTTAGTTTTTGTTTTGCTTGTTCTCCGATAGATGTCGCTACTTGTCCACCCAGTTGTTTTGGCTGGTTTCTTCTCATTGGTTGCTTTTCTTTAGGCGGGATTGTTCCCATAGCGGGTATATAAGCCTGCGTCTCTCTGTCTCTTTGCTCAGTTTTGCTCATTTTTAGCTCGCTGAGTTTTGCACTGATGAAGAATCTCGATAGTAGATTCGAAATAGCTATTTGCTACCATCTCATACTTTATTTGTGCATATCTAATCGTTGGTTTTCTATCTTTAAAAAAAGCGTCTTAAATATTTATACTGCTACTGCTTCGCCATAGAAACCAGTAATCTTTTATTGACGCACGACTCGTCATAAAGACAAATTGCTAAGTAATGTCATGGAATCTGACTAACTGTCAAAGATTTGTAAGACGTTTTTAAAATTGGATTATCTTCTCTTCAAAGGGAAGAAAGAGTTGGACATAAAAGAAAAACTGCCGAGCACAGCACAGTATAAATCGCATTTCAGAATAATTGCATCTCTTCCAAATCTCTTGCGCAATACGAAAAGTTAGAATTCACTTTGAGTTAACTGCCTTTGACTTGCCGCAAGAACTGGAGAAATCTAGAGTAAACGTCCAATTAAGAAGTTCTTTTCCGAGGTTGGAAGACGCTCGCACCGACTGTTGCTAATTTACGTTCATTCATAAGAAAGAAGTATCAAATTTAATAAGGTTTTCTATGGTTTTACTTTTCGGAATGTCTTGAATACAATCTGAATATTTTTTTACCTGTATTCCCTTGCTTGTCTCCCTAAAACAGTGGCATAGCAAGCGGGGGGCGGTTCGCCCCAGGCCCAGGTGTCACCCTCTAAGGGGGTGACACCCGATCTCTTTGTGGAAATCTATATATATATAATCTTATAAGATAAAAAAAACAATTCTGAAAGAAAATGAAAATTCTAGCGCACAACGCAACAGATGATTTTTTTTTTTTTTTGAAAATGTGATTTTTTTTTCTAAATAAAATATGAACCAGAGAATAAAAACTAACCTGTCCAACGAATGGGTAGCGAAGCAAATTTTGAAAGAAAAACTTATCTTCTACATATAGACACCGCATTAGCTTATGCGGATTATGGGTGGACTGATGTCCTGTTGTTTTTTTATGCAGTAGAACAAAAGGTAAATAAGGAATGGTTTGATTATTTATTTCAATAATGTAGAATTGCGATTGAAAAAAAATATGATGGATGGGACGTGGGGGGGGAGGGTAACACTCTGGTAAATGGGGGTGACACCATTTATATCCGCCCCGGGTGTTACCCATTCTAACTACGCCACTGCCCTAAAATTTTGTGGTTACTATAGTTAAGAATTCAAATGCATCTATCTGCCTGTATGTCAGTCTGAATGTGACAAAAATTTTGTGGCACTGTATTTCAAACACTAATGCACGGAATTTAATCAAACATCATATCCAATCCAGTTATAACTAGACATAAATTTGATAATTCATTTTATGTGTATATCACATAGAAAGGGGCATTTTTATGCTATAATTTTTCATGATTTCTAATATCTATATATCAACTTGTATGGGATAAATTTCACCAAATTTAATATGAAGAGACTTATTACGAAACAAATAATTTTAATGAAGTATAAGATCAGTGTCATTGTCTATTATTTTCCTTTTTTTTTTTTTTTTTTTTTTTTTTTCATGTGTGTGTTAATCTTGTATTTTTAGGTTTCCCAAATCAGAATCCTGCACAACTCTAGTTATTATCGTCCCCGAAAATTCTATTTGAAGCCAACCCCAAATCGTAAACGATTCCGACGTATCTATATTATAAAGGCCAAACGTATCTGTGCGCAACGCATACGTCATTTTGCGAATGGCAATACTTTCAAATTTTAAATGAAATTTCGGTGTTCCAATTTTTGCTACAACAAGTTTTTAAACTTCTAAATACCGAAAATTTTTAATTTTTACACCATTGTGTAGGGGAAAAAAAATGTACTTTTAAATGAAATTTGTTTGAAAGCTGTATCATAATTTGTCTTTGAAATATTAATTTTTTTGTAGTTTTTAATACCTCTTTTCTAATGGTGGCAGCAGGAGTACTCCATTTCTATTAAAAGCAAAGGA
The DNA here is from genome assembly GCA_964019185.1 of Maratus speculifer. Lineage (NCBI taxonomy): Eukaryota > Metazoa > Arthropoda > Arachnida > Araneae > Salticidae > Maratus > Maratus speculifer. Next base: position 55,271,418 of record OZ025289.1, read on the forward strand.
AAAAAGGGAAGAAATTGATTGCTGTATATGTTGCCATTTTCTCATTAAAAGGGGAAAAAATGAAATTTAAATATGTTCTGTTGTAAAACCCGGTTAATTTTGATTTCATTTACAAAATTTGATTTACACGTAAAGAAATATCAATAGTTTAATATCTGTTTCAGCTAATACCATTGAGACTTCAGTTTTGAATCAAAGTGATCAAATTAAAATGTCAATTTTTACTGAAAAAGTGAATACAGATACGGAATGTGCATTTGTAAAATTTGATGTGATGAAAATGATGCCGGGTTTAGATTTCATGAGGAAAAAACTATGGTTGAGTCAAATTTGAATAATTTTTGCTTTTTTTCATTGTAGAATATCAATATAAGAACCTAAATTGATAACTTTATCATAATAACAGATCTTTATTATTTTTTACTGTTTACATGTACGATTAAAGTTTAATTTTAACAACTTCTACAACTGAGTTTTATAGAAATAGTACAGTAAAACCTCTAAATAACGGACAGCTTGGGAGCGCAGAAATTGTCCGCTATTCGGAGGTGTCCGCTATTGGGAAAAACTCAGAGACAGAAAAATTGCTAATGAATGCTTAATGTTTCATTAGTCGATTTTAATATGTCCTAAAACCTTTATTATATGATTAAACCAGAAATTAAAATAATTTTAAAAGCAATAAAACTGAAATAGAATTGTGCGTACCTTTATCCTTTGCTTATTACAATCTTACAAAAAAAAAAAAAAAAAGTGACAAAAGTATGTTTTTACTTGCGATTACATGTAATTTGTTTTTCAATGTGAAGTTTTAACTCTGTCAGTAGTTTTAATCTTTTAAATCATCTTTTTCTAAAAATAAATAAATAAATAAATGTATAATTGTTTATTGTGCTTCTTCAAAGCATACAATCTCCAATAATCCGAGGGCGGGGGGGGGGGGGTATGTAGGGGGGAGAGGGGATTTTCTCCAGCTCATCACCACATTTAGGGGAAGATGGGGATACTTGAGCCATTTTTTGAATTTTAATTTTTTTAATTTTTTTATATTTTTTTAGAATAAAATAAAATATTGAAAATGAAAATATGATATTTTTTCTTCAACTAAAAACCACTTTCAATTAATTTTGAACTATTTTTCTATGTATAATAAATGTTTATTTTTTGTTTTACATCGTGGCTCAAGTATCCCCATGGCGGGGATACTTGAGCCATGCTGAAGGGATACTTGAGCCACTAAGGAAAAATACCTACAAAAGTAATTTTTTTCGCTTTATTTTTGCACAAACATTTTACAGAATGATAAATTATGAAACGTAAAGTCCTTCAAAACCAATTGAGAAAACAAAGCTAGTATACGATCATTTTTTGTCGTTAAAACTGGTTGTCGGAGGATAATTTCAACTTGAGTTATAACGACAATAGAAACATCCTCAGTTCAGAGCCATTTAAATTTGGAATCTGCAATTCTTCGTGCAAATTTCATTTTCAAAATATTAAGCACTTATCCAACAAATATTTTTACAGTTTTCTTTCTGGCATATTTTATTAGTAACCAACCATCAATAGAAGGTTTTCTTTTCACATCATCACCATCATTGACAGAATTTTCCTCTAATGATATTGTCGAACTCATGCTTTTAATTTAGTAGCTGTCGGAATTTAAGCCAGATGTATCATTCTACTATTTCAAACACTTTTTTGATTTCACAGGAAAAGATTTTGTCTTCCTCTTTGGCTCCATGCAGGTAAGTTTGAACTGGGATTTTTGTTGCTTTTCTTGTGTTTTGTGCACTCTTTTTACCAATTTTTCTTCAATTTTCTTAGTTAAAAAAAAAGTTACAGCAACAGAGGTTACGATTTCAATATAAAATATTAATCTTAATACGTTATATTAAAAAATAAATATTTTAATATGTTGGACCTAACTAATTAAAGTATTAGAGATTATAGCCTGTAAAACCGTTTTAAAAAGTTATTTTAATTTAATGAAAGTTAAATTGAAAACTATGTTTACATTTATCTAGACAGGCTATTTTGTTAGTCAAAATGAAAAATAAAATAGATATTTTCATTTAAAAAATATACATTTTTAAACATTTTTAGATCGTTATTTTTTTAAGAAAAAAAAAAATAAAATGAAAAATTATTCTCCCTTTTATCCCGAAAAATATCTATTAGTGAATATAAATGATGTAATTTTATTTTTTGTTTGTTTCACCCATGTTTAATTTCTAGTGGGGATGGTTGAGGCATGGCTCAAGTATCCCCACTCTCATTGGCTCAAGTATCCCCACTATCACTATTTTTGTTTCCCAGAGTTTTACTAAATAAAGCATGCAGCTATTAGAACTATTTTAGACTCAAATTACAATTGAAATTATGCTTATTGAATGTATGTATATAGTTGCAACTTTGAACAAAACTTTGATTACAAAAAAACAAAAAAACCATGCACCTAAATATTTACTTCAGATAGTGGAAAAACAACTATTAATCACTATACTTCAAAATGGTACCAAGATGTGTGATTTCTTTTTTACGTGTTCAGAACTACAAATATGTTATCATATTGGCAGTTTTAGAAAGAAAAATTAACCAACTGTAGAGATAATAGGGGTGGCTCAAGTATCCCCTATGCTCAAGTATCCCCACTCTCCCCTATCTGTGATCACAGTATTTGTGATACATTGCCCTGATAAATTTAGAAATATTTTAACTTTTTTTCTTCATTAAAAAATAATTTTTTATTCTTTTTTGCCAAAATTACTGTCCGCTATTCGGAATGTCCGTTATTCAGAGGTTAAACATACAAAAATTTAGGTTTTGGGAGTGGGGATTGGAAAACTGTCCGTTAAATAGAGGTGTCCGCTATTCGGGAGTGTCCGTTATGGAGGTTTTACTGTATTTTGTTAATTTGACGTTAAATATCGTTTGTTTAAGAGTTAGACTAATCAATATAAAATGCATTATTTATACTATAACTAATTTTTTTAGGTTTATTGTAAATCAATGTAACAGTTCCTTTTTAAACAGTTTCTTTCGTCGAAATTCGACGGGTTCTACCTTGTTTCAGTAAAAGTTGAATTGAAAGAAAATATTTCAACCATATCTACAGAAAATATTTTCCATGTACATGATCCATAGTTTATAGAAATTATGAAAAAAATGCTATAATTATATTTCTATTACCGATTTATATTTGCTATGTAAAAATATATATATATATATATATGTTCTCATCTATATTAAGTTTCTAGTTTTTTTTTTTTTTTTTTTTTTTTTTTTTTTTTTTTTTTTTATCGTAAAGATCATCAATGAGAATTCATTTGAACAGGAGGAGAGATTGTGATAATTATGTGCAGTATTTAAAATTTTAGTTTTCCGTAGCGCTCTTCGCAGTGTTTTTTTTTTTTTTTTTTTTTTTTTTTTTTTTTTTTTCAATGAAAGAAAGAGCAATAAGGCAGGTAATATCAATCAACATGGTTACTGTTAAATATTTTCGCATTTAAATTCTTAAGAGCGATCACATTAAATATGATTATGCTAAGTGAATAACAATTTTTCTTGTTTTTATTGTTTTTGTAAAAACTGTATCGAGAACATTTGCGTAGAAATTAAAATAGTTTAACTTTCCTATTATTAGTATTTTTTCTCGATTTGGAGAAAATATTATTGACATAGTTGCGCGAAAAATTTCATAATATTTTCTCTTTAATGAAATTATAACAAAATTAAAAACGTTTCAATGTGAATACCAAATTTTGAAACCAGAATAGGAATGTACTTACAATTCCTCTATAAACACGCTTCAATAAACACACGTTCCCTATAATAAACATACTTTTTCGACGAATGATTCATTTATATTCCTCGAAAAACTTTCTCGCTCCCTGCCTTCACGATTTTTTTTCTGAAGTCAATTCAAATGTTCCGATACAACTCAACTCTAACTTGAAGAAATTTCCATACATTCTTGCAACTTTGATTTTTACTTCAAGCACAATGAAAAAGTTGTATTTTTCATGTAATTCAATTTAAAAAATATGTATGATTATATGTGTTTGCATGCTTTTTCTGAATTCATGTATTTATCGATTTATTATATACTATGTGAAAAGCCGCAGATAGGACAGATGAAAAAAATTAAATTAAATAAGAAATTTTTATGTGTTATATTTACTTGAAAAAGGCTTCGAATCGTTTGCAAGTATGGATAAATTATTAAAGAGAAGATTCTAATTTAATTTTTATTCATGTGTCGAAGTTATGGTTATTAAACTTTAATGTTTATATAAAACTAGCAAGCTATGCCCGCTGCGCTGGTCTCTATTTCCAAACGAACCTTGACTCAAACAAAATGTCGACTTTAAATTTTTATTTTAAAGCAGTATAGACCATCCTGGAATGTCCTTCCGCATTGCTGAAAACGAAGCCAACGCCATTGTACTATTGTACGCCTTCGAGAAAATTTGGACAATCAAGCACCATATCTTTTATTTTATTAATTATAGTGGAGTTTCGTATGAAAATGAGACCGTTATGACAACAGGAATCAAAATGCTCTCGAGTAATCACACTATTACATTAGAGGGCATTCCAATGATTATGAGATTGATTATCAAACTGTATTAACTTTTGGATCGTACATTATCATTTCTTAGTTCTTAAACTCCCGACATCTGAACTTACACCATGTGTAGTTCTGGTAGCCCACATACAATATCCGTACATGTTACATAACATTTTTTAATAAACGTCCTCTTCTGGCAGGTCTACAGTATCGTAATACTAATAATATATATTCTACATAAAAAATATAAGAATTAATATTATAAAAAATATTTTGCTTCTAAGACGTTGCATAATAACAAAAACATTTAAAATATATTAAAACATTTTTATTTACATGTTTCAACTCATTATTAATAGAGTCATCCTCAGAATGTAAATAGAAAAATAAAAACCACAAATACAATGAACGTGAAAATCGGAATAAAGAGTTATTGAAAATAAATAAATTAAATGTATCACGCTCTTTTTAATTTGATATTATCCTTGGTCTAGTTAAATAATTGCCGTGTAAATTGTCTAACCATTCAAGCCATATATTTATAACGATACACTATCATTTCGCATCCCAAATATATGGATTGAATGGTTAGACAATTTACACAGTAATTATTTAACTAGACCAAGGACAATATCAAATTAAAAAGCGAATGATACATTTAATTTATTTATTTTCAACAACTCTTTATTCCGATTTTCACGTTCATTGTATTTGTAATTTTTATTTTTCTATTCACATTCTGAGGATGACTCTATTAATAATGAGCTGAAACATGTAAATAAAAATGTTTTAATATATTTTAAATGTTTTTGTTATTATGCAACGTCTTAGAAGCAAAATGTTTCTTATAATGTAAATTCTTATATTTTTATGTAGAATATATATTATTAGTATTACGATATAGTTATTAATGGATGTAATCAAGACTTACTAGTGTTATTTTTCACATTCAGGTCTACTGTAGTTTCCTATCTACCTTGATCTGTTCCAACAGAGTATATAGAGTAAAAAATTTAAAGAATTTTTGACAGATAAAGAAGAGTGTTTAACTTATATAACTACTAGCAGCCTTTGCCCGCTACGCTGGTCAGAACTACGCTTGGTATCTCACGAACTACTGGATTTTAAAGAATTTGCTTAGGATTTGGTTCGGTAGATTATTTTGTGCTGTGATTAATACAAAATCCAGACTTTGCCGAAGACGTCGCCAAATTAGGAAAATGTGAAGTATCTCACGGACTACTTACTGGATTTAAAAGAACTTGCTTAGTAACGTTCGATTCCAAACGAAAAAATACACTAAAATATGTTATCAGTTGAAAAATATCTGTAAATTCTGATTTTAAATTTCTGATTTTTAAATTCTGATTAAAAAAAGAGCGAATTTTTAAAAAATTCGCTCTTTTTTTTACCCCTCTCCCCCTATCTTAGGGGTGGATTTTTCGAAAATCTCTTCTTAGCGGAACTCGCTGTTTTTTTACCCCAATTTTCAAGATTTTCGGTTCGGTAGAATTTTTTTGTGTTTTGATTAATACGAAATCCAGACTTTCTTTTATATATATAGATAAGGATTGGAAATTTCAGGTTTTTGCGCCGAAGACATCGCCAAATTAGGAAAATGTCAAGTATCTCACGAACTACTGCATTAAAAAAAAATTGCTTAGTACCATTCGATACCGAACGAAAAAATACACTAAAATATGTTATCAGTTGAAAAATATTTGTAAATTCCGATTTTTAGAGAATTTTTTAAAAGTTCGTTATTTTTTCTAACCCTCCTAGGGGTGGAATTTTCGAAAATCCCTTCTTAGCGGCACTCGATGTTATAAGAAGTATTTTTACCCCAATTCTCAAGATTTTTGGTTCGGTAGATATTTTTGTGTTGTGATTAATACGAAATCCAGACTTTTTTTTATATATAGATGTATTTTTGATATATTTTGCCTCTAGTTTAATTTTTTTTCTAATATTTATCTCTTAATTTCACTAAAATACTTAAAAAAAATCTGAAATGGTATCAAACAAAATATCAAATAGAATCATTTTACAATATTACTTAATAAAAATTATGGTAACTAACATTACTCAATAATAATTAGCATGAATCATCAAAATTTATCATTTAGTTTTCCCCTGTAAAATAGCAATTGTTTTCAGTTAGGAATAGGATTAACGGATTTTGAACTTATTTTATAAGCGAAAATTTTCAGAATTTTCATTATTTCATTTTCAAGATATCATATATTTCATCATATTTTCATTATTTCATTAGTTATATATTTGAGACTTCCACAAAAGTTGCTCTATACATTTAGCTAACACATTATGCAAATTACAGTTTGATTGCGTTTACGCATGCTAAAGGAAACATTATTTAGTAAACCTGCTCATTTTTCATACAATTTTTAATATTTTTTAATGCTGATTACGGACCCATGGGATTTCGGAAAAAAATCTCCATGGAAATATATAACTTGTACTATTATGTTTATGCATGTGGAGCTTCAGAATAACTCCTCATGCATTTGAATAGATATTTCATAAAAAGTCTAAAATCGCAAGGAGCCGGCACCTTTGGCCATACAGTGTAGCTAATTTGTTAGAAAGAAAATCATAATTTACGTTACATTTATATATTTCTTTCAAAGTTTCTCTTATAAAATTTAATATCATAAAATATTATTTTTTACCTTTCTCCACCAGCTAAATTTTTTATTAATAATTTCAACGAGGGCACTTTAATAATAATAATAACTGCGTGCTCTCAAGCGGAATCATATTAATCATTATTTCTTATAGGGATTATGATCATATGAAGCATTAAAGTAAAATTATTGTAATTATCATTAATCATAAATAATTATAATAGATAATTATCATTTCGTCTTTCACTATAAAATATCTATTTTATTTAGTTAGACTAAAAGAAAAAAAATGAAAACTTTCACAATTCAATGCTTTAGAAAACTATTTCAGCATTTTAAAACCTCTTTTCTGGTCTAAAAATTTTCAGCTTTTCTTTTTTGTAAAAAATATAACAATTATCATTCCATGTTAAAACTGTTGTTAGCTTTCGTTTTTTAAAACTAAAACAAAATCACTTCACCTTTTTCATTCACGTATAAAAACATTTCATATTTATTTACTTAGAAAGGTGTCACAAATAAAAATTAAATTAAAAAGTTGACATATTTCGGTTCATTCATAAGAACCGTATTCATAACACATAAAATCAGTAGAAAATAATATATATATCAGTAGAAAATATATTTTCTACTGATTTTATGTGTTATGAATACGGTTCTTATGAATGAACCAAAACATGTCAACTTTTTAATTTAATTTTTATTTGTGACACCTGTTCTAAGTAAATAAATATGAAATGTTTTTATAATTATCATTCCGTTCATCGCTACAAAATAGCTGTTGCTTTCAGTTTGTCTCAAAGGAAAAAAATCTTGAAAAACCTTCATCTTTCAATATTTTAGAAAAATATTTCAGCATTTTAGAACCTCTTTTCTGCCTAAATTTTTCAGTATTACTTCTTTGTAAAAATTATAACAATTATCATTTCATTTTCCTCTTTAAAATAGCTGTTGCTTTCAGTTTGTTTGAAAGAGGTTAAAATTGTAAATCGTGATATTTCAGTATTTTAGAAAAGTATTTCAGCATTTCAGAACCTCTATTACAACTTGTGAAATTTCAGAACTTTTTCAACCCTAAGTAATTTTAGAGCTCTATTTGTTAAGCTGTATCTTCATATAATTTAATCTAAGAGTCATCTCAAGTATAATACAGCAAAAGAAGTACTTGTCAAATACACTTTTGTTGACGAAAGATTTATTTATATTCTTCTAAGAACATTCTTAAGAATTTCCCCTTACTTTTACATCTTTTTTTTTTCTTTCTTTTTTATTCTGCAGTCTATTTAGATGTTTCGGTGCAACTGAATTCTACTGTTGAGAAATTTCCATATTTTGTTAAGATGCTGATTTTCACTTTCGGCACCGATGGGAAAGTTGTATTGTAATTTAATTTCGTACGAAGGTTTTCTTGTAAGAGCGTGTATATACGTGTACTGCATTTATGTATTTATAAATTTATAGTATACTTGGTGAAAACACTCAAACATGATGAGGGAAATAATAATAAGATTTTTATATTTTGTAAATAGAAAAAAAAACTTAGTATTATATTCATATAGCAAAAATAACGCAAGTTAATTATGTATAATTCATATTGTTTCGAAGTTGCAAAAGAACTTCTTTCATTAAATTTTAATTTGATAGATACATTTAACATAATTAAAAAGTAAAAAAATTAAAAAAATTAAAAAAAAAACCTTGAAATAACTAAAATGAAAATAAAAGAATTAAAAGAATAAAAAAATTATTTAATATAATAATAAATAATTTACAATGCAAAGAATAAAAAAATTATTTAATATAATAATAAATAATTTACAATGCAATAATTATCAACGATAGAATAAGTTCAAAATCCGTTGTTCCGAAAATGAACCAAAAAAAAAAAAAAAAAAGAGGAGCTGTATCCAAATATAGTAGTACGTGCGATATTGTGTATTCTATATTGACACTAATGAATGGATATATGGATATAAACCCTTATCTTTACAAGGGGTTTTGAGTTTATTCTATTGACGATAATTTTCAGAATTTTCAAACTATGTTTTCGAGACTTTCTCAAAAGTTACTCTATACATTTAATTAACACAATATGTAAATGAAAATTTGATAGTATCCACGCATGCAAAATGAAAAATTATTTAGTAAACCTGCTCATTTTTCATAAAATTTTTATTATTTTTAAATTCTGATTACAGGGTATTATGTACAATGTTGTTTGGCATATTTTCTGAAAAGAGCATTTTTTATATATTAAGAACTTTGTAAATTATAAGTAAAATGCTTGGCAAAATTTGGAACTGTTTTCATAAAAACCTTAATTTCTCTACTGCTATACATGCTTTCTGTCCTCATAAAAATGAACACAGTTTATTACAATAGACCACTTCATCATAATCTGCAGTTTGGAAACTTTTGCTACATTAGTTTCGACTTCTTTATCCAAAAGATATTCGTTCTTTTTCAATTTGTTGACGATCCCCTATGGAGTTTCGGGAAAAATTCTTCTCGGATATGTATGACCTGTGCTATTAAACTTATACACCTAGAGTTCCAGGATAATTCCTCATGTAACTTTTTAGATATTTAACAAAACATCTGAAACAAGTGGGTAATCACATGTGGCCGGTCACCTTAGGCCATAAAGTGTACAATTTGGAATGTACTTAATTTTTTTTTTTAACTTCCTTTCCAATTACGACATAGATGAAAGACTTTTTGAGTTTTGAGCTAATCATTTTCTAAACATTCCCTATAAAAAGATGTGAAATCTATTTCAAAAATCTTACATCTCTAGGGAAATCATCTATTATATCATTGAAGCCCTATTTTTTTATGACTTTTACCCCTTCTCGTTTTCAATTCTCTAAAAAGTTGTTTTTTTTTTTTTAAGATACATTTCCCCCTATCATAATATTCACATCTACAGCCCAACCTCCCCAAAGGACTAATAAATATCCATATCTATGATGTAGCAGGTTGCTCGGCTTTTTATCGACATCGTGTGTCTATGTAGATGAATTTGGTCGAACATCTTAACATTGAATATATTTTGCACTTAACTTTAGATATACAGTCGAGTCTCTATATAACGAAATCCACCGTTCTAATATAAAATTCGTTATATAGAGAAATTCGATGTATAGAGAATGATGTTAAAAATCGTATTCAATGTGTGAAATTTGAACAAATATTATTTTTGATCTTTTCAATTAAGAATTTGAAATATTTAAAAGTAAATATTAACCTAACATTTTATTTCTTAATTATTTAAGTTGTTTCAAAAAAGAGAATAGACATTTATTTGAAAGCTTAATGAAAATCAATTAAAGAAGACTTAAATTAATTTCAAACAAAGAAATCTGTTTTTTTTTTTTTTTTTTTCTTTGATTTTAAAGTTGTTACGCTCTCAAAAACATGCTCAAATTTTAGCAAGGAATGAAAAATTGTACTTAACATTTCCCTTCATTTGAAGGCCTTTCTTATGTGCCTCTCATTGATTCCTCTCTTAATCTGTATCTATCCAATTGACACTGTTTTGAGAAGGATGTGGAAAGGTGTGTGGGAGGTTGGATGAATTCGTTGGATTTAAAGAACAAGGAGAGAAGTAATAATAATAATTAAAAAAAACTCAGCACTGGGGATAAATAAAAAATAAGTGATGGAAAATTAATTCCATATGATTTCGAAGCTTTTTAAAACTGAATAAATTAAGACCAATTTATGAAAAAATTCGTTATATGGAGATAGATATTTCGCTATACAGAGACTGTTTTAATGTAATCATGCGAAAAGGGGACCGTTCCTACTAAAATTTCGTTATATAGAGAAATTCGATGTATGGAGTTTCGTTGTAAGGAGACTCGACTGTATTTTGCACTTAACTTTAGATATAATTGATTATTTATTGCAGGATGTTTAAAAAATAAAAAAGAATTTTAAAATTGAAAAGTTTGCACAATAACAATTTGGAAATTGCACATCAAGCGTAGCAAGTAAGGGGTGCGTTTGTACTATAATGAAGTTTTAAAAATAGTCAGATATTGTTGTAAGAGTATTCCGTACTTCAAATACAATATAATAGCCGAAATTCTTTTTATGTTGATGTAAATACTATCTGATTTCTATTATACAGGCAGTAATTTGTTGTAAACTTCAGCAACATATATCAACTTCATAATATGTGAAATAGTTTAATATAATCAAAATGCGCCCCAAACACTGTTTCCACCTACATACCATTATGTAATGAAATATTATTATGTGACCCTGTAAATGAATAACAAATATTCTTTGCACAACTGGTTGTACAGAATTTATATTGTAGTACATACTTCACAGATGCATATCAATTTTATTATGTTCGGAAACGTGTAACATTATAAAACTTGGAACTATTTTTTTCCCATTTTCCATAATGTAACGGAATACTTTTGATTATCCCTGTAATTAAAATATGCATCCGACTTTCATAAAATTTAAAATGAATAGACAAAATTATGGAACAATTATATATTTTAAATATCAAATGATTCGGTTGGGTAGTTTTTGCTCTATTATATGCGGACGAACAGACAGACAGACGGATGGATTGAACCACGACCATAGGTGCTACAAATTTACATAATTACGAACGCACCTAAATACAAAGATTAAATAAGTAATATGTATACATATATATATATATATATATATATATTAATATCGTTGAAAATGATTCTTTAAGACATTTAATGGCTAATGGTACTAAATATCGTGTTCCTTCATGTACTAATATCAAATCAATCATTAAACAGTTTAATTTAGATTTAGATCTTTTTATTTATAAAATTTCGATAGACTGCAATAAGCCTCTGGAATACTTCACTGAATGGAAACTTAATGTTTTAGATAAATTAAATATTGAACTTTATAGGAATATCGTAACCTTCAACTTAAATTTTAAACAATTAAATGATGAAATAAAAAACTTACAAAATAAATTTATCATAACATATGTCGATAAATCTCCTAACAACTATGCTTTCATATGTAAACATTATTACTCTACATTATTAAATCAAGCAATAAATTCTAGTTCAAATTTCATTAAAACAGATATTGATACTATTATTAAAAATAGACATATAGCTCAATATTATCTATACTATTAACCGCAGTAAACGTCTGTCTGTCTGTCTGTCTGTACCGCTAAAAACTTTTCTCAACGGCCGAGTGGAGTGGCGCTCTGGGTGTCTATCGACTCGGGACGATTCGGCCTTTTGTGATAATGAATTTCGAGAAAATCGCCCGGTAATTACCCGAGATATTAATTAAAAACTGCCCGGGAAACGTGACAAAAAATCCAAGTTCCGAGACGGTTCTCTGACGGAGCTCTCCGGTCGAAACTAGCTTTCCGCGGATGAAGAACCACGAAGGTGTCGAAAATACGAAAATTAAGGAGTTTTACATAACGTCGCATCCGCGCTGCAGATTCACGGATTTTAAAACAAATTACATATTCTTGAAGGAAATTTAAACACCTTTCTGACTATCTATTTGGTTTCAAGAAATACGAACATTAACCTTTTGAAAAAAACGTTTTCCCGAAAGCTTTAATTTTTCCATTTTTCTCCGCAGAATTTTCGACCGAAAACTATTGAATTTTAAAACGATTCCATCCTTTTTAATTTTGGAGGCACGACAAAGAAAAAAAATACCCCCTCAAAGACGCTTCTGTCTAATTTCCAACGGTGTGTTTATTTTTGAAATATTCTAATATTAACCCTTTGAAAAAAAATCGAGAAAAAGAGTCTCCGATCGTACAATTTTGTTTGCTTTTTCGACACTTTTTCCGCTCATATTTATATGAATAAAATCCCTAATTTTCAATATTTCTTTCCCATCATTATACACCTTTTAGTGAATACATCGTTTTGAGTTGTGTCAAAATTTCAAAAAGATACAACGGTTAGAAGTATTTTTAAATCTGTAAAAACCGCGAAATTACGGCGTAAAACGGGCGATTTTTTTTTTCTGCCATATTTTTAGGTAAAAGTATCCCTTAAATCCTGTATTCTTCAATGATCTTTATATGTGTGTTTGGGGTACTAATTTTACACTTTGCATAAAATTTTTGAAAAAATCGGGAGGCCGTAACTGTATTTTAAATAATATAATAGGCGAATTTTTTAATTTAAATTATTAAATGTGAAAAAGGAAAAAACTAAAAATTAAAATTTTTGTACAAAATATGCATATTTTTACACGAAAATTATACTCGAGGTTTTTTTCAAAGTGTGTAATAGTAATACATTGCGACCTCACTAATCCGACACTCGGTAATCCGTATATTTTTAAAATATCGTTAGAGAACATTATTGCAAATAAATAAATTTTAAAATTTGACATTTCTTTAAAATCTTCATAAAAGCAGTTAGAGAATACCGTGGTACAAGTTGCACCACTATTTTGAAACGCTACAACAGTTAGAAGTATTTTTAAATAAATAAAAACCGCGAAATTACGGGGAAAGAACGAACTTCTTTTTTTTTTTTTTTTTTTTTTTTTGTTTCATATTCTTAGGGGTGCGCGGAAAAAAGGTCAACGGAAAAAACGTCAACGGAAAAAACGTCAACGGAAAAAAGGGCAACGGAAAAAACGTCAACAGAAAAAAAGGCAACGGAAAAAAGGGCGACAGGTAAAAGCTTATGGATAAAGACAGCAACTTTCATATCTTTATGTAAACTTTGACCAAAAACATTCTTTAATTGACAAAAAAGGGGCAAACGTGAAAAAAAAAATATATATATATATATATATATATATATATATATATATATATATATATATATATATATTAATAGGGTGGAAAAAAAGACACAAAAAAATTGTTGTCTTGATATTTAGAATGTTCAGACGGATAACAGAAAAAGAGTCGAAATTTTAAAGTTTAATACACAAAAACTAAATTTGGCAACATGCAGCACAAACCATTTAAAATAAAATTTAAAATATAACGAAATTTGTTATGGTGGTTCTATTAATAAAAATAATTACAAGGCAAGAAAGAGACAAGGTTGGAAGAAAATCATGGAAAACTCCGAACTATTTGGCCGACGGATGCGATTGGGTTCGAACCCAGCACCTCCCGTCCACCAGCTTCGAGAGCACAACCTCTTAGCCACTGGTGGGGCGGATTTGACAAGGGGGGGGGGGTATTTAGAAACCATAAAGTCGAATAATGCTTTCATTTATCGATAAATGCAGGTGGCCTTCCAGAAAATGCGGTCCAAAATGGTGTTTTCGACAGAATTTTCGCACGCGAAAGCCTGATAAAGGTCATCGTGAGAAAGCACAACCTTATAACAAAATGCAATTCACTTGTCGAAAAATGAAATAATATGTTTATACATACAATTTTTTATTCAATTATTATTATTATTATTATTATTATTATTATTATTATTATTATTATTATTATTATTATTATTATTACTATAATCAATAGAATCACCATAACAAATTTCCTTATTTTTTTAATTTTAATTTAAATGGTTTATGCTGCTGTATCCAAAATTGAGTTTTCTTGTGCCAAATCTCCACTCATTTTCTGGTATCCTCCTTAACATTCTAATAACATAATTAAATATCAAGAGAGAGAAAAAAAAAAATCCATTTTTTCCATCTTATTTAAAATGTATTTGTACCATTTTTTTTTTTTAAATTTTTTTTTCATTGCCTGTTTTAAACTTTTTTCTCTCTCCAAAGAATGTCCTTGGTCAAAGTTTGCATAAAGATATGAAAGTCGCTGTTTTTATACGTAAGCTATTCATCAATCGAGTTGAAATAACCGATACACGTGTACTAACCGATACACTTATATGCTTACTTGAAACATAGAATCGGTATTCTATGTATATCAACTTTCGATTTATTGAAGAACTGACATTTATTACTATTATTTATTGTTGCCGTTTTTACCTGTTGACCTTTTTTCCGTTGCCCTTTTTTCCGTTGACGTTTTTTCCGTTGCCTTTTTTTCCATTGACCTTTTTTCCTAAATTCATTTTTAGGAACAACTTTACTTAATTTCAATATTTCCTTAAAATCGGCTAATACCATTCTTGGTAATCCACTTTTAATGAGGTATGAAATTTTTGGAAAAATATGGCTATCAGAACTATCTTTTAAATAAAATAATAGGTGTAACCATTTGCAGAACAACAAACATATTTTTATAAATATTAAATCTTCATCTTTTGTATAAACAGAAACAATGTTTTTCGCATTGCGCATGCGTGCATTTAGCCAAGCTACGCCGATATGAAAAAATCGATGGGTTTCTTTATATCCACATAAAAGAACAATTTTAAGTAATGAAAAAACAATTATGAAAATTAATAAGAAAGTATTTTTCTTAATGCACTTTGACGTACGGGAGGAATATTTACGAGCACGAACAAAACTAACAAGGAAGGTCTCCATACTGGGCATACCAAGAATTTTTTGAAAAAAATACTAATTAAACTACTTATGTATGTAATAAAGGATCAGCCAAAATTAACGGCGGAATTACACTAGAAAACCTGTAAAAAAAAAAAAAAAAAAAAAAAAAAAAAAAATACTTTCAAATATTTGGCGTGAAAAGACGAAAGTGTCACGCGGTTTGGCGAGCAGCACTTTTCCCCGCCAAAAGCAAACGATTTTAATGCAACTGAAAACTTTTGGATTTTTAGAATGCGCGTAAACGATATTTAATGAATTTAAACATAAAAAATGAGAGAATTTAATATATTATATACATATAAATATATTGTATTGCTTATATATATCATTTGTTGCTGTAGTTATTTTATTACCTCTGGGGAAAAAATATTTTTAGATATTAAAAACTCTTATTCAGAAAAATTATTTTCATACATTTAAGCGTATTCTAAAATAAAAGCGAAATGTTTCCATGGCAACAAAAACAAAATTGACAATGCTCAACTGGACTTTGAACTTGAAACAATTTTAATTAGTTTAAATTTAAATCTCAAATTTTGATGGTTAAATTTGAATATAAAATCATATAAATATCTATATAACGAAATTATACTTAAAACAAACTAAAACTGACAGAACCAAAGATATCTAATTTATCTGAACAAGTTGAACATGAAACTTTTTCCTTTAAAAATGTAATTGACATAAAAAACATACTTTGAAATTGCTTTTTATCGCCAACGGATGATAAATCGCCAAATAAAGAAATTTTCATTCTTTTTTTACGGACAGGAAAGGGAGGTTCCGCCGAAATTTTTTTTTTATAAACGTATATATCCTCATGAGAAGATCATTCTGTAATTTTTTCAAAATTTTCGGAGTATGCCCGTATGGAGACCTTCCTTGTAAGATTTGTATTCGGCATTTTCCCGCACGAAATTGATTATCATGTAGGGAGCATCGAAACAACTCAACTCTTTCCAGTGTTTCAACTCGAAACTTTATACGAAGCGCCTGCTTTAAAAATTGTTCCTGTTGAAATATCATAGAAAACTTAATTAAATTTCTACTAATTATATTGTGAATATTTTTTAACATTCAGGCATATTAGTGAAGTATATGGACTAAAACGGATTAATAATACAGGTTGTGTAAGTAGATTTATTTGTAAACTGTAAAACTGAATATTTTGTAAAATTATATTATAGAAAGATAACTATATTCAGAAAAAAAGTTATTCGAGGAAAAGTCTTAAATGCTTTTCTAAATAAAATAATTTGAAAGATATAGATACAAAATATTACACATAAAATGTCTCATTATTTAAATGAACCTGTTTTTTCTTTGTGGTCAGCGGTAACGATCGCCTAGTGTGCACTGAATCAAGACAGCCACAGGATGATTGATGGTTTGTGGTCAGCGGTTAGAAAACGCAAGTGTGCACCGGGCCTTAGAGAGATTATTTTTTTCAGAAAGGGGCCTCTAGCGGGCGAAGCTCGCTAGTAAATTACTAAAATTAAAAAATCATAATTATAACTATCCTTACATTGTGGTTATTCCAAAATTCCATAAAATTCCTATAAAGTTTCGTACTATAACTATTGGGTGTAATACTTATAACAATAATGCAGGTAAAGAATTATTAACAATACTTACAAAAATGATAGATATTGCAAAAACTAATAATAAATTCTATAGTATAAAAAATAGTTTACATCTTGTAAATAATATCAAAAATTTACAAAACATTAAGTACATCAAAACATATGACTTTAATGATTTATTTAATACAATTGATATTGCAGATATGTTCAGGATCATAAATTTATTATTCAAGGAATATAGGAATTCTCTAAACATACATGTATCTTTATCTTACTTCAAATCTTTAACCAAATTTATTCTTTATCATAATTATATATTATTTAATAATACAATATTCAAACAAATAGTCGGTCTTCCACAAGGTGGGATTGTATCATCCATCTGTGCTGATCTCTACTTACATTATTATGAACGTAATACTTCTATTGTTAATTGTTTTCTATACAGATATTTTGATGATATAATAATTTTATATTCTAAAAAGTCATCTAACTATTCGCTACCAATCAAATACCACAAAAATTTAAAATACAGTTATAATGATATGCATAATAATACAATTAACTTTCTTGATCTTAATATTACGCTTTCTGATAATAAAATTCCATTTGATATTTATGATAAACGTAATGACTTTCCTTTTAAAGTAAACCTCTTTACTCATTATAATTCTTGCCTACATAAATCTGTCTATGTCAATATATTACTTAATTTTGCCCATAGAGTTAAAAATATTTGTTCACATAATTTTAAAATGCATAATTTAAAAACTGTACAAGAAACTGCTATAAGATATGGTTATCCTTTACATTTGGTTAAAAAAATATTATCTGTATAAACATTTATTTAGTATTAACTGTCTATTTTCTCTTCAACCAATATTACCATATGATGTTATTGAAAGAAACTCCTATAGTCTTTAATATATAATAAGTTATTACATGATCTTAAAAATAATTAACACATTGCGTAAAAAAATGTTTTAAAAAAATTATAAAAAATAAAAATAATACAAAAAAATAAAAAATAAAAAAAATAAAAAATATGAATAATAGGATGGTTGGGTGGGTTAGATGTTAGATTACGGTGGAGGGCGGTGTTGTCTGGATAATACGCAATGGTTAATTATTATATATTTAATAATAATAAAATAAAACTTTGCACATAGTATTAAAGTTTATGTTTACCTAAAAACTAATATGCATAACTTAAAAATGATCAAGTTATTGAGATAAGCTATGGTTGTCTATTGTATTTGTCTTTAAGAAATTATTTGTAAAATATTAGAATAGAAATTATTCTTGGAAATTCTTAGCTAATAAATAATTTATTTTTTTCCTATAATAGAGGGCAGCACCATAAGCATATAATTTAATTAATATATTAATCCTTTAGATGGCAGCACTAAAATAATTTTCCGCTAGAAGTTGTAGTAATATTCTAGTTAATTAATTAATATAGTAAAATTAATAATTGATTAAAAATAAAAATATAATATTTCTAATAGTAGCATCTATTTTTTTTTCTAAATATATTATGAATTATATAGTATAACATATGTTTTACTAATTTTTATAATTATTGTTACAACTTTATTTTATTATCTATGTGATTTATACTATGACCATAACCGTGACTGTTAGTAAGTCACATGTAGTTTGTATCTGATTGCACTGCAAATGTTGCTAGGATATGGGTAATGGTAAATATCTTAGTATATATATCCTTTTTTTTAATGGAATAATGTATTATTGTTATTTTGTCATATTGATTTTACTTTCTTCTATGTGTATCTTTCTACTAGTTTGTCATCTGAATAGCTTCCAGCCAGTCGGGTGTATTGTGAGTCGAATTCTTAGCTTTTGATGAAGTAGTTTAATGAAAAAGCCTTCTACTGCCTTTTTATCCATTTCTCTTTCATTATTTTGGTAATCTGCCTTCTATTTCACTTCAAACTTCAACTGTTTTCAATAAGATGATTGTAAAAATACTGGTTTCATTGGTTTAATGTATGGTAATATATGAATTACTCTGGTTATGTAATGTCCATTTATCCACATATTTCTTAGTAATTTGGTAATCTGCCTTCTATTTCTCTTCAAACTTCAACTGTTTTTAATAATATAAATGTAAAAATACTGGTTTCATTGGTTCTTTTATTGGTATTGTCTGAATAACTTTGGATGTATTTATAAAAGTATTTATATATATATATATATATATATATATATATATATATATATATATATATATATATATATAAACCGTAAATTTTGTACAGAAAAACTAAAAAGCATTTCATAGTTAAACCAATAGATACTAATTTTTTTTTTTTTTACCTATAAAAATGCTCTAAATAATTTAAAAACTTTTTTTTTTCATTTTTAATTCCAAATAGAAGTCAGATTAGGATGAAAAAATAATGAAAAAAACTGGTGATAAGTTATAATAAAATAAACTTTGTAAAAAATCAGCATAAATTAAAAAGAAACACAGGATGTGTTTCGAGCTTATATAATAACAATTCATTATCAGCTGAAGCAAATACGTGCCGATTAGGGGACACGATCAAAAATGTACTGAGAGATAGAGAGTAGAGATAGCAAAAAGTGCGACAGGTGATGGGGAAAAAAAGAAATAAAACAAATAAAAATTAATGAATCAATCAAAAGAACAAAAACTATTTATATATATAATTATTATTTTTTTTTCTTTCCAATAGTATATCCTTAACTGTATCTCTTCTCTTTAACTGATAGTAAAATGAGATTGCACACTTGTATATTTTTTTTTCTGAGCACGTTGGTGACTTTGTATATTGTAAGTTTTTTCTCAGTTCTATTTTTAATGGTCTAATAATTAGGGCTAATCGATTTCTTAATATGAATTAGACTGTATATAGGGTTTTATATGCCCTTTTTAGCACTTTCCAACAAAGTTGAAAAGTGCTTATGCATTCGGTTTGTCTGTCCGTCTGTCCGTCTGTCCGTCTGGCCGTCTGTCCGCGCTCTAACTCCCGTAAATATACTCGGATTGCTATGAAATTTTTATACGTTATTGAGGTTTACCCTAGCACGAACCCTAATGAAAATGAAGTATCTACCGTGATTAGTTTATCTACAGAGAGAATCAAAAGTTTCCCATTACATTACGGCCTATGGGGAAAAATCGTTAATATACTCGGATTGCCATGAAATTTTAGGACGTTATTGACGTTTACCCTAGCACGAACCCTATTGAAAATGAAGTTTCTATTATGATTAGTTTATGTACAGGGTGAATCAAAAATTTTCCATTACATTACGGCCCAAGGGGGAAAATCCTTAATATACTCGGATTGCCATGAAATTTTAGGACGTTATTGACGTTTACCCTAGCACAAGTCCTATCGAAAATGAAGTTTCTACCATGATTAGTTTATCTACAGGGCGAATCAAAAGTTTCCTATTACATTACGGCCTATGGGGAAAAATTGTTTCAAAGAAATTTTAAAGATGTTATACCCTGTCAAACATATTAAAATATGCATTCTATAAAATATAAGGTGAAAATGTATCTATTACTCATATACAGGGCCACACAAAAGAATTCCATTAGATAATGGTAAAAGGGGAGATTGTGTGTGACATATTTTAAATATATTAAGCTTTTTCATGTATAATAAAATTGATATATGTCACTGAAGCTTAATATAAATTATACGCTACTGTCTTGCATAATATGAAGTACATAGCATTTACAGGGCCATATAAAAGATTTCAGTATAATAGTATAGGATAATAGTATATTCTTTTCGAAGTACCGTATATGTGTCCGATGATGGCTGATGGAGGGATGAAATGCATTTTAATTATGATATTCGCGTTTATATTTCGCTAAATATGTGCACATTATA
Source organism: Maratus speculifer (assembly GCA_964019185.1). NCBI lineage: Eukaryota > Metazoa > Arthropoda > Arachnida > Araneae > Salticidae > Maratus > Maratus speculifer. The sequence goes on from OZ025289.1 coordinate 55,292,602, forward strand.
TGGTGTGTATAAATGTTATAGTTGATATACAGCATACAGGGCTACACAAAAGAGCTCACCAACGTTACTGAATATGAGCGTAAATTATTTAAACGTGGTTCTTAAATAAGCTATGCATTTTTACGCTGAGCTGCATTCAATTTACTGAGAAATGTTTGCAGAATATAGATAAAGGGATATACAGGGCCACGCGAAGAATTCGGTACATGGACGCCTATGAATGATGATTTATGAGAATGTGATTTCTGTTGTGTTAAAAGTGTTTTAGTTTAAAATAAATATTAGCCTAATGCTGACTTGTAATAAAGGTACAATGTAAACTACAGGGCTGAACAAAAGTATTCAAGTTTCTTTCCATCTAATAGTATGAATTGCTGAAAAAGAAATTTCAAGCTACTGGGTATTTTCTTGCTAAGCTAAATTTTCCCATTATATGAACTGACATATGAAATACAGGGCTGTTCTAATGTACTGGAATAAATATTTGGGTATATTTCCCTAAATAACAAAGTTTTGTTAAAGATTTCATTAAGTGTTGGAAAGTGCTTCATAATCTATGCTTAACGCATGATTTTTCTTACTTGTTTTCTACATTTTTCGATTTCGATTAATCGGGCAATGTAGAAATTCTGCCTTAGGATTTTTTCCTGATTTCTACCTCAAAAAATTAATCTTAATTGTTGAGTCTACATGGCATTGCCTTTGATAACGAGCCACGTACCGCAATCTCCAGTTGTATTTGTAATTGTTCCAATATTGCTAATTCCATTTGATTGTCTTATCATGTTTAAATTTGTTACATTGAGTTATTCTATATTCATTTTAGATGTTGAATTGTAATACTAAGTAATGGTTATATATATATATATATATATATATATATATGTATATGAAGCGATATGGCGATTTTCTATTTAAATGTGTGAGTTCTCGTAGAATACCATCTTTGCTGTATAATACGTATATTCACTTACGAACCAATAACAGGGTGAGCAGTCGTCATGGTAAGCAATGGATTTGTTCGCTTAGGTGTTTCTCCGAAATAAAGGCAAGTCAATCGGTTTCTAATCTTTATTTATTTAGAGCACAAAATAAAGTTATTCCACCGGTCACCATTCCACACAATTAACACTAAAACCATTCGCTCTCAAAGCTGCGTCATCTCCATGTCCTAAATTATCGGAAAAATGAGACGGGCATTTTAACAAATCAAAGATCAGCTGCATTCTGACGCTCTCCTATCCTAAAATGAGCTTCCCACACTCTACACAAAAACTAGCCCCTCCCCTTGTCAGCGTAAGCAATTTAAAGACCCATTAGGATTAATTTCAATGCTAAGACAGCCCACATCACCATCTCCTATTGGTAGTTGGGGCGTGTCCTCTTGTAAGAACTACTAACTAAGAGCTTAATAACACAACCTGTTCATACGTAAGCGCAGGAAAATTTTCCAGCAGACGATTTTAATAAAACAAATTAAAGTCTCGATAAATATTCCAAAAAGGGAAAATGAACCTCTACACTGAAAGAAAGATTTCGCAATCACTCCCACTCTTTTTTAAGAAAACAATCAATAGATTATTACTAAGTTAAATAAAATAAGATAAAAGAACTTTAGCTGTTAAAATATTACTACATTATGAAAACTGAAAATAAAAGTATGTTCCATAAAGTTAGAATTAAAAACTCAGGGCGGGCGAAATGGCGCAAATTTTTTTTTTATTTATTATGTATGTATATATATATACATATATATATATGTGTATGTATATATATATGTATGTATATATATATATATAAATGAAAAGAAACAAAAGGTAAAAGAATTACGAAAGTAATTTCCACGTTGGAGAAAGGAAGGGAGATAATGAGAGATCATTGACAAGAATACCAGAATTTTTACAATTAAAAATTAAAATATGTTTCATGAAAATTTAAGTCAGAGGGAGAAGCTGGGTAAAAATATTTCTGACCGCGGCAAAATTGAAAGAATAACTGGAAGCCCAACAGTGGATTTAGAGCAATCAAGGGTTCAGAGATTTCTTTATTTTGTTTTTATTGTTATAATTTTCCTATTATTTTGAAAACACTATTGTCCTTTGCGTGTGCTCATTTCAATTCACTTGAGTTCAAAGAGTGGGCTCACTTGTCGCACTCTTTACAATCTCTACTGCATCTTTCAGTTCCTTTTTGACCTTGTCCCCTTACGGACATTTATTGGCTTCAGCTGATGACGAACTGTTATTAATTTTAGCTCGAAACGCATCCTATGTTTTGTTTTTTATTTATGGTGATTCTTTATAAAGTTAATATTTTTTATCACCCTGATTACAAGTCAAGTGATCTTTAATCCAGCTTTGCACATTATAATGAGTATTTGTATGTGTAGCATTTGTATCTATAGCAGTGTCCTCTATCGACGACAATAATATCTGATATTTCTGTGCCTTTAAATTTTTAGGCTCTCTGTCTGTATATTCTGTATCGATACGTGATTAATAAAAAGTAACAATTCTTAATATTTCCTTACGGACACATATTGGCTTCAGCTGATGACGAACTGTTATTACTTTTAGCTCGATATGCAACCTATGTTTTGTTTTTTATTTTATGGTGATTTTTTACAAAGTTTATAATTTTTATTATTCTGATTACAAGTTCAGTGACCTTTGATCCAGCTTTGCATATTATAATGAGCATTTGTATGTGTAGCATTTGTATCTACAGCAGGGTCATCTATCGACAACAATAACATCTGATATTTCAATGTCTTTAAACCTTTAGGTACCCTCTCTGTATATTCTGTATCTATACGCGATGAATAAAAAATAGCATTTCTAATACCTTTGAAATATACATATATATAACTCGTTATTTTTTATTTATATTTTATTTCTAACTTTTATGCGTTTAAAATATTTTATAATTGCAGTGCCACATCCAGTTGGCATATTTTGGAGCATGGTTTGCCGTCTAATTAGCCCCATTGTTGTTGTAACTTGTATCAGTTGTAACCCTAAAGAATATTTGGCGATTTATTATCTATGCCCGACTAACAGAAAACTAGCTTTGAAATAATTTATAATTACCTTCTAAAAATATATTTTTTAAATGTATTGTCATCGAAAACAGAAACCTAGGTACATAATTTTTATAATTCTTGTATACCAGGAATTGATTTTTAAAAAAAATTACAAAATTATTATTTACATACGTGAACAAATTTAGGTGAATAAAATAATGCAAAAAGCGTTATTATTTTTTTTTAAATAAATGTCGCAATATCTGCCTTAAGCAATATCCACCAACCTATGAATGTGGTTTTCAGTAAAATCCATTATCTATTTTTGGTCTAATATTAAAGACTGAATTTTTAGTATTCCAGATCAGTTTGAATTTTATTTCCCTTTTTCGTAGCGTTTGAATTATAGACATTTTATTATTAGTCAACCACATATTAGACGCTTGCAGTGCATTCCATTTTTAGTTTTTTTTTAAAAATCAGACATTTTAATACTAATTGGTCACATGCATTAGACAATTGTAATGAATTACATTTATAGCTTTTTGTTTAAATTAGACATTTTAATATAGGTCGATTACACATTGGACAGTTTCAATGAATTCCATTTTTAGCTATTCTTTAAAATTAGGCTTTTAATGTTTTTAATGTAAACATCATTAAAGTAAATACCATAATATAGACTACCTAGCCGAAAATAAATAAATAAATAAATAAAACTAGTTGGATGTGCCAATCCCAAAACTTTCTTCTATCTCATACGTACATTTTAATATTAAAAAAAAATAGTTACTCATTTTAATGCTTTATTAACTTTAATTCAATACCATACCAACTTTGATTTTCATGTTAAATTTCTGCTACAATCAATTAATCGGAGTAAAAACGAATTTTCGTCTCTGCACGAGCCGATGGACAATAGAATGATACGCAGATTTTTTTTTTCAAATTCAGGGAGGACGTACTTGCCTTACCAAAAAATACTCATATACAAAAAAATTTGTTCAGTTCTAGAACTAACTTCATACACTTTTATGCGGTGCAATATTGAAAATGGTATAAAATTCGCTATTGCAGCGCCCCCTTCCGGCGGATTTTTTTCAGATTCAGGGCGATCCAACTAGCCATAGCCATACGCTTACACAAAAAATTTCGTTCAATTCGATGCATAACTTCATATACTTTTGGTCGGTACAATATTGAAAATGGCACAAAAGTCGCGATTGCAGCGCCCCCTTTCGGTTGATTATTTTCAAATTCAGGGGGGACCAACTAGCCATAGTCATACACTTACACAAAAAATTTGGTTAAATTCGATGCATAACTTCATATACTTTTGGTCGGTACAATATTGAAAATGGCACAAAAATCACGATTGCAGCGCCCCCTTCCGGCGGAATATTTCAAAACTGAAGGAGGACTTGCTTGCCACAGCCAAAAACATTCACAAAAAATTTGGTTCAATTCTATGCATAACTTCATACACTTTTTGATGGTAGAAGGGCGACATACAGACCCACAGACACACGGACACACAGACACACGGACAGACAGACATTTTGTAAAAACATGTTTTTTTGAATCTCTGACCCCTAAAACGTGTAAATCCGGTGAAAACCGGCAGTCGAAAAAAATTTCGATTACAATACTTTCTTCTATTGAAGATAGAAGAAAGTAATAATACTAGTACTAATAATATTAATGATGATTTTTTCTTTTTTTTTCACTTTTTTCAAGGGGTTGATTGGTGAATGAAATACTACAATGATTATAGTTATATTGCTTAAAATACACGAATTGAATTATTTTGCACATAATTATTTTTTTCAATACAATCGTTATTTCGCTACAATGTAATTTAGCCTTTAAAAAAATACGTCTATCTGTGATAAGAAATGAAATTGAACGAGAGACGTATAATCACACACATACCGCTCGATGCCTGTATCGTAAGATATATATTTCATTGACGTTGATGTGCAAACGATCTATGAAACAGCGAAATTATTTTGATAATACAGTCTACTCTCGTTAATTCGAAATCGGGTAATTCGAATCTTCGCTTAATTCGAACTAAAAATGAAGTCCCGAAATTTTCAATGGTAGAATAACGTTAAAAATTTTCATTAATTCGAACTAACGAGAATTCCGATTTTTCATTTTTCTTTTCTTTCTCGCGGATTTCAGATCATTTGAATAACCTTCTTTCTTTGATTTTTGAGAAAATTGTTCCGAACGAGTATACATATAATCCAATCCATTTAATATCCACTTCCTTAGTGTCCCGTCTGTCCATCAATGACGTTTTAAATTTTTCTTCTATCGTGCTTGTTTCTAATCTTTTAATTAGTTTACGTATTTATACATTTTAATTTAATATCAAGTCATATTCTAATGATAACAGACGAAAAAAATTAAAAAAAAACACTATAACATTAATTAGTTTCCGTATTTATACATCCTAATTTAATATTAAGTCATATTCGGATGATAATACACGAAATAAATTTACAAAAACACTATAACATTAATTCCTTTGTAATAGCACCATATTAAGCATGTTTTAATTTCATATTTCCCATAATTCAAACTTCGGATAATTCGAACATTTCGTGTGGTCCCGACAAGTTCGAATTAACGAGAGCCGACTGTACCTATCTATGTTTTATACACACATATATTAACTAATTTATCTTGAAATAAACAATGTGTAAATACTTAATCGTTAATTAAAATTATCTTTAACCCTAGAATTACCGAAAATTTGAGTCAAGTTTTATAAAAAATTTCCCACCAGAATTTTGATTTAAAACAGTTTAATTATTATTTAACATACGAATTAAATATTTCCAACTGAGCGAAAAATTGTCCAGTCCGGGAATCGAACACAGATCCTTGGCTTACAAGGTGAATGCTTTACCATTTAAGCTAACTGGGCGCAACAACCGGTGAGCATTTTTCGCTCAGAAAACCTTGTAGATCATAAAATCTAGTCTGTCATATAGACAGCTCAACAGAATAGACCGCAGGTAAAGAAACTCCATAGAACAATGGACGCGTAGATATACTATTATTTTAATACAATCGTACTGATTGGTAAAGTTATCATGCGAATTGAATATTTCCAACTGAGCGAAAAATTGACCTGGCTGGGAATCGAACCCAGATCCTTGGCTTACAAGGATCTGAGCGAGAAAATCGTGCCCAGTTAACTTAAACGATGAAGCATTAGCTTTGTAAGCCAAGGACCTGGGTTCGATTCCCAGCCTGGGTAGTTTTTCGCTCAGTTGGAAATATTTAATTCCTATGATAACTTTACCAATATCAGTATGATTGTGTTATAATAATAATATATCTACGTACCCATCGTTCTGTGGAGTTCCTTTACCTGCGGTCTATTCTGTTGAGCTGTCTAAATGTCAGACCAGATGCTATGACTTACAAGGTTTTCTGAGCGAGAAATGCTCACCGGTTGTCGTGCCCAGTTAGCTTAAACGGGGCGCATTTTCAGAAAGAATCACGTTTTGAGCACCTTATCGCCAGAACAACGATTGGCGCGGAGTTGAAGACAATGCTACGAACTCTTTCTTGTTTGTGACGTCAAACGCCTAGCGAAATGCAACCCTTCCTTCTGCAAAGAGATCGCGCTTATTGTTCATTTGTTTTTCCGTAAATGTTATCAAGCAAAGACTATAATATGATGAAATGTTATTCACCGTTATTTACGTTTAAAGCAAAGAGCTTTTTCTGATTAAAATGCTTTAAATTTCACAGAACATTAAACATAGTTTTTTTTTTTCCTCAATTCAAAAATATTATTTCTTTAACTCGCTATGTTCGAAGAAATTAATTAAAAACAGTAGTAAAGATTCGCTTGTAATAAATATAATTCTATTAATCATATGTTTTATGACACATTTGAATGTTTATTTTGTGTTTGGCGATGCAGCTAGCTGAATGTTCTCGCTTTCGCCAACTCGCCAAGGCTGGTGCTCAAAACGTGATTCTTTCTGAAAATGCAAACGGGGCACGCATTAGCCTTGTAAGCCAAAGTTCTGGTTTCGATTCCTGGCCTGGGCAATTTTGTGTTCAGTTGGAAATATTTAATTCGTATGATAACTTTACCAATCAGTATGATTATGTTAAAATAATAGTTTATTATTTAACATTTTACTTCCTTGTATCTTTTAAACTTATTTTATAATTAAATTTCTGGTTTAAAACCTAAATATATTCATAATGGTTGCCGTCAAAATGACGTTTCACACTAATTCTAGTGTTAATTATGCATTGGCATTTGAAATTTGTTCATGTAATAACCTGTTCGCACTGAGATAGTTGAGTCACTTAACTTCAAGTCACTGAGCTTTTTTGTATCGGGATCCCTGGAATTAGGCTTCACCTTTTCGCATTAATTAAACATTGTAAGTCACTTAACTTGGCCAAACTGACATCTGGGCATGCGCATAGGTTCTGAAATTTCTAACTGCAATTTCTAACTTCTTTTTTGTTTACACAGTAATTATGCTGCCATATTTCAATTAAAAAATTAATTTCGTCATGCTTCCAATTTCTTTTGCGGGAGGAAATAACAGGTTCAACATTTTCCATTTGCGGCCTTTGATAATAGAAAAAAAAAAAAACACGTGTTAAACAACTGGGGTAAACAAATAACAACTTCAAATAATTTATAAATATTTGTAGGATTCAACTCCAGTAATTTAATAATCAGAATTAAGTATTCTAAAATTCAGAAATAATAATTAAATATTCAGAAGGCAGATTTCCACTCAACCCATAGTTAAGAGAGTATCAAAGTTTTAAGTCAATTTCAGAAACTTGCTCAAATTGGAATCTTGATTCCAGGACGACTGCTTCAAAAAACTTCAAGTTAAGTGACTTAACTTTATCAGTGCGAAGAACAGGGTATAAAGCCTTTGTCTATATGGTGCAACTGTATTTAAAGGTGTATAGAATCATATTTTCCCTTTTGAGTAAATAGTTTTAAGAATGAAGTATACTAAAAATAATTATTTTAAAGATAAATTTGTGTTCATTATGGTCGGTTATCATATATCCTCCAAAAAAAGTTTATAATTTTTCGTTGCTAAATTTACTTCCGCTAACTTCTAAACATAAAGATTTCTTTAATTCGATTCGCCTTTGTTTAGATCCGCATTAAGAAAAAACAAAAATATTTTGATTGCTCCTACATAAATTACATTTCTAAAGATGTTAACTTCCGTCAATATAATCAAGTTTTACCGTGATTAATTCCCACTTTATGTCTTTTCTCTTTGGCAACATTTCCTTGCTTTTTCTACACAGCAATCAGACACTAATTCACTTATAAGAAACACTTTTCCTATTTTAATGTTTTCGTGGAATGTGTTTTATCGAATTTTCAGATCTGCTTTTTGATTTTAGTTTCTTTATATTGATATTTAAAAGTAGAAACTGTGCCAGCATGTGAATTCGACTTTTTGTTTAAAATTTAATAACTGCATTTTAATAATATCTTCCTTAAATTTCTTTTATCTTAATTTCTGACGTGCGCAATCGAAAAACCATAAAAACGATTTAACCCTTAAATGCATAGGATAGAACGCGTTCCAAAAACTGCGCAATTCAAAGAATCAGAATTCATACCAGAAAAATCTAAATACAGTCGAGTCTCTATATAACGAAATCCACCGTTCCAGTAAAAAAAAGTAAAATAGAGAAATTAAAAGAAATTTCCAGTAAAATAGAGAAATTCGATGTATCGAGAATGATGTTAAAAATCGTATTTAATGTGTGAAATTTGAACAAATATTATTTTTGATCTTTGGAATTAATAATTTGAAATGTTTAAAAGTAAATATTAACCTACCATTTTATTTCTTAATTATTTAAGCTGTTTCAAAAAGAGAACAGACATTTATTTGAAAGCTTAATGAAAATCAAATAAGAAAGACTTGCGTTAATTTCAGACGAAGAAATCTGCAATTTTTTATTGTTTTAAATTTCAAGTTGTTACGCACGCAAAAAAAAAAAAAAAAAGCTCAAATTTTAGCAAGGAATGAAAAATTATAGTTAACATTTCCCTCCATTTGAAGGCCTCTCTTATGTGCCTCTCATTGATTCCTCTCTTACATGTGTATCTATCCTATTGACACTGTTTTGAGAAGGATGTGGAAAGGTGTGTGGGAGGTGGGATGAATTCGTTGGATTTAAAGAACAAGGAGAGAAGTAATATAAAAAAAAAACTCAGCACTGACGATAAATCAAAAGTAAGTGATGGAAAATTGATTCCATATGATTTCGAAGCTTTTTAAAACTGAATAAATTAGGACCAATTTATGGGAAAATTCGTTATATGGAGATAGATATTTCGCTATATAAAGACTGTTTTTAATGTAATCATGCGAAAAGGGGACCGTTCCTACTAAAAATTATTTATATAGAGAAATTCGATGTATGGAGTTTCGTTATAGAGAGACTCGACTGTAGTAAATTTTTCTTTATTTAATTACGAATGCTCTGTCATTAAGTAAAGTGAAAATTGCTCTTTTAAATTTCTGGTGAGAATACGGAATATGTGAAAAAAAAAAACCAATAAATCGGGAACACTTATGGTATCGAAAATGATACAATATGCATTTAAGGATTAAACCAAAAATATTATCAAAAGGTAAGTTGTAGTATTCATAAACTAATAATTTTTATTAATTGCGCGGTATCTGAGAAAAGAGCAATGTATTTAATACATATACAGGGCGATTCTAAGTTCATGATGCAAACTTTAAGGGTTGGTACAAGACACTGTAACAATCATGTATTATACAGGAATGCCTGAACACAAGTAACGGGTTGAGGTACAAACACCAGGGGATCAATTTAGCCCTTTATTTATTTCAAAATTTCTCATTCATACTAGAAAATTGATATGCTGTTATAATCTTCAAGTCATACATTTCAAAAATCTGTCAAACACAAGAAATACATGAATTTGTATTCGTTTTAATTCAAAAATTTCGATTTCATACCGGAAATTTTCAAAAAAAAATTTCTTTATGTATTTATAAAATGTTTGTCTTAAATAAAGAAAAGAATAGCATCGGAATTTTCCGGTATGAAAGAAAAACTAGTCGTTGGAGGCCACCGTAATACTTACCCATCATTTATATGCATATGAAAATAAAATATGTGAAAACTATTTATACAATGTATTTCAATTCCAAAACTAAATTTAAATGTTGTTAATACACATAGTAATACTCTATTAACGAATTGCTGATGCACCAATTTCAACAAATTATATAAAACGCCAAACTACTCAAGAAGTACCAAACTACGTAAAAGAAACATCCTTATAACTCCAAAAATAATAATCATATTAACTAACAGTTTGCTGCGTCGGATTAAGCGTCTGGTTTTCAATTAAAATATACCTCTGAATTGAAATTTGAATGAAATACAGGATCATGAAAAATCGAAGAATGTGGAAAACAAGATTACAAATATCTCGACAACTAATAATCCGATCGACTTCGTTCTTTATGCAAAATTTGTGTTTTTTATTGTATTTTACATGCATTCCATAAAATAAAAAAATTCGAAAATTTTTATATACCTTTCATCAGAACGAATTTTTCGAGAATCCGGAAAATATTGTTCCGGATAATCGAGGTTGCTGATATTCAATAGGCTTCGTCCCATTCTTACATACTAAGTACATACAAAATTTCAAGTCTCTATCTCAATTTGTTCGTGAGATAGAGCGTTTACAGACAGACAGACGGACGGCAAATGTTTTTTTCTAAAAATATGTTTTTCGAAATCTCCACTATCTAAAACGTGTAAATCCGTCAAAAATTTTTTTCGATTTTCAAAATGATTGCAAGATTTACCCTATACTACGTATGATGGGTAAGTAATTCTGAAATTAAAAAAAAAAGAGCCAAATTGCCCTCCTTGTGTTGGTACCTCAACATTTCACTTGCGCTCATACATTCCTGTACAATAAGTAATTGTTGCAGTGTCCTGCACCAACTCGCAAAGTTTATATCACGAATTTAAAATTACCCTGTACATTATTTTCATTTCGTATTTAACGAAGTTGAGTCTCTAAAGTTATGTTGCAGCATAGCGATTCTGTTTTTTGAGTGATAATTAGAAAATACTAAAGCAATTTATATTTTTAAATGTTAACTATAAGTTGAAGAATTAAAAAAAAAATACACTAGTCTCCAAAAGTTAAAGTACAACATGTTTTTCGAAGCTCACCTGAAAAAAATGGCAGTCAGATTAAACTTCACAGTTTATATGAATAGCAATAATAAGCTTTAAAAAAAACTTACGCAAAAATTACAGCTACCACTTTTATTTTATAGAAAAGAATATGTATTTGTGAATGAGAGAAAAATATGCAATTACGAAGCTTTCGTAATTTCGCGTGTAAGTATTGTTGTATTTGACTTATTATTCCAGTTTTGTTCACAACAACAAGTAGAGTCTAGAAATGTCTGGAAAAAGTCATTTGCCCGATTCATTAAGGTGGCGGGCGGTAGGATGGACCGAAATGGAGTTTTCACAGGCCGATACTGCTAGGCGGCTCAATGTGTCTCGCAGTGTAGTCCAACAACTCTGCGTTCAGTATGAATCCGAAGATTCTGTATCCAGAAGACATGTTCAAGGCCGCCCACGTGTTACAACACCTGCAGAAGACCTGTTTCTAGCTCCTTCGGCCCGAAGGAAAAGACGCAGTACTGTGACGCAACTCATTGCAGACCACTTTGTTGCATCAGGGAGAAGAATCTCCGCTACTACGGTGCGAAGACATCTTCATAATGCAGGTCTCTATCCAAGGCGACCAGTTGTGTGTGTCCCCCTCAACAGACGACAGAGTAGGACCCGCTTATGTTGGGCAAGAGAACATGTTTCCTGGACTAGACAACACTGGGATTCTGTACTCTTCACAGACGAGTCCAGATTCACACTGGAGAACGATTCAGGGCGTCTTCTGATCGGGAGCGAACAATGCACTCGATACCATCAATCAAATTCCGTCAAAACACACAGGTGCAGAAATGGTGGAATTATGCTTTGGGCAGTGATCTCACTCGGAGGCCACGTTGACCTGCGTGTGTTCCATGGGGAAACTCTGACTGGTGCGAGATATCGGGATGAGATCCTTGATTCATGTGTGCGCTCATATGCCGGTGCTATTTTCAATGGTTTCATTCTAATGGATGATAATGCGAGACCACACCGAGCTGTGGTTGTTGAGGATTAACTTGAGGATCACGGTGTAGAGAGAATGGAATGGGCAACTCACTCTCCAAGCTTGAATCCGATAGAACATATTTGAGACTATCTTGTAAGACAGGTTGCGGCTTTAAATCCTCCTCCAAGGTTATTGAATGAGCTGGAACAAGGCTAACTCCATGTCTGGTCAGCACAACTGGTTTCGGTGTCCGACAATTTAATTGAGAACATGGAAAGTTAATGCCTCCAATGCATTCAAGTCCAAGGTGGACATATTCCGTATTAGAACCAGTTTTTCAACGCACATTTTACTGCATACTGTCACATTTTACTGCATAATACTGCGATGTGCTGATTTCTCCAATAAAGGAATTTTCCACCATGAGTGCTTTTTTGTTGTTATTTCATTTATACGTTTAAATAAAGGAAATTTCTGTGTCGCATTTGATAAATAATAGTGAGCACATTTCCTCCAAATTTGTTGTTTCTATATTCATTCCTTTGCAAATTAGGCGCAAAAAAAAAAACGATTGTACCTTAATTTTTGGAGACCAATGTATATTGACCTTTAAAACTACAAGCAATACGAATGCATTTGAAAATGGTCGGAAAAACCCCTGTACATCATTTAAAAAACGATGTATCTAAATCAAAAAAAGAAAAAAAAAAAAAAAAAAAGACTTAAACTGAACATTTTTTTATTTATTTATTATATTTTTATTACATTAAAATAAAAATTATTGAGGTCAACAATTTATGAACTCACAAAAATTATACATTTAAACATAGTAACGAAGTTTAAAGTACGTCTTTTCGCAAAGAAACCTCCGTTTCAACTCATGCTAGTATTATAAAATATGCTTTTCACAATTGTTGAGAAAATTTTAATTTCTGAAGTTTTGCCCGCGTTGTTGCCTGAAATACTCCAATATGTGTTATCGAGATAAGCTTCTTTGGATAACTTTTGTGTATTCAAAACGAGGAGTCTCGCCAGCACAATTTTCTCGGTGGTAATTGAGCCAAATACTCTATACATATACTATTATTTTCAACACAATCTAACTGATTGGTAAAGTAATCAAACGAATTGAATATTTCCAACTGAGCGAAAAATTGCCCAGGCCGGGAATCGAACCCAGATACTTGGCTTACAAGGCCAATGATTTACCCGTGAAGCTAATTGAGCGATAGCCGGATAGGACTTTTCGTTCAGAAAATCTTATTGGTGATAACATCTGGTCTGTCATGTAGACAGCTCAACAGAAGGAACTCCATAAAGGAACTCCATATGACGATGGGTACTTAGGTATACTATTATTTTCAACACAATCTGCACAATCCAACACAACATCTTTACCAATCAGTTAGATACCAGTAGTATACCTACATACCCATCGTCATATGGGGTTCCTTTACCTGCGGTCTATTCTGTTGAGCTGTCTAAATGACAGACCAGATGTTATGACCAATAAGGTTATCTGAGTGAAAAGTTCCAGCCGGCTATCGCCCAGTTAGCTAAACAGATAAAGCATTGGCCTTGTAAGCCAAGTATCTGAGTTCGATTCCCGGCCTGGGCGATTTTTCGCTCTCTTGGAAATATTTAATTCGTATGTTAAATAATAATTAAACTGTTTTAAATCAAAATTCTGGTGGGAAATTTTTTTATAAAACTTGACTCAAATTTCCGGTAATTCTAGGGTTAAAGATAATTTTAATTAACGATTAAGTAATTCGTATGATTACTCTATACATATGATTTTTCGATAATATAAACACCGATTTTGCTTTTGTAACTTTCAAGCTAAAGTTCAGTAAGTATATAAAAAAATAAATATTTCCGTTCAAAATTATCATCATACGTAATTTATAAACGTATTTTACCGGCGAATGTCAATTTCGTATCCCAGCATAATTTGAATCATTGTCAAAGAAAAAGGCAAAATGACTTAATTTAAACGTTTTCTGTCCTCTAAATAAAATTATAGCATGTAAAAATATACAGGAGAAACAATTTTTGTTAAATTTTCTTAATTACAACTGCATTCCCTACCAAAATTTCCCTTTCCTGAACTTTATTGTTAAACAAGTCTTCCTGAGCCTTATTTTGATAAGTTTATTACACAAGTTAACACAATTTTTCTGAATAATGTTAAATAAATTTCTTTAAGATTCAGGCGTAAGTTTGACGTAAATTACATTGTTTAAAACTTTTTTGTTCGAACCGATAATCAAATTTGCCGACTCTATCCTTGTTCCTACTGCCTTTTCTAGTTTGTTATCTTATCTGGCATTTTCTAAACCGGTAATAGACACTAATTAGATTACCGCTGCAACTTTTCAGATTCCATTCTCGGAAAAGTATACATTAAAAAAATCGACTTTTAAATCTGTTTTTGAGTCCAAATTTATTTTTAAATTAATGTTTAGCTAGTTTTTTTGTGAAACATCTCCAAATGAAACTCCGATAAGACGACTCTCAAATAATTCAACATTACGGGCTTTCTTTTTTAGGTATGTTCGTAATTATGTAAATACAGAGCACTTTATGTTCGGTTTGACTGTCCGTCCGTTCGTCTATCTGTCCGTTCGTCCATCTGATGTCCGTTCGTCTGTCCGCATATAACAATGCAAAAACTACCCAACTGAATCCTTTGAAATTTAAAGTATATAATTTTTGCAGAATTTTATGGAGTCATTTCAAATTTTATGAAAATCGGATGTACAGTTCAATAACAGGCACAGTCAAAAGAATTCTGTTACATTGCGGCCAATGGAAAAAAAAGTAGTTTCAAGTGCATTTTAACGATGTTACACTCTTCCAAACATAATAAAATTGAAATGAATCTATGAAATATATATTAAAATATGCGTTCTGTAGTGCAAAGAATATTTGTTATCAATTTACAGAGCCACACAAAAGTTTTCCATTGCATAATGGCTTAAAGAAACATTGTTTGAGACGCGTTTTAGTTACAATAAAATATTTCACATTTTATTAAATTAATGTTCGTTGCTGAGGTTTACTAAGTTGCTTCCTGTACAATAGAAAGCGAATACTATTTACAGGGACACATAAAAGATTTTGGCTACTATACTGTATCTGAAATACTGTATACTATTACACCAAGATCTGAACATTTTTAAAATATTGTTATAGAGCGAACGCACCTCATATTGCTACATTTGATGTCCAGTTTCCAACTTGTTTTCTCTGAATAGACATAATTTACAGCCTTCATTGTAACGATGTGATTTTTATTCTCAAAGCTGTTTATCATGTTGAAAATTTCCCGTCTGAACTACACATTTAAACAACTTTTTTTTTAATATTACAATTATTATTTTGATAAGTTTAGCTACACGATATTTCTGAATGACGATAAGGATGTATTTCGATTCAAACTGCTTATTTTCCGATTTATTTTTAAATTCACTTTTACTCTCAAACGCAAGAAACTCGCAGTTTCTCTTATTTAAAAACTTTATAAGGTGCCGTGTCTGTCATTTTTTTTGATAAATGCAAAAAATATTACAAAAAATGCAGTCAAAGTTGGCCTTTTGATCCGAATTTTTCGAAGCGGTAGATCTGGGAACGAAAAAAAGGGTCATACTGAGAAGGTAATGGTTTATAAATCCAATTCTAATGAATTGAGAGCAAAATGACATCACACGGCACCTTATGCGTCTCTTCAAAAATCCCTTCAGCAAGTTTGATGTTTCTACTTAAAAAGATGCGTCTGAAATTGTATCAGAAAATTTCGAGCTGTTGAAGGTGGAAAAGTATTTTTTCGAATACACCCTTAAAAATATATATTTATAAATTCGTGCGTAAGATTGACATAACTTACATTCTTTTAAGATCTTTTGCTCAAACCGATAATCAAATTTGCCGACTCTATCTTTGTTCCTGCTGCCTTTTCGAGTTCGTTATAATTTCTGGCATTTTCTAAACTGATAATAGACACAAATTGGATTAAAGCTGCACAGTTTTAGATTTTAATCTTCTTAAGTATATACTTAAAAAAAAAAACTGATTTTTAAATCCGTTTTTGCGTCTAAATTTATTTTTTAATTAACGTTTAGATAGATTAACAAAGTTTCTTCAATTGTAACTTCGATAAGACGATCCTCGCATAATTCTATATTCCGGGCATTTTTTAAGTGCGTTCGTTTTTATTTATATAAACATGTAGCACCTATAATCGTCATCTGATTCGTCCGTGTGTCCAACAGTGCTTAAACGACCTAACCGAATAATTTGAAATTTGATACATATAAACATTGCAGAATTTTTTCGTGTCATTGCAAATTTTATGAAAATCCAGTAAAAAAATTAAAGAGGTAATACAAATTATCTCTATTCTATTAAATCCTATCAGACGTAATAATTTCATTGATATCCCACGATAAGAATTGATTCTAGGTTGCCATGGGGATACCATCCTATTTAACATGAAGTACTATTATTTCCGTATTATTGAATTTCATATGTATAATCGTAATAAATTTTGTTCATTTTTTTTTCATAAGATGCAACAGTTGTTGCACCAAAATCGGAATATTTGCAAAACTAGTTATTGATACAAACGCACCTCATTTGCCACGTTTGACGCACACTTTCTGACTTTTTTCTTTCTATAAATAGACACATTTGGTAAGCATCTCGTATGGATTATTTAAATTATTCACGCGTCGAAATTTCCCCTATTGAAGTTACGGTTAAACGACTATCATTAAAAAAAATTTTTGACAAATTTTTCAGACTTAATATTTTTTAACAATTTTTAAATAAATCTGTAAATTTCTATTGTGAATTATGCGTAAATTATCCTCTTTAAAGATATTCTGTTTGAACCAATAGTCAAATTTGTGTCTTCCCACTTTGAACAGTTTATCTTTTCTGTCATTTTTTAGACTGAATATACAAGAATTTGATAAATGTGATTTTCAGATTCTAATTTCGTCCTTTTATAAATAAACTGTACAAAAAAATGTTTTTGAACCTAATTTTCATTTTAAATTCCTGTTCAGATAGTTTAACAAAGCTTCTCCAAATCAACCTTCAATAATTCAACTCATTCCATATTTTTTGTTTGCTTGTTTGTCTTAGCTATAAATAGGAATATACTGAACAACATTCTTTCTTGTTTGCAAAAATTCTGAATACAGATTCTTAATTAAAATTATTTCTCCTATAAAAATTTCTCTTCCTAATCCTTATGTTCAAATAAGTTTATTGTATTATTTCGATAAGTTTATGAAACATAATATTTCTAAATAATTTAAAGTAAAATTTTCGAGTTTCTGATGTAAGTTTGACACAAATTACCTCTTTAAAGATGTTTTGCTCGAGCCAATAATGAAATTTGCCGATATAATTCCCCCTTGTCTTCTAATTCGTTATCGTTTTCGGCATTTTCTAGACTGATAATAGACTCTAATTGGACTACTTTTCAGATTGTAGTCTTAGGATAGTAGGTTTATTTTATTTTGTTTTTAAGCTCATTTGATTTTCAAATCTGTATTTCGGTTTAAATTCATCTTATAATAAAGAAATTGTATCGAAATCCTCGACTTTCTGCGTATTCGAAGAAGATTTATTTCAAAATAAATAAATAAAGGAAGAGTAAATATATAAAATTAAAATAAAAATATAATTTGAAATTCAACTATATTTGCACCAACGTAACTTTTAACGATTTTTATTAATTTGATATTAATTCTGTTTTCAACATAAAATAAAAATGAATCTTTTCGGTTGAAAAATTTTGTTTTCTGATAATTGTTGGCAAAGTTTTTACATCTCAATAATATATATATATATATATAATTGCGAATATTATAACCGATACGATTTAGTATATAAATTTATTCTCCTGAAGTTTACGATTAAAAAACTATTATTCAGTAATTTAAAAAAAAATTTTTTTAGGCATAATATTTTTGAATAATTTTAAGTAAATTTCTAAATTTTTGTTGTAAATTATGCTCTTTAAAGATCGTTTGCTCGAACCAATAATCCAATTTGACGACTTTGTCGTTCTACTTTGCCTAGTTTGTAATCTTTTCTAGTACATACTAGACTCAAACATACACTAATTTGATTACAAATTGGCTTTGCAGTTTCTAGGTTTATATTGATATCCATATACTGTACATAAAAAGATTTTTCAAATTTGTTTTTTAGTCTAAATTTATTATTAATTTTTTGTTTAGATAGTTTAACGAAGCTTCTGCAAATCAAACTTCAATAAATCGATTCATTCGATATTTTTTGTTTGCTTGTTTGTCTTTGCTATAAATAGCGATATATGGGCAACATTCATTCTTGTTTGTAAAAATGCTGTACATAAATTCTTAATTAAAACTATTTCTCCTATAATAATTTCTCTTCCTAAGGCTTATGTTTAAATAAGTTTATTGTATTATTTCGGCAAGTTTGTGAAACATAATATTTCTGAATAATTTAAAATAAAATTTCCGAGTTTCTGATGTAAGTTTGATACAAATTACCTCTTTAAAGATGTTTTGCTCAAACCAATAATGAAATTTGCAGATATAATTCTCCCTTGTCTCTTCCAATTTGTTATCGTTTCTGGCATTTTCTAAACTAGAAATAGACTGTAATTGAATTACTTTTCAGATTATATTCTTACTGTGGTAGGCTTATTTTATTTTTAAATTCTTTTTCAAATTCTTTCCTTGATTTTCAAATCTGTTTTTGGGTTTAAATTTATCTTAAAATAAAGATATTGCAGCGAAATCCTTGACTTTCTGTATATTGCAAGGAGATTTATATTAAAATAAATAAATGAAAGAAAAATAAATATGTAGAATTAATTAAAATATAATTTGACGTTTAGCCGTATTTGTACTAACGTACCTTTTCTCGATTTCTCTTAATTTGATGCCAATTCTGTAAAATGAAAATCAGATTTTTCCGTTGACAAATTTTTGTTGATAATAAGCAGAATCTTATGTACAGTATAATCTGTTTTTTTTAGGTGCGTTCGTAATTATATAAATACGAAGGACCTATAGTCGTCGTTCAGTCGTCCATTTGTCTGTCAGTCCGCATATAACAGAGCAAGAACTACCTAATCAAATCATTTTAAATTTATAATATATAATTCTTGCATAATTTTGTCGAGTCATTTCAAATTTTATGAAAATCGGATGCATAGTTTAATTACAGGGGCAATCAAAAGCATTCCGCTACATTACGGCCAATTTGAAAAAAATATTTTTAAGTGCATCTTAATGGTATAAAGTTTAATAAATCCAATAGATTTTTTAAATCACCAGATTTTAAAAGATTCGCCTTTTATATAAACATTTTAATAAAAATTTTATTTTACTTAAGAAAGGTGTTATAATAATTAAAAATAAATGACATTGACATGTTTCGCATCCGTCTAACAAGATCCATAATCATAATAAAAATAAAAATTAAGTTTCAAAATATTTCACGGTCAATACAAATTACACGCGACAATGAGATATAAACAACAAAAAACAAAAATCACGCCCTCTATTGTAAAAAATTAAATTAAAATAGATGTTACCGTTTCTTTTATTATTCCTAAGTTATGGTTAGAATTAATGAATAAATTCCTCGTGAGAGCTTGAATGGGATGAACCATGTTAGAAATTCTTTTAGATCATGGTCTATTTTAATTTCATTTTTTACAATAGAGCGCGTGATTTTTGTTTTTTGTTGTTTATATCTCATTGTCGCGTGTCATTTGTATTGACCGTGAAATATTTTGAAATTTAATTTTTATTTTTATTATGATTATGGATCTTATTAGACGGATCCGAAACATGTCAATGTCATTTATTTTTAATTATTATAACACCTTTCTTAAGTAAAATAAAATTTTTATTAAAATGCATTTTAATGGTGTAACACGCTTCTGAACACAATAAAATTGATTTGCATATAAGAAGTATATACTAAAATATACATTCTGTGCAATCTGTGGTGCAAAGAATATTTGTTATTAATTCACAGGACTGCACACAAATATTCCATTGCATAATGATAAAGGAAAAACATTGATGCGCTATTTCAGTATTTATAAAATTGATATATACATTAAGCTACAAGTTACTTCCTACAACAGAAAAACGAAATTGAATATATCAATTTCCTGGTAAAAACATTTTAAATAACCGAATGCATTCTACGACTATATGTTTAGCATTAGTGAGGGGTGTTCAATGACTGACAGCCTTTATAACCACTATTTTGATTCATCCGGTGTATTATTAGTGTAATGAAAGAAATTGAAAACCCATACAACACACCAATTAAAGAGAGAATTGAAAAGGGAAAATAAATGAAAAAGTCCGAAAAGGACATCTTTTGACTCCTATAGTAATTATCTCTCATTATTTATCAGTTAATTATAGAGAACAAAGTTATCATTATAGTCTCACTAACCGAAAATGAAAACTGCTTGCGACATTCTGTCTTATAATCACTATGTTTATGTAAAGACATTTTTTACAATAATAAATCTTCGTATAATATATCGATCGGAGTACTCCATTTTCAGTTTGCGTTTTTCGCGTCTACTATTACCCTTCAAGTTATTTTAAGGGTGTATTTCGATTCAAACTGCTTATTTTCCGATTTATTTTTAAATTCATTTTTGCTCTCATATGCACCAAACTTTCAAAATATCTTACTTAGAAACTACATTATGTGCCGTGATCGTCGATTTTTTTGTAAATTTAAAAAAACATTGCAAAAAATGCTGTCAAAGTTGCCAATTTGAACAGAAATTTCCGAACATGGAGATCTGAGAACGAAAAAAATGATGGAACTGAGAAAAGATTTGTTTATAAATCAAATTCTAATAATTTCAGGGGGAAATTACATCACACGGCATCTTATACATCATTTCAAAAATCACCCCAGCAAGTTTCATGTTTGTACTTTTAAAAATGAGTCTGAAAATGTATCGGAAAATTTCGAGCAGTTGAAGGTGGAAAGTCATTTTTTTCGAATACACCCTTAAGGGGACAGAGTGTTTTTGAAACCATCTCTTCAATTTGAAATGATACTGTAATGTATGTCGTGGAACAGTACTTAATACTAAAAATTAAATGGAAAAAAAAGAAAGAAAAATCTGGTAAAACAGCTTTTTTTTATTAAATTTTAATTTTCTTTTTTTAAATTTTTAAAAATTTTTAATACTTTTAAATATATGAATGCTTTTTGCTTTGATTTTTTTCCACATTCATTGGAATATACTACATAAAACGGTGCATAATTTTTTAGATGTATGGAATTTTACATTTTGTAAGATTTTTTTTATCACGTGTATATTTAAAAAAGGACAGATATTCAACACCCTCATAATTTAAATATTTTTTAAAAAAATAACTATAAACATAAATGTTAAAAACACCATGGAGAACAAGTAAAAAAATATCAAACCGCTATCTAAATTAGCAAATAAGCCTTAGTATTTATCAAACAATCAAATTATAAAAACATGGACATAGAGAAAAATCACTTTAAAGTTTTCATTTGTATGGTTCATTGCGCTGGATCTATGAACAAAGTTTGTTCTATCTCGCGATATAATTGGCGTCTAGGTAAAAATAAGGTGTCAAAATATTCAAAATTAATAATAAAAAAATCAGTTAACACTAAAAAAAGAAAATCGATATTCCGTCCAATTGTGAGGTACTCTATCCCCTTAAAGAAAGAAAAGACTGCTTCTATTTCTAAATATGTTAAAACCTATGTGAGAAAAAAATACAAATATTTCTTATTTTAGGAATAATATTGTGTTATTTCAACCGAAAGTAAATAATAACTACTTCAAAGTTACATTGGATAGGATATTAAAAAATGTTCTTTCTCTTCAGAAAATTCAGAAACCAATATGTTTTAGGGATTTAAAGAAGCATTTAAAAACACGCAGTTTCTTTTGATGCCAATGAATTTCAGAAACGTTTCCGAAACGCTTTTATAATGTGTTAATGAATTTTCTTAACCTTGAATGAATTTGGGTTTTCCTGACGCTATCTATTCACAAATACATTTTCAACAAACAACGTTTTTCAGATAAACGAGATAAATTAACATTAATATTAATTTGTTATTATTGCAAATAAAAATCAAAAAACCAATATGGTTTCGAGATTTAAAGAAGCATTTATAAACGCAGATTTTCTTTTGTTGCCAATGAATTTCGGAAACGTTTTTCGTGTTGAATTTACTGTTGAACTTTAGTTCCAGGTAAATTCTGTGATGAGAAGAAGTCTCGAATATGAAGACGGCCGGGAAAAGTTTTGCCAGGTCCATGTTGCCCCCCTCCCCCCCCCCAAAAAAAGGGGGCCAGGTGAGCAGAAATGCATTATAGTAACTTGAATGTCGGAACCTAAAAATACAGTAAAATCCATGATCTTCAAACTTATACTGTGTGTGGGGGGGAGGGGGTACCTCCAAACAACCGCCTGAATTCAACACTGCAGAACACAATGTTGAATTTAGGGGTGGCCCGGAGGGGGGGACTTCCCCCCGTAGCAATGATAAAATTTGAGATTTTGCGTTTTCAATTATCAAAAAGTAGCAATTTCCCCCTCCCCGGAACTGTATTATGTCCCCCCCCCTCTGGAGTCACAGAAGTCCCTCCCGGAGAAAAGTGTCTGAATTCAACACTGGCAGAACATAAAGTACGCCAAGAATGTGTTCTAGATTATTCCGAAGATGTTTTTTACCATTCGCATGCATGGATTATTTTTAAATAGATAAAAAAATAAACCTAAAATAAATTTTAAAAAAAATATTTTTAAATAAGGTTCATGTTTTTTATTTCTGTGTAACATATATAAGTGATTTTCTCATAGCTATTATTACGATTTTCAGTTAGCAGCTAATATGTGAAATCGACTTGAAAACTACGAGTGGTTCAGTAATGTGTTATGGGCATTTTTTCTTCTCCAACATATGGAATGTCTTTAAAAAAATATGTAATTTCTTGGAACTAATTTAACGAGCATAACTTTTCACATTTTCTATATTTATTTCTTTATTTTGACGGGTTTTTTTCTGATATCACTGTAAATAATATTAAATACTTAAAATAATATTAATAATACTCATTCTTTTTTCTGTTAAACACATATTCAATGGCCTTTTTCTTTTTCTTTTTTTTTTTTTTTTTCAGATTTTGGATACACTTCATATATCTGCTCAGCATAAAACAAGGTAAGACATCTTTTATATGTCTTATGTACATGTACAGTCGGACAAAAAACTACAAAAGATTAATAAATAAACATAAATTTTAATCTCCAAATTGTCAGGGAAAAAACAACATAAGTAGGAAATCTACTATAAATTATGTCGTTTTCGGTTTATGTTTTAAAAAAATAATAAGCTTATAGGGTCTTCTTCTTCATGTTGCAATTGTACTACCTTTTACAATAAAGTTCGGTGAATGAATTCAGAACGATCGATCTGGCAACACTGGGGAAACAAAACGCTGCACCTCCATAGAGGCAAGTGTTGACCATCTTCCCCCACCGTTGTTCACTTGAGCGTCGTTTATGTTCTGTGTAAGACGTGCTTTACTAAGTGCTTGTTCAGTGTGTTGGTTCTTAACGGAGAATAGGATAATGAACGATCAAATGATCAGTTTAAAGTTTGATTTAAAGCTCTGCAAGACACCGAATTAAATTAATGAGGGTTGGTGCAAATTAAACATCCACTATACTCGCCAGATCTCAATCCTCCAGACTTCTTCCTATTTTCACAACTCAAACTCTCTTTGAAAGAGATTTGACCATATTGCTGACATTCAATGAAACGTGACGAAGCTTTTGAACTCCATTCCAAAAGAAGACTTCTTGCGAATTTCCCTGGGCATTTATAACAAATCTCAGTGGTGCATAGTTATAGGAGATGATTATTTCGAAGGCTGGTATGGTAATTTTCGTTAGTATTTCATCTACATTAATGTTACAGGACTATTCACCGAACTTTATTGTCAGAGGTAGTATTTGACTATGATATTTTTAATACGGACACGTAATTTTAACATCTTATTATTTTTTTCATTATAGGGTTATTCAGTCAAGTAGGTTTGTAATTGTCAAGGTTTAAAATATGGAATTTCATTTGTATAAACGTTACCCCCCCCCCCCCCAAAAAAAAAAAAAAAAAAAAAAAAAAAAAAAAAAAAAAAAAAAAAAAGATTGCAGTTTGAGGTAGATTTTAAAACTTAACTGAATAACTGCTTTGCGGAATAGACTGTAATTTAGAATTCACATATTTGAAGCTTTTAAAACTGTACTTTCGTTAAAAGTATTTATAGACTAAATTTCACAATTTTTTTCCATATTTTTTTTTTTCAAAAATATTATTTGACATTAATTTTTGAAGAAAATATGAACTGTAGTCTATAAATGTTTTGACAAAAATGTTTCTTTTTAGAAACCTAAAATATCCGAATGCTAAATTATAGATCATATGACCCGGTTGTTTTTTAAATATACTTAATAATCTACTTTCATTGAAATCTCCTTTGAAATGATTACATATAAATTTAACATTAAGGCTGGTCTCAACTACACTGCTCAACAATCATAAAACATTTTGACAAATTTACAAATTCTTTTTTAGCGTAAAGTTATGAAATTGGAAAACCCGACTATGGACGCGATGTGGAATCGAACTGTGTTTTCGATTTTTATCAATAAATTACTATTCGAGTTATGAGCGTTTTTGATCACGTGACAAAGCGTTTTTTTCCCTTCATTAACTTTTTTTTTTTTTTTTTTTTCGTCGAGAAAATTGGTTAAAAATGCCCAATTTGACATTGTTTTCTGAAGGACCAATTGTGTTTTTTTAAAAAAAAAAAGAAAAAAAAAGGGAAAATGAGTGCAGTTAGATAGTTTCTGCACCTTGAAAAAAAAGGAGGCAAACTTTTACGAAGATTGTACTAGCTATAGGAACGCCAGTACAATCCCCGTTTTTAACAGAAAAATTTCTGCAAATTCCAGAATTTTTTTCGTTTTCTCCGAAAACACGGAAAATGATCTGGAAATTTACCAAAATGTTTCCGTTAAATAACGGGGTTTGTACTTACGTTCCGATTTCCGGTACAAACTTCCTAAAACTGTCTTTTTTTACGCGTAGTTTTATACATTTCCAAACAAAAATAAATTACAACTGTCATAATGTCAACTGTCATGTCATAAAGTTGCCCTTTTTGATTTAAGTAAGTGCTTCTAGATCTCGCGCCATACCGCGCGGAAAATAGGGCACCATTACTTCGAATGGACCTATCTTCTAAGACTGCAGTATCGAAGATCTTGACAAAGATTCAAATAATTTCGAATTTCGCGGAAAGACGAGGATCGTAACAGCGCAAGGCCCTGATCAGCTTTTCCCTTTAACTGATAGTTGCGCCTGCCTTGTGTTTTTCAAACTTTAAATCTTCATAATTCCCAAACTATTCGATTAAATGACTTCCGATTTTGAATCCTAAAGTAAAACCTACTGAATATTAAGTGTATGATATAAAAAAATCAGATGCTCTTATTGAAAGTTTCAAAATTCATACTGAAGTATGATACAATGTTGAATTCAGGGGGTGGGCCAGGGGAGACCGGAGCAATAAAATTCCCCCCCCCCCCGGAAATTTTGAAATTTTGCATTTTAAATGGTCAAAAAGTAAAATCCCCCCCCCGGAACTGTATAATGTCCCCCAATACGGAGTCATTGAAGTCCCTTCCGGAGAAAGTGTCTGAATTCAACACTGAGTATGAAGATGACCCTGCCCAAATTTAAAGAAGATATAAAACCAGTCAAAAAACTACTTCGATTTTTTATGATTAAAATGCATGGAGTTGTAAATGGATTTGTTTTAGACCATATGTTATAAGAGTAACACAAATTGGATTTACTATGTACATAAGAAAAATTCATTTTCTTATAATTATATTTTATGCGTGTACAAAACAATAGTATTTAAGGGGGCTCAGGGGTTGATCAATACGAAAAAACATGTAAACAGAGCTCTCGCTTCGAGCCCATATAAAAACAGAAATATTCAATGTAATTAATTTAAACTTTCTGCTATTTTAAAAGTATGTTTGTAGTCTTATAAAATTGCAAAATGAAGTATTTCAATGAAATATAATAAAAAATATAGCGAAATGTATGTAACACAATTTTCGAAAAAAAAATTATATGCTATATCACCAACACCAAAATATCTTAACGTTGAATTGACTTAAGAACCTAATTTTTGCTTTAAAATGATCAGGAAACTTTACTCTAGAGAATGAATTAAAGATATAAAAATCCCTCAAAAAAAAAAAAAAAAAAAAAAAAAAAAAAACCTTATTAAAAAAACTTAAATTTGAAAATTTAAAAAACCCCTAAAAAATACAACTTTTTTTTCATTAAAAATACTCAAAATATTAAACTATCTAAAATATATTAATTCATAACCTAGGTAATGATGTTATATAGCTGCAAAAAAAAAAAAAAAAAAAAAAAAAAAAAAAAAAAAAAAGCCATTTTATCAAATATATTTGTGTGTGTGTGTGTGTGTGTGTTAGTAGTCAAAAATCAAGTTTTGAGAAAACGCGACTTAAAGTTGAAATTATATGGATGCGGCTATGAAAGTGTTGATACATAAATGCTTATAACTCCGTTAAAAATGAAAATATTTTTATGCGGTTTTTTGCATTCAGTTAAGAATTAAATGAATAATCAAATTAAATCATAAAAAAATCGATTTTTTGAAAAGTTTTCAACCCCTGAGCCCCCTTAACTGGTTGTCTCAATTTTTATCCCAATTATATTTTGAGACAAAATAATCGGAAGTATTTATGAAATTTTGCTCTAGACACAAAAGTAAGAATTGGACGTTTACCATACGCAAAAATACAGATAAGGAAGTAGATTTGAAAAATATTAGCTAAACGAAATACGATTTCTGCAATAAAGAAAAACACTAATGTAAAAGCAGTTGAAAATTACGAAACTTTTGCAGAAAATATCTTACATTAAACCTTAAAAAATATGCTTTTCAGTTTATCATATCCTATTACATATATGTTAATTAAACATCAATAGACGCCGCCTTTACGCCTGGTGCACATTAATTCGTCGCTACTGTAAAAAATGTCTTTTGATTTCCACTTGTTTGAATCTGCAGGAAGTAGCGTTGTTTTAAATATAAGCAATAACTAAAAAAATGTATTTGTGTATTAAAAATAAACTCTTTTAGTGTAAAATAAAAAATATATGAAACTCATTTCATTACGATAAAGAGAAAAGCTGTATATAAAGTGTATAACATGTTAGATTTATTATTATTATTATTATTAAAATTTAAAGTTTGAAATAGATTATATTTCACTTTTCTCTATTTCTTTTTTTTTTCTTTCTTTTTTTTTTTTTTTTTTTTTTTTTTTTTCTAAATTAAAGAAATATACTAAAATCAGAAAAATATTTAGTTACATTTTGCTTTACCGAGAAATAAATTTCATGCCACAAATGAAACAATTACTGGAGCGTAACTATCATTTTTATAAAAATTTAAGAATAAAGATGAAGCAAATGTAATTTTATAAAATTTTCATTTCACATTTTGAATTAATATTCATTAATTTCTTCAGACAAGATAAAGGGATTTACTTTCTTTATTTCAAATCGTTTATATTTTTTGCACGAATTAAAGCATTTTTACCGCTGTTATCAGCCTATTTTTCTAACTTACTATCAAACCTAAATGTCTGATTTAATTAAAATTGGGTTTTTTAATTTTTAAATTTATCTTTTATAATTTTTCGTAGTTGTTTTTTAATTATTATTATTATTGTTGTTGTTAATTTTCTGGACCTCAAATAATTTTGCTCAGATGTACATTTTTAAATATTAGTTCCAGATGGTGAAATAATTCAATACGGATAAAATATGATTCGTATTGGAAATTTATCGAATAGCTGATCCTTGTGAATATAAACTATTTCTTATGAATTTTTAATAATTAAAGAAATTGGGCAATATGATGCAATGTGATTTCCCTAGCTGAAATGTATATAGGGTGTCCCTTCAAAAGATTAAAACACGTTTCAATTTTTTACTTGTTGGAGGCACAGCAGCAATTTAAATTGCACAGGTAAATCATAAACAGCCCATTATAGCATAACAAGCACATTATAAAAAGTAACTCTTTTGGTGTTAAAAAAAAAAAAAAAAAAAAAAAAAACTATATGAACTACATTTTATTACAATAAAAAATAAAGTTGTGTATAAGGAAGCAGGACGTTTCGGTCCCGCCATTTCGGTCCTGCCATTTCGGTCCCGCCGTTTCGGTCCCAAGACATTTCGGTCCCGAGCCGATTCGGTCCCAAGACATTTCGGTTCCTTCTCCTACAAACTGAAATTTTGTGAAATAAGACATAACTTTGTAGGGAACATTGCAGAGTTTTTAAATTGAGGGCCATAAAGTTTTAGTATAATGCGATTATAAGTG
The DNA here is from genome assembly GCA_964019185.1 of Maratus speculifer. NCBI lineage: Eukaryota > Metazoa > Arthropoda > Arachnida > Araneae > Salticidae > Maratus > Maratus speculifer. The sequence continues at coordinate 55,321,390 of OZ025289.1, forward strand.
CTCGAAAACTGCAAACACGTAAAACTCTTATAAAAAATATTATAATTCACACAAATTTTGTATGGTAATCCTAATAATAATTGGTAATCCTAATGATAATTGGTAATCCTAATTCTCAAAACATTTAGTAATTTTAATATAAAAATCAAATTAATATTTTATTAAATAAATTTATTAATTAAAAATTATTAACTTACATAATGAATTTTACTTTAAAATAAACTCAATACATAATTAATTTTTTATTCAATACATCATTATATTTCCTAGTAGTTCTAAACTGAAATTTATCTTTTACTTGTTTATTTATTGCATATTTAAAATTACAGAAATTTAAAACAATTAGTATAGTTAAATATAAAACTAAAATAAGAATTATTATTAGTAGTAGGATCGAAAAGGTAATACAAATAAATAAATAAATAAAAGTTTAGTTTTGACACTTAAAAATTGAAAATAAAATTATTTAAAATAACATTATATTACATTTTAATATATTTTATTAAATTATACATTATATTTTATATATAACATTTATATTATTATATTTTAAAATATTATTATATTAATTTTATGTAAATCTTATTAGAATGAAATAGACCCAATTTCAATAAAATTAACTCACAAAAATTGTCTTCATGGCGTGAGAAGACTCTTAAACAAAGTAGTCAATTAAAAAAAAGTGGCGGAGGCAAATTTTTAAAAAGAAATTTTTTTCATAGCATGCCCAGTTACTAGATCACTATTGCTTTCGCAATGTTAATAATGGAAAGTAACTTATGAAAACAAATTTATAAAATGCAACTTTGTATTTAAAAAAAAAAAAAAAAAAAAAAAAAAAAAAAAAAAAAAAAATGTTCTTTAATAAATACATCTTATTTCTAAATTATCAAAGGAGAGGGTGTAAATGGGTGATTTGAGGAAATATGCATATATTATAACTTATAACTGTCTAATTGAAATATTAAAGACATTTATTATTAAACTAATTGGAAGAAAAAAATAAGCGCTGTTTTTTTTATTATTTAATTAATGCTAATTTAAAGGTTCTAAAATAATGTACGTAAACAGCCAAAAAAATATTTGTGGCAGTTTATATAAAATACTTTTTAGTTTATAGTAGTTTAAAGAAGTTTATATAAAATACTGATACTAATAATTAATAATAAAATTTAAAATAATTATTCTGATTAATAATAATAATACTAAAAGCAAAAGACAATATCCCCTAAACTTATATCACATTGTTTAATCAAACAAAATTTTCAGCTCACTGTGACTCATTATCACGAGTTGTAAAAGTTTAAATTTATCGGAATCTTATATTCATCTTTTTATAAAACTTGGGGGAGGAAGGGAGAGAATTAAAAAAAAATCAAAAAAAGGCCCAAATAATGTCGAACTTATACCATTTTGTAAGCCCACAACAATTAGAATCTGACTTATAAGGTAGGGAGCAAATAAATAACAAGGGACCAAAGTTGCTGGGGACTGAAATGTCTTGGGACCGAATTGTCTCGGGACCGAAATGTCTTGGGACCGAAATGGTCAGGGACCGAAATGGCCAGGGACCGAAATGTCTCGGGACCGAAATGGCGTGTACCCTGTGTATAAAATGTACTATACTTTTTTTTACAATTAAAATTTAAAGTTTGAAATAGGTTATATTCCCCCATTCTCCATTTTTTCCCTCTGTTTCTGAACTAAAGAAAAATACGAAAATCAGAAAAATATTTATCTATCTTTTGCTTTACCTAGAAATAAGTTTTATGCCGCGACTGAAACAATTACTGGAGCGTAACTATCGTTTTTATAAAACTTTAAAAATGAAGCAAATATAATTTTATAAAAATTTCATTTCCCATTTTGAATTTATAGTCTTTAATTTCTTCAGACAAGATAAAAGGATTTACTTTTTTAGTTTCAAATCGTTTATATTTTTGCACGAATTAAACCATTTTTACCACTGTTATCAGCCTCATTTTTTTAACTTACTATCAAACCTAAATGTCTGATTTAATTAAAATTGGCTTTTTTAATTTTTAAATTTGCCTTTTATAATTTTTCGTAGGTTTTTTTTTTTCAATTATTATTTTTATTATTAGTGTTAATTTTCTGGTCCTCAAATAATATTGGTCAGGTGTATATTTTTAAATAACTGTTCCAGATGATGAAATAATTCAAAATGGATAAAATATGATTCATATTGAAAATTTATCGAATACTTGATCCTTGTGAACACGAAGTATTTCTTATGGAACTTTAAAATAAAAAGAAACTGGACTAAATGATGTTATGTGATTTCCATTGCTAAAATGTTTTACAGGATGTCTCCCAAAAGATTAAAACGCATTTTAATTTTTTACGTGTTGGAGATTATTGTGCAATTTAAATTGTACAGGTGTTCCAAATAAATTAAGAATTAATATTTTTCTTGCTGAAATTCATATTTTATCATCATATAATTCATCCATATATATATATATATATATATATATATATATATTTTTAAAGTTACACATGAAAACAATTACACATCCAGAAAATTTTTATACCCTTGCCTTAAGTGTTTGCCCATAATGTACAAGAATTCAAGGACAGGACATTTTTTCCCCTCAATCTAAAAAAGAAACACTGATATAGAGCAGTTCGAAATTCTAGAGTGGCTGATATATTGAAACAGGACAAAAGATTAAAAATTGGGATCACGCCACCAAAGAATTTAAATTATGTTTCACTGAACGCTGTTTTCGGAAATTTTCTTCATTGTTATAACGATTGTTTCAACTCTCATACGTTTAAAAGTAACTAAATTCTCACCTAGTTTAGTTGTACTTGGCGAAATATCATCGAATTTTGCTAAAAATAAATCGCTATAAACAGGGGTGAGAATATACATAATTTTGCTCGCCACGCGAGTGAATTTTTGGACAAGGCGAGAAAATTTTTAGGTAGTCTATGTCAACTGCAAACTATAGAAATATATATCAAAAACTTTTTTTTAAAAATACTTAGCAATATTTTGCAACTTTTTGAATTACTGCTATGTAAACATGATACTAAGTAAATTCTATAACAAAATAAACAATCTTCTGTGATATTTCTTAATTTTACAGAAAAAAAATTATGAAAATCATTGTACTACTAGTAATTAAATATTATCGCGGTCCTGTAAATTTTGTCGCAATAATCTTCAGCTGTATATTGTGTTTTGATAGCTGGTAAAATAAACATTTGGCTGGTAAAATTTTTTGAAAATTCCCCACCTCTGGCTATAAATGGATCCAATTTGACCATAGACTAATATAACTAATTTGACGAAATACTCATTTAAATTTGGATGGAAGCTAAGAATGAATCTTCTTCTTTGTTTTCCATAGTAAAATTACTTACAAGCATTAAACCAAGAAATAGAGTGGCTGTACCTTTTCCTCCCGTTACTAGGTAGAAAATTCTTCCCAATTCTAGGTAAAATTCCTCTTTTTTTATATATTTTTCTTTAATTTTTTTTTTTTAATGTTTTTTCAGTTTGTCAATAATGAAAAAAAAAGTCATTTGCAGAAAGATAATTTTGTTTTCATTGTTATGTTTTTATATATAATCAGGACCTGTTTATGGAATAGGCCCGTAAAACCTGTGCTTACCCACTGAAATAAAAATAGGCTCTCAATTTTATTTTTCAAAGACATTTTTTTTTTTTTTTTTTGCTCTTTTTGTTTGTTTTTGTTGAGTTAAGAGAGGATTTAAGCAAGGTAAAAAAAAAAAAAAAATCTGACGAAATTTTTTTGTTATTATTATGTAGCAATTTGTAAATCACAATAGTTATTTTGAAATTCAAATATTCCCAGTTATAATTTCTTACTTGTCATTTACAAAATTAATTGGTTATTTATAATTATCTGTATAAGAAAATACTTTTTAATTCAGCTTTATTATAGTATTTTAAGTGTTATTTATTTGAAACTTTGATGGTAGAATTTCAAATTATTTAAGCGCAGTGAAAATGAATTTTGTAAATAAAAAAGCAAGTGTGAGCAAGTAATTGGGATGGGGGGAGGGCTCGTGTGACGCCCGTCTTCCCCTACTTCTAGTCTTAAGCAAACCCTGTATATATGATCATATTCAAATTTTCCACCTATTTTCTTGTAGATGGTCCATAGAAATCAAGATTTATACATTTGGCGTAAATTTAGATATTTGCGATTATAATGTTTTTATAGAATAATACGTTTTACATATCATATCGCAAGAAATAAAATTTAAGTGGTAAGTAGAGATGGTCGTTATGATCATTTTATACGTATTTGTGCAAGTAAAATAAAATAAAATAAATATCTGTCTCGAAACTTTTTTTTCTGCGCGTGCAAGCTACAGAGAAACACAGTATTAAAAAAGCTGAAACAAAAGCCATTCAGTTCAAGTCTGTGTCTGTGTTAATGTACCCACATTAATTAAAATTTGACCTTGTTCTAATTAGAATATTTTAGTGAAATTTGTTTATCAAAATTCAAAATTGTATAGTTTTTTTTTTTTTTTTTTTTTTTTTTTTACGAAAAAACTAATAACAGCAACGCGCTAAATAAATTATCGTGGTCTTATTCCAAAATTAGAAGAAAAAAAAAAACAGTAAATTTTTTCTTTAATATTATTGTCTATGCGGAATGAATTGTAAAAATATTTAAGATTTTTTTTTTTTTTTTTTTTTTTTTTTAAGAACACGTTAAGAATTTTTTATCCGAAAGTAAATAAATAAATGTAACCTCATGTTCATTTGTGTCTGTGATTCTCTTCCCCCTGTCTTGCCGTGTCCCAGTTTGTGGACACCCCTACCCCTCTTTTGATGTGTGACGTAATCAAAACTCCTTGTAATGATGGTCTATTGTCCATAATTCAACAATCGAGAACGATTGTTATCATTGAATATAAAAATTAAGACAGTCATCGATTAATTCCAAAAATCTGCAAACAAGATTTCTACAATTGATTGTCCAATCGAAAAACCACAATTTTAAAGATCAGCAATTATTTTAGTAGGAAAAATTATCGCATTGATGAGCGTTTGCTGGATAATTCTGCTAACGCATTAATTTGCACTTCATTAGAGTTAGGAGTAAAATAGTAACGAGCGATATATGTATTCTTTTTAATGAATTAAAATCATAAATGTATTTTATTATTATTATTGTTTTTATTATTTCAGACTTTCTGGCTTTAATTGATTAAAAAGAATACGAAAGCTCGCAAATATGCTTTTGAACATGTTCGAATCATTCATTCGAATACCAAAATCATTCTTCTGCTCACCACTATGTTTAAGGTAAGGGGGGGGGGGGGGTAGGGAATCGGTTACGGCGAGGTCGCTGCAAAGTGCTATCCCTTACCGGAAGTATAAATAAAATATATTTTAAACCAGAAAATAATAATAATAATAAGTTAGACAGTAATAATAATAAGTTAAACATAATAATAATAATAAAGCCTCTTCTTAGGAATAAGTAGCGATAGGCCCAGTGCGGCGAAACCTGCCTCAAAGTTCAATTCCTTCAATACAACTAGAATCTTTTAATTTTTTTTTGAAAATAATAATAATAGTAAGAACGATAATAATAATAATAATAATAATAATAATAATAATAATAATAATAATAATAATAATAATAATAATAATAATCAGGGGTGGGGAATTTTTCCATATTCTTAACCAGCCAAGGAATTATTTCACCAGCCCGCAATATGCAACACACACGCAGTTGAAAATAGTTATGACAAAATCGCACGCGATTACAGACAAAATTACTATTAATACAATGTACTTTCATAATTCTTTTTTCTATAATATTAGGAATTATATATAACGGAGGTAAGATTAATATTAGATAGAACTTAATGCCATATTTACACTGTAATAATTTGGAAAATTAAATATCTAGATTAAAAAAGTGTTTCTGATAATGTGCCTATTGCCTACAGTTTTTCAAAAACTAAAAATGCACTCGCCTTGTGAGAAAATCCACTCGCCAATGGCGAGCAAAATGATGTATTTCCCCACCCTTGATAATAATAATACATTTCCGGTTCAAATCATACAAAATTAAAAATGCTCATCAAGTATAAAAAACAAGTACGAGGAGGTTTAATGTATGGTCCCTAATTACACGTAAACAAAGAATCGTTTAAAAAGCTTATTATTAGTAGAATAAATTTGTAAAATGATAACGCATAACTACTGCTTTTCTTTTCTTTTTTTATCCATAAGCAACAAAGAGACTGGCATGTGAAAATCATTAAGGCCTACTAAATCTTTCTTTTTTTTCTTTTTTTCCTTTTTTTAAAAATGAGAATATTTCTTTTACTATCTTATTTATTCTTACGATTACCTTCATTGTATTGTGAAGCAATTTCGGTTTATTTAGAAGCAATGTCACTTTTTATACAAGTTTTTACATTCCTATTCCAAGTGATATTCGTGACCTAAGGAATTACACTGTACTGAATTACTGGGATTAAGGAGGTACTTAATTAATTTTTGTGTAGGGTAAGTTTCTACTTTGATAATTTGATGTTGGCATATCATTGCCGGTGTTTAATTAAATCATGCATTATTTTTCAACTCTCATTACGTTTTATCAAGTATGCTTCATTTTTTTTTTCAAAAACATTTATTTAGTATAAAAAATAGAGTTAATTTTAATAATTTTTAAATCAGATAAAAAGAAAATAAATTCTAATGCTCCTTAAAAAATAATATTTAAAAAAAGTGAAGTTTGGCATTTAAAAAAAATAATAGAAAAAGAAAGGGAATAGCATAACAAGGTTATGAAAACAAATGTAATGATAAATTTATTATTTACATAAAAAATGGATAAAGTCTGTTCGTTGTTCTTTCGCGCAATCAATTTATCTCTAAAAATATAATCGTGATATATCGCGAAATATTCTTTACAGTTACAGCAAGAGTTATCGCCAATTCCGCTCGCTAAATAAGATATGCTAATTGTCTATGAAACTGCAACGATGAAATAGTTTCAACACTAAAAAGTAGAAAATACATAATAAAGCGTATATTTATTTATTTCTTTAAATACACTTGTATCAATTAATATTTTAATATTAATAAAATTATGATTGTACGTTGAGAAAATATATTTAGAAATTCAGAAGATAGATTAATTAATGCCTTTGTCACTTCTCCTATCTTAAAAAAAGACACAGAACAAAAAACTATAAACTTTTATAAGAATAAACTCACTTGTCCACGCTTTTTAACAAGCGTAAATCAAAGTTATGAATTTTCCATAATCGAAGTATTCTCCAAATTAACATATCGTTATGGAATTTTTTTTTTTTTTTTTAACATTCGTGAATTGCTCTCATGACATTGAACTCGATTTTTAAGAAAAAATTGACTGTTTATCAAAGTGTTTTTTCAAAAATAATTCTTTCACTTTTATACTTATTCCTTTTTAATTTATAATTACTTACAAGCATAAAAACGGCAAGTATGTGACTGTTTTGAATGTGACTATTTAAAAACCTAACATATTCCATCATTACAAAATCTCTGTTTGGAGAATCTGAGATTTATTTTATTCACTTGAAGAAAATGCATAAAATAAATAGAACTCGGTGGTACGAAATAATAAAAAATAAATAAATAACGTTCGGATCGTTACGCTACGGTGGGGAGGTAAGAGAAAAAAATGGTTGCTGAAAAAGAAGGATAGCTGCTTCAGAAAAAAAAAAAAAAAAAAAAATCATTTTTTCTTCCCCTTCCCTTTAGTTATTTATTGAGTTAATATATGGAGCTGTCTAAATTTATGTTTAATTAAGTTAGACGTCTGTGTTTATAAGTTCCCAAGAGTAATGGCTCAAGAGCATAAATAATAGATCGGTTTTAGACAGAGTAATGGTTCATTTTTCCCCCCTCTGTTCGCTTATAGTTCATGTTTCAAATAAAATATGTATTTCAGAAATATTCGTAATGCATTAAATAAATGGTGACGATAATGAAGATTTTGGGCCAATGTTTAATGATTTTTCAACTCTCGTATTTTATAGGTTTTCTGTAAATTGTTTCGTGAATCCCTTCTCCCTTTCGAATTCTAAACAGTTTTTCCTCGATTAATGCATTTAATTAATTATTTCATCTATCGAAAATGTCTCAATAATCGATAGTTCTGTATCTTGTCGGGTAACACTATATTAAACAGAACCCGACTTTAGTCTGTTTCAAGCTAATTTATTTCATTGCGTGTCGAATTCGAATCAGGTTTACTTTATGCTTCGGACTCGAGTTGGTTTCATGTTAGATTTCGATTCTTTCGGGTAGGGTTCGGATTAAACCTATTTTTTAAAAGAAAATCGCGAATATTTTTCAAGTGAAAAGAACGATGTATTTGAATATTAATATATGCATATGTGTTTATTAGTATTAAAATCCAGAATAATTTTCTCTCAATTCAAGTTGGAGAAATGCGCATGAATGTTTCGGTTCAGTTCGGTTCGGGCTCAGTTCAATTTCCTGTTGACAACTCTTTTTTTTTTTTTTTCTTAGACTTTCAGTATGTATTCTACTTGGCAGGTTCAAGACTAATTCAAATTACATTCTATCAGAAAAACTATAATAGATCCACAAAATATATTCGTAAAGCTAAATAAAATAAACTAACAAGGAAGGTCTCCCTACTGGTCATACTCAGAATTTTTTGAAAAAAAATACTAATTAAACTTCTCATTTATGTAATAAAGTATCAGTCAAAATTAGCGACGGAAATAAAAAAGATAGTCTGTAAAAAATAAAATAATTCTACTAAATAGTATTTCAACTAAAATAATTTTATAAACTTTACTAAAACTGTACTAAACTTTTATAAAATACTTTAAAAAAAAATTCTACTCTCGGTTTTATACACGCCCAATAAATAGTTTCGTAATTTTCCCCTCGAATTTTTTGTAGGTTTCCCTCGATTAATGCGTTTTAATTATTAATTGATCTATTGATATTACCACAATGATTGATAGTCCTGCACCTTGTCGGGTATAACTATTTTAACTAACCCTGGGTCGGTTTCAAGTTTTGACGATAAATGATTTTGGGTTCGACTTGGTTTCACTTTAGGTTTTGGCTCGTTCCGGTAAAGTTCGAATTGCCCTTTCTTTAGGAATATTCTGAATATTTCTCAAGTTATAAAGGAAAAAAACCCCTACATATTTGAATATTAATGCATGTATATGTGTTTATTTTTATTTTTAAATAGAAGATAAAATTCATGTAAGAAGTATAGGTGTGGACATTTTTTTGCTCAATTGTTTTAAAGTTTATACAGTAAAATCTCCATAATGCGATCACTTCCATTCCAACCAGGAAAAAACGGATTTTTTTTTTTTTTTAATTTTTTTCAAAAAAAAAATGGTCACTCATAGAGGGAATTTAACTCGGATGATCAGTAAACGCAGGTAAAATTAGTATTGAACTTATGGGAATAAATTTGGTTCCTTGAAAAAATGGTCATTTAGGTAGGTGGTCGCTTAAAGGAGGTGGTCGCTTAAAGGAGGTGGTCGCACAGGAAAGTTTCCCTGTATTAATTTTCTCTTCCTGGAGTTCGGAATTAGAGTACCTATTTTAGGTTTGGGTCGGGTTTCATATTGATGATTTTTTTTTTTTTTTTTTTTCCTTGTGGCCATCGCTTCGGATTGTACACGGCACATGCAAAACATTAATCAAAACATACATTCAATGACAAAAACTATATCAGATCCACAAAATTTATTCTCAAAGCTAAATAAAGAAAGCAAGAAATATTTCTCCTTATAGTAATTCTAACGCTTTGATAACGAATATACAATTTTCCAAGCATATATTTGCCATCAGATTTGTTTCCAAGACCCACCTTTAAATCAAAAATATATCATTACACACCATTATCCACCTGTAAAACTGGTTTTACAGCTATGCTACTATCTGAACGGAGTAGTTTCTTTTTTCTTTTTCTTTTTACTTCTTTTCTGTCTTTCTAGCAACAAATGCATGTTCCACGACGATTCACAATTTGAGAAAAGTTTAATAATATAAAGTTCAAAACAGGAAGTTAAATTAATTTTTTTTTTTTAACCAAGTAAAGGTTATTGTGTCTAAATGAACCGCGATTCCAGATATTTTTGTCGCATTTCAGATATATTTGGAATTTTGTTAGATAGATACCGTTGACCTATGTTGAAAAGAGGATTTGCATTAAAGGATTTTAAAAAAAATCATTAAATTTGTATTTATTTATTTATTTATTTTTACTTTGTAATCAGACTTTTTTAAATTTAATTTAATAGTTTAAAACTGCATAATTATGGTACAGCTTAAATTATTTTCAAATATATTTACATGAGTTCAATGATACTTAAAAAGAAAAATTCTTTAAATAATCTACTCAAGCCTTATTTACAAGGGTAAATAACTGCTTATTGGACTGCTAAAATGTGGTGCTTCTTTAACCTCTTCAGACCTGAGGTACACAAATGTGTACCTCCATTTTTTTCATTATAAAAACTAAACTGTTCGAATTTTTTGCATTTTTACTTTACATCTATGCAGCTGAATATTTTTTGCATTAAAAAAAAAACAATAAATGTCAGTACTGATGAATATTACTTCATAAAATAAATATTATTTTCATCCAAGTTCCGAAAATACCTTCAAGACATTGTGGCCAAGAAAGTAAGAAATATTCAGGATTATTTAACTTAAATGCTTTACAATTAAAAAAAATTGAGGATTTGCTGAATATTTACTTGTTTAAAGACCTTAATTTTGTTATTGCGTAAACTTATGTTGCTGATAGTTAAACTGATGTTTTAAGGGGATTAGTACTTTTATATCCATATTTGTAAATCTAAATTACTAGTCCCCTAAAGTACTGATTTCACAAAAATGACTCTTTCTGGCATCTATGGTGTCATTTCGACTATGCAAAAGCAATAATTATATATTTTTAGAATTATTTTATGCTCAGGTCTGAAGAGGTTATATACTTTAGGACTATCAGGAGAGGTATCTAGAAGCATTCTTAAGTTGATCTCTTACTAAAAAGAGGATTAAAATGTTGCAAGGAATGCCCTTGTTTTGAAGGGAATTCTATTCGAAGAGAAAATAGTTGCAGAACAATTACAGAGAAATTGAGCTTTTTTTGTCAATCATGGGGAAATGGCCATTGTCCGCTTTTATCTCTCTCTTTTTCCTAGACCCATGTGTGATTACTGCTCGTGTCCCTGCCCGATGAAGCTCTCGCGAGCTAATGCTATTTATTCCTATGGGAAGGTTATTTTCTAAAATCTGGTTTACATTTCGACATTTCTCTCTCTCTATATATATATGCTATATATAGTGCATTGGATAGCTGTGGTGCATGCCGACATCACTTCTTTTATACTTTTTCAATTTTGGTTTCAGATATTTTTTATAAAGGCACTGTCACTTTCGAAACCGGTTTTGAAAGTGAAACTAACTTTATAAAAAATATCTGCATTCAAAATCGAAAAAATAAAAAATGAGCGATGCAAAGATGCAAAGATGCACATCAGCTACATTGCAAAAAAAAAAAAAAAAAAAAAAAAAAAGTCGAAATGGACACTAGATATTAGAAAATAACCTCCCTATAGAAATAGCGTTACACATCATTATCCACCTTTAAAACTGGTTTTACAGCTATGCTACTATCTGAACGGGTTAGTTTCTTTCTTTCTTTCTTTTTTTCTCTCTCTCTCTCTCTCTTTCCCTTTTTTCTTTTCTGTCTTTCCAGCAACAAATGCATGTTTCACAACGATTCACAATTCGAGAAAAGTTTAATAATACAAAGTTCAAAGCAGGAAATTAAATTAACATTTTTTATTAACCACGTAAGGTCATTGTGTCTAAAAGAGCTGCGGTTCCAGATAGTTTTGCCACATTTCGGATATATTTGGAATTTTGTTAAATAGATACCGTATGTACTTGTATATGTTACAGGCCAAACCCGATTTTAGGCCAAACCGGTCTATCCTAACGCCCATCGGATAAACTAGTTTTTCCTAGGCCAAACCGGTCTATCCTAACGCCTATCGGATAAACTAGTTTTTCCTAGGCCAAACCGGTTCATCCTAACGCCCATCGGATAAACTAGTTTCTCCTAGGCCAAACTAGTCTATCCTAAGGCCCATAGGACAAACTAGATTTTCCTAGGCCAAACTAGTTTGGCCTAACTCTTATAGGACAAACTAGTTTAGACTGCTGTTTATTGGTCTGAACTAGTTTATCCTAGGCCGATTTAGTTTATCCCAGGCCAATTCAATTTGGCGTGATTTTATTGCATTTAATGACCGCCTCAACGCCAACATTCTTGTCTGCCCAAGGCTGATCTAGTTTATCCTAGGCCATTGTAGTTTTACGTGTTTTTAGCTCGCGGGCGTGAAAAACAGAGAAATAATGGGCTCACAGGTTCTGTATATGCATGTACGCATGTATGTACGTATATACGTACGCATGTACGTAACGCGATAACTCTCGATAGAAATAATGTAATTTGACGTGTTTTTATCTCATCAGGCTACCAAAGCCTGAGAACTAATGTGCCCGTAGGTTCTGTATCTATGTATGTACGTAACGCAATAATTCTTGATAGAAATACTCGATTTGCATCAAACTTTCAATAAAGGTTTATTCTTATGAGGAGCTTTTCTGATTAATTGTGGGAGGTCATTGGAAAAGAATAAGAAAGGGGGGAGAACGAGAGGCTGTTTCGCCCCTTCCCTTAATTCAAATAAATGGGTTTCCATGCATTATTATCATATTTTATTCAAACTTTAGATATAGGAGCATTCTCTTGAGGCGTCTCCATGATTAGTTGTGGGTGTTCATTGTTTAAGTATAAAGGGAGGAGGAATAGGAGTAACGCTCCATAATTTATGTAAATGCTTTTTTCACGCAGAATTAACTGATTTGCTTCAAATTTTAGAAATAAATTCTTTCTGGCAAAGCTTTTCCCTAACTATTTTTTGGAGTTAATTGAATAAGAACAACGGGAAGAATAGGGGGATCCTGCCTAATTTTGGCAAATGAGATTTTCATGCAGAATTAACCGATTTGCTCCAAATCTTGCATTTGTTCATTCTGATGAAGCACTTCACTGATTAATTTTGGTGGTTCTTCGGTTAAGTATAAGGATGAAACTCTTTAAGGGTCAAACAATTTATTTCCTTCCTAAAATTAGATAAAATGGTTATAATACAGAATTATCCAATTTGCTTAAAATTTTAGACACGAATTCATTTGATCAGGCACTTTTTTAATTAATTTGGGTTTTTTTTCTTTTGGTTAAGTATAATGGAGTAGTGGACGTTTTATCGTTTTCCTTAAATTAGATAAATGTGTTTTTAAGCAGATTTATCCGATTTGCCTTAAATTTTGAATATAGTTTTTTTCTTTATAAGGCGAATCCCTGAATTGTTTTCAGGGTTTAATGATTAAGTATAAAGGGAGGAATGGGGGATTACCCTCCTTAAATCAGGTGAATGGTTTTTTGAGCAGAATTATCTTATTTGCTTCAAGTTTTGAATAACTGTTTAATTTTATAAAGCATATCTGTGATTAGTTTTGAGTGCTCAATGATTAAGTATAATTGGGGGAAATGGAAAAAAATAATCCAACTTACTTTATTTTTCGAGGGTGTTATTTTTTAAAAAAAATAAGGCTGTAATACACAATATGGTAAAAATCCTGTGAATGCAAAGCCATCAGTTTAATTGGGCAATATTCTTTTTAATATTGATCCCGACTACTGCTTCATAGCTAACCTTGTGCAAAGTGGTTTTGTCATCACCCTTATATAATGTATTTTATTCAAAAGGTTGTAGAATACTGTCAGAGGTAGTGCACGGGCCGAAATTTCGAAGCCCGACCCCGCCCTTCAAGAAGGAAAGTTATTTTACCATAACTCGGTGTAAAAATTAAAAGTTCAGCCCGAGCCCTGCCTGTACAAAAATCAGTGAGAAGATGCTCAATCCGGCTCAGTCTGGCCCTACTGAATTTCTGCAAAAAAAATCAGATTTTACGTAATATACAATTAGGATTCCTTTAAAAAATGCTGCATACATATTTGTTGGGTAAATTTACAATGTACTTTTAAATTACGATGCTTTCAAAGAATGGTAAATACACAATGTATTATTGATTATTTAGATTCTTAAATCTTTCAATATTCAAACAGGGAAGTATTAAATAATAAATGTAGTTTAGAACAAAAGAAAAAAAAAGAAGAGTTAAAAATATCATAATTATTGAATCTGTTCAGTAAAAAGTAGATTTATGAATATGTTTCTCTGTCATTCTTTAAGGCTTTTCTCAAATCCAAAAGAGCTACATCCTATAACATTTAAGAACTAATTCATTTTCGGAAATGCATAAGATTAACAGGCATTTTCACTCAGAAAATATGTAATCGAATGGCGTTAACCATTTTTTCATAAAAGCGATGTACCTTTGAGAAAATACTATTAAAGCTACGTTTTGAATCAAATTTCCGCTTGCGACTTGACGGAAAAGAAAAACTTGACGCCGTGACAAGAATAGCCTATATGTCGGCAGGTAATTAATTTCTCAAAAAGGGAAAACGGTGTTCGATTCCAAATTATGTTTAGCTCCGATCTGACTCGAATAGGCAATAATAATAATAATAATAAGAAGAAGAAGAAGAAGAAGAAGAAGAAATGCAAGTCTGATCTCAGTTGGCACGAGTCTGCAGAAAAAAAATAAGCAAACACCATGTCCAATGTGTCGAGATAAACCCGACACATTTTTCGCGGCTCGCTGTAGTAGTACAGTACAGTAAAAAAATAAAAGACACATTATATAAGAATGCAGGATGTTAGACCACACAAGATAGTTTGAGGTGCACGTGCATGCGGGAATTCGTCAAAAGGATAGAATTTCCACGATTTAACGACTTTTGTGAAACGGGGTGTTTTGCAAGGGGCTAGTGAATTCTGGCTCGTATCATTGTCGAGATAAACCCGACACATTTTTCGCGGCTCGCTGTAGTAGTACAGTACAGTAAAAAAATAAAAGACACATTATATAAGAATGCAGGATGTTAGACCACACAAGATAGTTTGAGGTGCACGTGCATGCGGGAATTCGTCAAAAGGATAGAATTTCCACGATTTAACGACTTTTGTGAAACGGGGTGTTTTGCAAGGGGCTAGTGAATTCTGGCTAAACAGTCAGTTAGCCAATAAATTTGTCAAAAATGTTTATAAGTTAGACTGGAAAAGATTGAATTTCCAGTAAACAAGAGTAAGAATCTTCGCGCAGATGGGAGTTCAAAGAAATAAATATGTCCACTGTGGTATTTGAATGTCTGCAAATTTAGTAGTGGGATTAACATGTTAGCCAAAAAATGTCGCATTCGGTAACACGATTCTCACATTACATCGTAAAAGGGGTTTTAGCTGTTTACTTGGATTTGTTTTCAGACCACCTGCATATGGAAAAGCGCGTTACTTGAAAAATTATAATGATATGCAAGAGAGAGAAATTTTATAGGAGGATAAGATTTTTAGGAGGGATTTTCAGGCAGGGAGAAGTTAGTAAAATGGGATGTCGAGAGAAAGAGGAAGGAAGGACAGATTAGAATAGTCTTTCATGACTGTGGGTTTTGTTTTGGTGCTCTCTCTGGGACAAAGAATAAGTTGATGGTGGGGATATGAGCACCGGTATGGGGATGTGCTTGACGCCCGACGATGACGTTCCTAGTATATCTAAGAGGTGAGTGGGTTCCTTCCTGAGTTTTTGAGCAACCTTATCATATTAGGCATCCTTTAAAATCCTGTATTATATTATTAATTATAATCACAATAAATCTATTGGAAGATTTACAATGTATTTATCATGATTTTAACCATAAATAAAATGTCGTTATTACCTTATGTTTGTAGACTTTATGTCTTCTAAAACATCCGACTCTAGAGCCTGGGAATCTTAATGTAAACAAAGAAAGTAAAGTAAAGCTAACAGTAGTCGGACAAATGCATCATGTCTATATGGTGGACATGTTAAATTTCTGTATTGATGGTATAAGCAACGACTTTTTACACACATTTATACTTATTCTTGTGAAAGACATGTTTTTTACCGGCCAAACCTGATTCAAGCCAAATTAGATTAGCCTAGGCCAAACAATTTTATTTTAACGCCAATTGGATAAGCTAGTTTTTCCTACGCCAGACTTGTTTATCTAAATGTCCATAGGATAAACTAGTTTTTCCTAGGTAAGAGGGTAATCCTTCATCTTTCCCTTCATACTTAACCATTAAACCCCCAAAACTATTCAGCCTTATCAGAAAGAACCAATATCCAAAATTTGAAGCAAATTCCTCAATTCTGAGTCAAAAACCATTTATCTAAATTATGCTGTGTTACCTACATTGCCCTTTCTTTTAAACTTAAACAATAAACATCCACAATTAATCACAGAAGCGCCTTGTCACAATGATCCTATATCTAAAATTTTAAAGCAAAACTGATAGTTCTGTATGATGAATCCATTTCTCTAAATTAACAGTGAAGGATTAGCCTCCCGTTTGTCCCCCTTTATTCTTATCCATTAAATTCCCAAAATTAACCAGAAAAGTACCTTATCAGTATGAACCTACATTGAAAATTTGAAGCAAATCGGATATCTCTATCAAGAGTTATCGCGTTACGTACATACGTATGCACATATGTACATACATGTGTACATGCATGCGTACATGCATATACAGAGCCTGTGAGCCCCTTATTTCTCTGGTTTTCACGCTCACTAGCTAAAAACACATAGAACTAGATTAGCCTAGGATAAACTAGATCAGCCTAGGACAAACAAGAATGTTGGCGTTGAGGCGATCATTGAATTCAATAAAATCATGCCAAATTGAATTGGCCTAGGATAAACTAGTTCAGACCAATAAACAGCAGTCTAAACTAGTTTGTCCTATATGAGTTAGGCCAAACTAGTTTGTCCTATGAGCCTTAGGATAGACTAGTTTGGCCTAGGAAAAACTAGTTTATCCGATGGGCGTTAGGATAAACCGGTTTGGCCTAGGAAGAACTAGTTTATCCGATGGGCGTTAGGATAGACCGGTTTGGCCTAGGCCAATCTAGTTTGGCCTAAAATCGGGTTTGGCCTGTAACATATATAAGTCAACTCGTGTATTAGTTGACCCCCCCCCCCCCTCAATTCATAAGCAAAAATTTGAAAAAAAAATTGAATTTTCGTGCATAAGTTAAACCACATTTCTGGAAATATTTTTTAAAAAATGATTTGCAGCAGAGGGGAAAAAAAACTAAAAAATTCTCATCAAATAAGTATTTTTTTTTATTTAATTTTATTTATTTTTATATCAGATTTTTTTTTAATTTAACATTTTAAAACTGAATAATTTTGGTAAAACCAAGCAGCTAAAAATATTTTGAGAACCTATTCACATCAATTCAATGATACTTAATATATGTATATATATTCAGTTTACGTTATTGATTTGGTTTTTATTTATTAATTTTAGGTATTAAACAGTAGTATTATATGATGGTTATATATATATTAAAATTCCATTCAAGTCTTATTTACAAGGGTAAACAACTGCTTATTAAACTGCTAAAATGTAGTGCTTCTTTGTATTGTACGACTATCAGGAGAAATATCTAGAAGCATTCTTATGTTGAACATTTTTTAAAAAGAGAATTAAAAAGTTGAAAGGAATGCCCCTGTTTTGAAAAAAAAATTCTGTCCGAAGAGAAAATAAGAGCAGAACAATTACAGAGAAATTGCTATTTTTTTTTTTTTTTTTTTTTTTTTTTTTTTTTGTCAATTACAGGAAAATAACTATTGTCCCTTTTTATCTCTCTCTTACCTAGACCCGTATGTGATTACTTAAGGCCCCTGTCCTCGCTCAAAGAAACGCTCGCGAGCTAATGCTATTCCTATGGGGAAGCATTTTTCTAATAACAATAACTCTTTCAAACTTTGACATTTTTGATTTTTTTCCCCCTTTTTTTATGCATTGGATAGCTGAGGTGCATTCCAACAGCGCACCTTTTTTACTTTTTCGATTTTGGTTGCAGATATTTTTTACAAAGTTAGTTTCACTTTCAAAACCGGTTTCGAAACTGAAAGTGCTTTATAAAAATAAATCTGTAGCCAAAATCGAAAAAGTAAAAAAGATGTGCTGTCGGCATGCACCTCAGCTATCCAATGCAAAAAAAGTTATTCAAAAATGTCAAAATGCGAAAGAGTTATTAGAAAAATGCTTCCCCATAGGAATAGCTTTAGCTCGCGAGCGTTTCCTCGAGCGAGGACAGGGGCCTTAAGATTTGCCCATTCGCCGATTATCAGCGAAAATTGTGCTTTTATTTATTTTTATTTTTTCACTAACTTTATATAAATCGATCACCTGTTTTCAACTCCCAAATTTGCTTTCATATTATAGTGAAGATTTTAAAATGTTTAGATCTTGATATAATGGTATACAGTACTTCGGATACCATATAGTATCCTAAATTTTCTGTGTGTCCCTGTAAATACTATCTGCTTTCCATTATACAGTAAGTATCTTGTAGTAAACCTCAGCAATGCATAGCATTTTCATAAAATGAGAAATAGTTTAATAGAATTAAAACACATCCAAAACAATGTTTCCTCTATACCATTATATAATTGAATACTTTTGTGTGACCTCGTAAATTAATAACAAATATTGTTTGTACCGCAGATTGAACTGAATGTAAATTTTAGTGCATACTTAGTAGATGCAAATCAATTTTATTGTGTTCGGAAGAGTGTAACATCATTAAAATATACTTGGAGTTAATTTTTCCCATTGGCCATAATGTAACGGAATGATTTTGATTGTCCCTGTATCTCCAATTTTCATAAAATTTTAAATGACTCGACAAAATTATATAATAATTATGTAATATAAATTTCAAGCGATTCAATTGGGTAGTTTTTGCTCTGTTATATGCGGACAGATGGGCTGAGCGACAACTATAGGAGCTACGTATTTACATAATTACGAACGCAACTAAAAACTAAACGTCCACATATGAGGCCAAAGGCGTGAATAGGTTACCATTTATTCTTACGCTTCGATAAAACCGAATCTGTTCCATCATTTCGAAATCAGTGCTCTATGAGATCCCCGAGATTTATTTTGTGTTCCCAGAGAAATTGCATAAAAATAAATAGAACTCAGTGGCACGGAGTATATTAATACACAAAATAAATAACATTCAGAACGTTATTCAAGAGGTGGGGAAAAGAGTGTAGGGATAGGGAAAAAAATATGGATTCTGAAATAACGAAATAGTTGCTTCTCTTCTTCAGAAATATGTAAGAGAAAAATAATTTTTTCTTCCCTTTCTCTCTTATTGTTTATTCAGTTAATATATTAATCTGCCTGAATTTATGTTTCATTAAGTTAGACGTCTGTGTTTATAACTTCCCAAAAGGATAACTGTATAATATAAATAATGGATCTGTTTTCAACAGAGTGATGGGGTTTTTCACCTCTATTTGCAGCAAACAAATGTGGATGCATGCAAACTAATGTTAAACTGATGTCAGTGTTTTATTTTTCAAAATCTCTCTTTCATTTGAATATTTAAAATTATGTATTTATTGCATAGGATGTTTGAGATCAATGTATTGACCTTGTTTTTTTTTTTTTTTTTTTTTTTTTTTTATGCCGTTTTAAGTCTTTTTTTGGAAGAATATTTTTACTATCTAAACAGATATCGTCAGATATTTTTCCATAAAAAATAAATATATATATTGAAATGAAATGAGAAATTCGAAAGGAATGCCTTCGATGATTTAACATTAGCTTGCGAGTTTCTTCTCGAAACTAGCATGAGTTCGTTAAGTTTGAAAAAAAAATTAAATGCACTCTGGAGATATTCTTAGCGAATAAAGTCGATCTTACTGATAATTTGGAATAAAAAGTAGATTTTTAATCATTTTTTACTGGAGATTTTTAGTTTCTTGGTTTAATTTCTATTTAATTGATAAAAATTACAAAGATTTTTACCCGACTTCTTAAGTAACTATTAAAGCCAAATACATCTATAGTGGGCCATGTACCAGTAGAAGACCACCAATTTTTAAAAACGAGTTCACATACATTTATTAAAAACGATTTAAAAATATCTGATTGACTAATATCTTTAGCTGTTTTTCATAAACTATTTGGATTTTTTTTTTAATACATTTGTTTATTTTCTATAATGTCTTCAAAAGCAGATATTTTGGCAAATTCTTAGAGATGCCATTAAGCTTTTATTTAAAACTTAAAAAATTTAAAAACTTAACTACTTAAGTTTTTATTTAAGATCTCTCTAATATTATGTTTTATTTTAAACTACTGTTGTAACACTTTAAATATAATTAGATAAATGTCCATAAATGCTCCTCTATTGTGCGTTTATCTTATTTCTTTCTTTGTCATAGATGGCTATTTCCATGCGAACTTGTCTTGTTTGTCATACAGCTGAAAATCGCTATGCTTGTTGGCCAGCGTTATTTTCGAAAAGTTTGCTTCGCCTTGTTCAATTGATGAGATATCTCCGATAAAATAAGACACATTTTTCCGCTCTAAAGAACTGGTCGCCAGAAATCATAGTATGTGATAGACATGACAAGTTCGCATGGAAATAGCCAGATGTAAATCTTCTGCTTGTACACGGATTTCTGTTTTTTTTTCTTCCCTTTCTACATTTATATCATAATACCATGCCATGAATTTATATGTATTCAATATTTCCTCATCCACAACGTAAATAAATAAGCTAAAAAACTTTGTAAAATCACCATAAAAAGAAAATTAAACAGGACGCGTTTCGAGCTTCAAAAATACAGCTCGTCTTCAGCTAATCCAAACACGTGTCACAAGGGACAGAGTGGAAATGTGTCCACTCTGTCCCTTGTGACACGTGTTTGGATTAGCTGAAGACGAGCTGTATTTCGTGTCACAAGGTACAGAATGGAAATGTGTCCACTCTGTCCCTTGTGACACGTGTTTGGATTGGCTGAAGACGAGCTGCATTTTTGAAGCTCGAAACGCGTCCTGTTTAATTTTCTTTTTATTGTGATTTTACAAAGTTTTTTAGCTTATTTATAAATTTATCTCCAGTGATTTCGGTGTTTCTCAACACAACGTGAATGCTTCCATTGCTGTTATTTAATTTATTAAGATCGATAGTTAGTAAAATCTCCAAATATAGTTACAACATAAACCCTCACTGCACCATGTGCCACATCTGACACATATCTAAAAACACATTAAGTCTCCTTATAGTTATGAATTTGGCAAAAAGGCTTGCTATAACTGATCAAGAACAGTCCAAAGAATCGAATAACACTTATTTAGTCCAGGTCAATGGACTGCATTTGACAAAAAATTAGAATTTCTTCTTTGGAAACAAAAAACAATTTCGATCAAGCTATAAGGGCAAAATTTTAATTATTTATACTGAATACTCAAAAATATTAATATAAAGAAAGTTGTAGAGTGTTAAGAAGATAAAATTAATTAATTACAGCTCATTTAATTGCAAAATACAGGGTGATTATAATTAAAGTCCGAGTTTCAAAACGCTCTAAAAAGCGAACCACTCGTTAGAATGGCGTCAAAATTTAACAGCGTATTATTGAAGAAGGGGGAAAGAACATGAACCAAAAAAAAGGTTCCAAATTTTAGCGACAGATGGCGCTGTAAGTGTCAGAATTTCGACTACAAAGGACAAATCGTAAAACAACGGCTAAGGCGTAAGTTACACGATATAAACCAACTGTATTGTTCAGTGTGCATGACTGTACGCGTGTGATACTGTTAGTTACGTAAGCCCGTCCACCACGGCAAGGTCGTACCACATCGGATGGGAGCACGATCCTTCATTGAGACACTCATGGCCAACGCCCTTCTTCAATAATACGCTGTTAAATTTTGACGCCATTCTAACGAGTGGTTCGCTTTTTAGAGTGTTTTGAAACTCGAACTTTAATTATAATCACCCTGTAGATTAATATAACAGTTAAAAACCCAAATTATGTTTACAAGGTACTTGCTATAAAATATCAAATTTTAGCTGAAAATTTGAAAGTTAATTATTGTTTTATTTATTTATTTATTTTGCTTTTTTTTTTTCATTATTAGACCGATATATTGATTTCAAATATTTTTTTTTTCATAAAAATAAAAACAATCGTGCTTTGATGGGTTATAGAGTTTTAACTCTGTTTAAACAAAACCACAAAATATTTGGAAATTATCCGATTTTTTTTTTTTTTAATTCTTTAAGGGTGTATTCCGATCCAAACTGCTTAATTCAGATTGATTTTTAAATTCATTTTGGCTCTCAAATGCACTAAACCTTCAAAATCTCTTATTTAGAAACTACACAAGGTGCCGTGTTTGTCGAAGTTTTGGTAAATGTAGTAAGTATTGCAAAAAATGCTGTCAAAGTTTCCAATTTTGACAGAAATTTCCGAACCTGGAGATCTGGGAATGAAAAAATGATCGAACTGAGGAAACAATTGTTTATAAATAAAATTCTTAATGAATTCAGAGGGAAATTACCCCACATGGCATCTTATGCATCACTTCAAATATCACCCCAGCAAGTTTCATGTTTCTACTTTTAAAAATGTGTCTGAAAATGTATCGGAAAATTTCGAGCTGTTGAAAATGAAAAAAGTATTTTTTCAAATACACCCTTAAAACAATTCTTATAAAGCTTGTTTCTTGTAATTTTTTATTGCTTTGTAAAATTGATGATAAAACTTATTATGGAATTTCCACAGCATGTTGCTTATTTTTCCACCAAAGTTATCATGTATGCTAGTGTGAATTTCAGTTCAATAGCAATATCAAAATAATCAAAAGTTCAGGCATTAAGTTCAGGTAATAATTAATGAAAAAAAAGTAATGATAAAATAAGATTCAATATTGTTATCTATTTAGATATTTAACCAATATATGTGGTCATAAAATCTGTTGTAATTTTGATGATAAGGATTTCTGCCCGTAGAATAATGATACATACTTTAAGAGGATAATATATATTCAATTGTTGTTGAGTGTTTATGTGCATACAATTTGTATACCAATTTTGCTATTTTATTTTGCTTAAATTTCAGACGAAAAGTATGCTGATATTTCGTGGAAAAGTTTCAAATGTTTTTAAAAAGATGCTCTGTTGTTGAATTTCATTTTCCATAAACATTGCTTGAGATGAGTTAATGCTTTTTTTAAAGTGGTATTACTGTATCAACTAATAAATTATGTTTTTTTTTAATAATATGCTAGTTAAAATCAGAAAATTTGCATGAAATTAAAAGAAAATAACAGTCACTAGAATCAAATTTCACATTGCCAGATATGTCTCTAGAAAAATTCAATAATTAAAAATGGAAACATATATTTTTACCTCTTTTTTTATGCGGCCTTTTTTATTTTTTGAGTGTTTGCCGTTTGAACCTAGGACTTGACTGTTTAATTTTTATGCACATTAATTCAAAGAGTTACACATGTAATCGGCAGATAATCTGTATTTCTTTCTTTTTTTCCTAATCAATCATGAAAAAGAATTGTTGCAGAACTTCAAATATTAATGAAATTAATTTCACGTAATCTTTTAAGACCCAAGAAATATTTCGGTTAATCCATATGTAGCATAAACAAAGACTTCTCTGAACAGAGATGATACCCGGTGACAAAATTTTAAATTATGAAGCTCAAAAGATGCATCGCTACCAGCTACCATTGCTTTTGGATATTAAACTAAACAAAAAAGTACTAGGTCAAAGAGGGTTAGAAGTACCCACCCAAATCATAAACTCTGAATTTGCGATATCCCCGTCTCCTAAAACAACCAGTTCCAATAGTGATTGAACCACTTTAATCTTCCTGATAGATATACTGTTTCTCCCTCCCAAAATCGTCAAATTACGAAATAACAGGGATTTCAATCTGCCATGAATCATGACCAATTATTTTTCGCTACATCATCTCGCACACCTGGTCGCCAATATCAATCGTCTGGTCCCTGTGCTCCAATTAACCGTGGCATCCCTCTTTCAAACCTCCCTCCTCCAACACCAATTTGCGGGGGCGCTGCACCCGCTAGCAGAGGGTGCGAGAGAAGATGCGGGGAGGAAGGAGGACCTTGCAGTCATTGCATGACTTTATGAAAGTAAGGTCGCCTGGCCAGATCATCTTCTCATCTGCTGTGTGCCGGGTCACGTGAATGTTTTGGGGAAAGAAGACTGGGGTGGTTGGCACGTCGCCCACACGCGGCAAGTAGAGTGGCGGGAAAATATCTTCCACGGATTGTTTTGTGGAGGGAACGCCGACTTTTAGGAATTCTGTTGCGGGTAAGTGAAATTAATTTTATTTTATTCGATGTTTAATTCGCATTTTGGACTGAAAATTATTTGAAATTTTGATCTGCAAAATTTATAGTGAATGAGATCGGCGTGGAAGAGTTTTTGAAGATGTTTGGAAAATGTCGTATGACAAGATTAAACACAAATAATATCTTAGTAATGTTTATTAATTTTTACTTCCCAATATCTATAACAAAAAAAAAAAAAGTATTGTAATCATTTTTTTTTTCGATTTCGGTTTTTCAAAGTACGTATTTAAGGGGCCAAAATTCCCGAAAAACATGTTCATAAAAAATGTCTGTCAATCTGTACGTCGCCATTGTACTATTAAAAAGTGTATTAAATTATGCATATGCATGGAATTGAACCAAGTTCAAATTATATGTTTGTGTCCAAGAGAAGCAGGTCCTCCGCGAATTTCGAAATATTCCACTGAAAGAGGCGTTGTAGTGATTTTTTGTGTAATTTTTTCGGGTTTTTGTAATTTTGCTATACATCGGTGGCTCGTGCATCAGTGGAAACTTCGCATCCTGCTAAGCTGAGCTTTTGTAAACAGCTGACGTACAACGTACAATAAAATAACGAAAAATATTGATTTTAATAAACATCATGATCAGTGTTCTCGCTGTCGCTCGCCATTGCGCCAAATTGCGACTAAATTTTTCATCTGGCGAGTAAACAAGCGATTAGATTCGCCAAATTGCTAGTGCTCAATTTTTGCTTTTTCTTTCTCTTCTTTTTCGTTTTTCATACATATGCATATATTTATATTTTTAATGTATTTGTAGCGAACAGCTGAAATTAGATTAATAACAATCGCTGTCGCAGCTATAAAAACTTTGGTTATTTTAGAACATATTGAATAAAAAAAGTAAATTAAAGGATTAAAGATTTTTTTTTTTTTTTTTTTTTTTTTTTTTTTTTTTTTTTTATTGTGGTACACGGCGAATTTATTTTGCTAATACCTTTTTCATTTGGCGAATGTTTTTTATTTTTAATTGGCCAAATTACTAACGTTGGTGAAATGTCAGCGAGAACGCTGATCATGATAGAGGTTTACTGGCTTTTACTCCAATCATTTGACTGAAACAGACATTTTTGATGAAAGTTGTTAATGTATTGCACTTTTAATATTGAACCATTAATATTTGTAACTACTTTCTGAATTAGATGTATGACATCGAAGAAAGTTTTGAGACTAGCACATCCCACTTGTTTATTTATCAAAAACCCAGAAGTGCCAAGCTCCTACTAATCTGTGAATTAATTTGATGCAGTTTAACAATGTTTCGAATCAGAAAATTTATTTTATGAACCTTTCTTTATTTAATTTCAGGATTCTTAGTGGAATTTACTTAATTCCATTTCTTAAAAAAAAAAAAAAAAAAAAAAAATTCTGATATTAAATCCGGATCAATTTAGCTCCCATATTCTGGGAAATTAGTGTGAATTTGTAAACCAGTTAACCCGAGCGATGTTTTCGTACAGCAATTGGTAATTGTATTTGCTATTTTTTTTTCATGGATTTTTTAATAACTGCAATGTTTAATCAAACAGGAATGTTTTAATAAGGAAATGTGAGTGTACTGTTAAAAGTTTGTTCAAAACTTTCGCGAAACAGTCCGAAACATATATGAAGTGATAACAGAAAATTTAAAAACATTATTATCATCTGTATGCAGATTAATATAAAAATAATTGTTAACAGTGTGAATAAAAGGACAATTTTACGGAAATTATACTGGTAATCTGGACGCCAGTACAATTTACTGTTTTTTAACCGAAATTTTTCCATAAATTCCAGAAAATATTCCGCTTTTTCGGAGTTTTTTATGGATTTTACGGAAATTTTTCCGTTATAAAACAATAAGTAGCATTGGCGTTTAAATTAGCTGAATATTTCCGTAAAATCGTCCATTTTCTTTTCTTTCTTTCCTTTTTTTTTTTTTTTTTTTTTACAGTGAAGACAAAATTAATCGTCAATATAGAGACATAGCCTTTTTTTTTTACGCCGAGCCTTAAAGGGTTAACTTAAATTTCGATAGATACGCAATTCAATGAGAAAAGACAAAGAACAACATGAACTATCCTTATGTTTTGCCTACTGTGCTGAAATGCAGTTACAGTTAGACATTTCCTCTTTACGTTTTTAAAAAATAATGTATTCTTTTCAACCGCAAAGAACTCAGTAATAATTAGACAACGGATTATATGCAATTAAATACCTCGCGACGGGAGTCTTTTACGAAATTTTTAATGTTTCGTCGCCGGTTTTCAAAAACAGAAATTTGCGTCTTATTAAATCGGGAAAATGTTCCGATTAAGTAAGGCAAATTTTTTAGTAATTTTTTACTGGTGGGGATAAACAAAGATTCTTAACGGTGTATTCGAAAAAACTCTTTTCCACCTTCAACAGCTCGAAATTTTCCGATACAATTTCAGACATATTTTTTGAAAGTAGAAACATGAAACTTGCTGAGGGGATTTTTGAAGGGACGTATGAGGTGCCGTGTGATGTCTTTTAACGCTGAATTTATTAGAATTTGAGTTATAAACAATTACCTTATCAGTATGACCCTTTTTTTCGTTCCCAGATCTCCCACTTGGGAAAAATCGGTTCGAAATGCCGTTTTTGAATGCTTTTTTTTGCAATATTTTCTGCATTCATCAAAGAATCGACAATCACGGCGCCTTGTGTACTTTCCAAATAAGAGATTTTGAAAGTTTGGTGTATTTGAGAGCAAAAATGAATTCAAAAATAAATCGGAAAATAAGCAGTTTGAATCGAAATATACCCTTAAGCCTTTTTGCGGCGCGTATATGTGTCGCTCGTCCCCAAGGGGTTAAGCCCTTCCGACGGGAGTCTTTTACGAAATTTTTAATATTTTGTCACCGGTTTTTAAAAAAAGAAATTTATGACTTATTAAATCGTGAAAATTCTCCGTGTTCATTTTCACCAGTAAAAATTACCCCTTTAGGGTAGCCTTTTTTACAGCAGGTATACGTGTCACTCGTCTGCAATGGGTTAAAAAATGCTAAAATATGGTTGCAAATTAGGTACTTGCATCGGGTCGGGTTAACAGATTTTATCCAATCTGTTATTTCGGTCAGTTCGGATTGATGACAATATGCATCTATTATGCTACTAGAAGACAGCCCGTCAAAATGACGTGTTTGCATTTTTTAAAGGATGATAAAAAAATTATAACTGTGGTCAATCAGCCACTTTAGGCTTAAACAATTTTTAAAAATACTGCGATTAAACACGCGGAAAAAAATCTATATAAAAAAAGGAAATTTTAACAGAAATTTGCATTTAAAACTATAACAAAACTGTCTGGTGGATGGGGGGGGATTGGAATGAAGAAATAGTAAATACATAAATTTTAAAAGAATAAAGTAACTCAAAAAATCAATTATAAAAGATTATATTGTGAAACTACAGCCAAAAAATATATAAAAATACTGAGAGAAAATAATAAAAATAGCTAAAATGTATAAAAGAAAATTCCTATTTTGGACTATTTTTTAGCTAATACTTAAAAAAAAAAAACACTCTATATGGTTGATTGGTTGGTTTGGCAAGTACTGAGACGTATGCTACTACCCGTTAGGGAGGTTTTTGTCTCAAAACACTCTATAAGATCGGAAACAAATGTAAACAATAAAGAGTAAACAGCGCGTGTTCGAGAGACACACGCGCTGCGCGCGCGAGCTCAGGGATTTTGGCTTCCGAGTACTAAATCCGCGGTAATATTCACTCCATGTACCTGTCTCCTGAACACGCGCGCATAGCTCCCGAACGCACCCAATCATTCCTGAGTCGTGATGTTACAATGGAGTCATTCTAAAGATTCATTCACGGAATTTGTCATTCTTAAATGGCAACAGTTTTAACTTGTTTACATTGTTTGTTCTTTTTCGTAATTGCTGGTTGTTTTATTTAGAACTTAAACATTATAATTAAATAGTTTTTGTAGGTTTTAAAGAAAATGCGTAATGAATAAATCTTTTACATGTATATTTTCATAAGTTGAACAATTAGAATATTTGTGAACGGCTCGGAATAGTTAAGCCTAACGTGGACGCAATTGCAATAAGTTTCTTTTTCTCATGGATGGGCTGACCCCGGAATCGTCGTACACGGAAGGGTTTTATATATATAATTATGCTTTTTGTTCGACTTAACTTTCATAGTTTCGGTTTCTGGTCAGCTTCGGTTTGAGTTTTGATTCATCAGGTCGTGTGTTTATTTTTTTATAGTTGTAATGAAATACGGATTTCAGAAGTTAGGGAAAATCAGCTAGCCCCGTACACTTGGATAAATTGCAAATAAATGAAATTTCTCTCGTTTTTTATACTTAAAATAAAATTACGAACTTCTTTAACGATTTTAATTAAATATTGCTAATAATATCTACTTACTTAACGAAAGATACAGAAAATAGTTTGGCCCTATTTTTTTGGCGTCACAAGAAATGGCGGGTAACCTTGAACATATTAATCAGTAATCAGTTGTGTCCCGAACCCAATTTTACAACCCTAAATTGTATAACAATTGTTACAAACATGATTAGAACCTTTAAATAAATAAAAATTTCTAAAACAGTGAACAATAGACAAGAATGCACACTTACGTATTATATGTTTATAACCTGCAATAAAGTTTGAGAGAAGCAACGAAAATTTATTGACGAAAAAAAAAAAACACACACTCACAATTAACTTACTCAATTACCACGTCGCAATTAAACTGTACTTGTTTTGACTCAAAAGGGCGTTCATTTACAATAATTCTTTATTTACCCAACACTTTCGATTTCCTAGAAATTGAAATGATTGGAGTTATCTGTTATTTGCGGCTACCCGATTTTCCCCTATACCCCGAAAAACGTCCCCTTGATTTACGTCACCCCGCATTTACGTGGTTTGGCCTCGGGAAGAAAAAAATCCTTAATTAAGTCAAACTTCGATTTTTTTTTTTTTTTTTTTTTTTTTTTGAAGATTTTTGATTCTGTGAAGGGAAACTTTCCCGGGACAGTCATATGATAGTGACAAACAAATAATAATGAAAAAAAAAAAAAGAAAAAAAATGGCTAGAGAAGGCTTAGAATACTTGCTCATCTGTTACAAAGAGAGCTTTAAGAGAAAGAAAAAATTCTCGGCTCAAACTTTATTGCTAGGTTTTTTTATCCTCAAAGACTCGAACAATAAATTATAACTTAACAACTAATTATTTCATTCCAATTTCTTACATTGCAAGACCATTTTTTTTTTTTTTTTTTGCTAATGTAAATGTACATAACATATATAATCCCTAAATGCAATAGATGTGTTCATTAGATTTTAGAGAATTTTTATTACTTATCTTTTTTGCCTATTTAAATGTACCTCGATTTAACTTTGTTTTCGATTTAGATCATTAATCTTGGAAAAAATTGTTGATAAAAGTCGAGGTATTACTGTATTTTTCTTTTATTTTGGATTCGGACTTGAATATTTTTGTACTCGGGGCGGGTTTGGATTGACGAGACTGAAAAAACTCCAAATAGGCTGTTAAGTTCCAAAATATGCATTTCATGTATTTTATCGGAATGGACCATTTTCATATTTTCTTTAAATTTTATTATACCTATGTTTTGTAAAAAATTATAGAATCTCTATTAATCTAAACCTCTTACCTCGAATGTCTGTTCTCTACGCTTTTATTTGGTATATCTCGTCTAAATATTCTTCTTCAGAAAACATCCATTTGCACGAAACAATAACATTTAATGGACAAAACGTACATAAATACTACAATAATTCTCTTTTTTTTTTACATCTCGATTCATAAATGCGTACAATCGTACGTCTCGTTTCAAGAAAAATCATAGAACAACAAAAACATAAATCAAAATAGAAGTTTAAAAAAAACAGGTCTTATTAGTTCACACAGCTTACAAATGTTTGTGCGCCAAGGAGTTTCAAAGTTGAGAGTCTGAAACCACAACAACCTGAGTTGATCAATAGTCAAATTCAAATCGATATTTACTATTTGGAAACAAATTTATTATTTATTATAAGACTTACGCACATCGCACGAATTTTCATTTCATTGCGAGTCTTTTTATTATTGTTGCAGTACATAAATACGATTTTTTTTATGTTTTCAATAGTTACAATTTTGCCCAAAACTATTTGAAATTTGGAATATATTCTTTCGACATCAACCGATGTTGTGGTCGGTATTTGTAATATCTCCATTTTCTTTCAAAAAGACACCTTTAAACCTCATTTTTTACATAATGAAACTTCTCTCTGATTTTTCTTCCTTCAGACCTAAGAAAAGACGAAAAAGCATTTTTAAAACTTAATTTTACGAACAAAATCATTTGATTGAAGCTTCTTTTATTTCAGATTTGTGATGACTTAATTAAAAAAATTAAAGTATAATTTCATCATACAATGGCTTTTTCTGACAATGTCTATCATTTCAGATGTCGATCCAGGCAAAATTTGAGTTCTGTGTAGGGGGCCCCTTCACAAAATGCTTGAGCTCCACGAATCTTATCTATCCCTTATGTCCTTGACCGGTTTGATATGATTACAATTGTTCAACATTACCTGTAAAACTGTTTCTACGCCAAGAATAGTCTTTGCACCCGAAAACTTTTTTACAGATTGTATCAATACCTCCCCCCCTCCCACCTCCACCCTTTTTGTTTAGTTATGTAAATTACTAAATATGCTTAGGCTCCACAAACAACAACAACAACAAATACTTGATGATATTTTATTTATGTTTTATTTATTAATATTATTATAATTATTATGCATGTAACATATTTTAACCATTCCCGGCGCGGAATTGTTTGACATAATTAACTTCCACAAAATTTATATACGAATTTATTAAATAATGCAAATTTTCATATTTTTAGGTATGTTATAAAAGAAAAATTTTAATTAAATATTCGTGGTGTCAGTAAAAATAAAATTAAGTGTCCCTTTTTAATGAAACCCCGTCGAAAAAGGTAAGATTCTATAGAAAATTTCCAGCAAAAATATCAAGATAAAAAAAAAAAAAAAAAGTCACAGTGTTTATTCTAGAAGATAAAATGGCAAGATTCTAGTTACAAGAAGGACACCAATTTACTCGAAAAGCGTATTATTTCGAGGGAAAATATCATTAGTTTTGTTTATATTGTGCTTAGCATAACAATATAAGAAAAGGAATGTGCTAATTAACTATGTGATAAATAGAGTTATTTTAATTCTGAGTGTTTTATTAACTACAAATTAAAAATATAATTAAATTATAATAAGATTTAATAATAACCTGTGTTTGTCTTCAAGGAAAAAAAAATCAATAATTTTTGTGAGTTTTCGTACACAAGATTTTAAAAATACTACCATAGTATGAGGGTAGATTTTTAAAAGAAATTTCTGAGCGAATTTTTAAAAAGGCTAAGTTGATGCAGTCTTAAAAAGTATCTTAGAAAGAAAGAATGGTAGTAATATATTTTTAAATTAAATTTTCGTGAAACACGCTATTCAATAAAGAAAGGAAGAAAAACCTATTACCATAATTTGTCTACAATTCTAAAATAAAATGCGGTTAGACAACTCATCATGAATTTTCAAAGGTTTTCTTTTTCTCTTTTAAAGGTAATATATCTCTCAACCATAAACGAAAAGAGATTTGAATAAGAATGCGAAAATTACATCATATTCTAAATTGGAATTCTTATTCGATCTAGAAGTTAACGGCTGGCCGAACTTGTTTACCTGATTCAATTTTATCAGATTTCGCGGAGGAGAATGCCTAGGTGAAAAAAATGGTAATAAATATTAAAATGAATCATCATATCTTTGACGATATTAAATTACTTTAACAATAGTTAAATTCTTGTGATTTTTTTTCCTTGACATTGAATTGTAGAGCAATTGAAAGATGCTTCAAAAACATTTTGCATATTTTTCATGATTTTGCAGTCAGAACATTTTAAAGTGGAGTCGTCAGTTTTACCATACTAAATTTTAACGATTTTTATTTATTTTAAACTGTGTTACCCATGTCACACTTTTTAAGACATTCGAAAATAGTTTCGAATATTCGTAAAGTATAATAAAATATAATAAAATAAAATATATAATAAAATAAATTATCATAAATATACATAATAAGTTAAAAAATAAAATAAAATATCATCATGTATTTGTTGTTATTGTTATGAATTTGGGTTTTGTCTTTCCGTTCGTCTTTTTTTTTTTTTTTTTTTTTTTCTTTTTTTTGTCTGTGCTCTAACTCGCATAAATAGCGTAAGATTATCATAAAAAAGATATAAAAGGATATATATTATTGGTGTTTATAGTGGCATATTCGGTATTGAAAATGAAGTGTCTAGTATTAAGAGGCTACTTCATTCACTTTAATAGATCCGCTCATTAATGCCAATTCCGTAGAAAACATTTTTAAAACGGTTTTTTTTCATTGGTTAACTGAGATCAACCTATACAAAGAGCGTTTTCTACTTTATCGATTTTGTTTACAGATATTTTTAATGAGGGCACTTTAATTTTCGGAACCGGTTTCGAAAGTGAAAGCATACTGTTGAAAAAAATCTGCAAACAAAATCGGAAAAGTATAAAAAAGGGCGGATGTAGAAATCTAACTCAGCTACCCAATGAAAAAAAA
Organism: Maratus speculifer; assembly: GCA_964019185.1. Taxonomy (NCBI): domain Eukaryota; kingdom Metazoa; phylum Arthropoda; class Arachnida; order Araneae; family Salticidae; genus Maratus; species Maratus speculifer. The sequence goes on from OZ025289.1 coordinate 55,354,513, forward strand.
AAACTTAAAAATATTAAAATACAAACGCGATGTCTTTAAAATTTTCCTCTGTTGGAGTAGCATTAGTGAGCAAATATTTCCCGGTGACTGAAGTAATCTCTTAGCGGCTCATTTAATGGTGACACACACACACACAAAAAAAAAAAAAAATCTGTTACATTATGACCAGATTTTACAACCAAACGGGAAGTAAATAACATATGAAATATTTGAAATTAACACTAAAGCGAATTCAGTACATGTTTTAAAAATAGTTTTAAAAGTAGCAAAATTAAAAATTGATTCTTCGGTAAAAAATAAATAGTTACGCAATTTCACAAACAAAAGAAACTTTTTTTTTTTTTTTTCAGCATAAGTATTGTAATTTTATTTTTATTTATTTATTTTTAGAAAACTAAATTTATAGTTTTGCTTCTGTCCAAACTATTTTTCAAATAGTAATAAATATTCAATAATTTCAAACGTAATTTCAATGCTGAATATTAATTGAAAACTTGATCAAAAATTATCTATCTCAAATATTTATTTTACTTTTTAGGTTGAAAAAGCAACATACATGCTGCCAACTTGTATGAATTTTTGTTACCATTAAAATTTAATAGAATTTTTGGTTTTCTTTCATCTTTAGCAATCTTTTGATTTCGGCTATTCGGATTTAGATAAAATTTACTATAAAGTTTTAGTGGTGAGGAAAATCCGTACAAGTTGGCAGCTAGGTATTATTGTTCAAATGTATATATTTTTTATTTTCATCTGAAAACGTATTCCACATCTTTTCTTTTCTTTCGTTTTTCTTTCTTTCTTTCCTTTTTTTAACTATTTGGAAAAAAATAAATGTTGTTCTCGGTAGAGAATTGAGAAATCTAAAACATATCCGAATCTTTTTATTGATTGAATTCCCGAATAAAGTAGGTTTATTTTATTCGTTTTCTGATTGGTCTATGCTTAATGTCCAGAAATGAAATACTTCTGTTTTTTTATTTTATTCGTTTTCTGATTGGTCCAAGTTTAATGTCTAAAAATGGAATATTTCTGCTGCGATGATGACAAAAAGAGGAATTAAAACTTTTTAAAAAACTTAGTAATTTAACAGCAAATTGCGGTAGAGATTTCAAACAAATTTCATTAAAAAGTGCATTATTTTTCTCTACGCAACGGTGTAAAAATTTAAAATGTGCGATATTTTGAAGTTTAAAAATTTGCAGTTCCGAAAAAATTGCGTAAATGCGTAGACGCGTATTGCGTAGATGCGTAAAAATGAAATTTCATTTAAATTTTGTTTGTGATGGGTCTCGGAATATAAATGTTTAATCCATGTCCTACGTAATATGAGGCGTTCATAAGTCAGTCTGATTGACTCCATCCAATAAAAATGCACATTTTAAACAGTTAACGTTGTCTATCTTTAACCTATTATTTTTTATCGTTGGTCTAGGAATGTTAATGTTTAATGCACGGCGTACGTTATATGACTCGTTATAATCAACTTAAAAATGATGTATATTATTATTATTAATTCAAATATAGAATTTATTTATAAGTCTTTAAAATTTGAGTTTTGAAAATATCATTTTCCAAATTAGTCGTTGTAATTTGTTAGTTTACAATTTTTTTTTTTTTTTTACATTTTTTTTTATTTTTTTTTTTATTTATTTATTTTTTTTTTAATATTGGGTTATTCCGCCCCGATCCGCATTGAAAGAAATGGCCCTACCTAACAAGATTTTACTCGAATCGCGGGAGAGATCGGGTTCAGGCAAAATCAGGCTACTCGATACGGTACAAGATAGCGGAACGACTATGTAAGGCTGCTGGTCACTCAATATCCAATTTCCCTTCCGGAATGTAAAGTCTATGGGACTTTAATGCATTCTCATAGTCTTTAAAATATCATCTCGGAAAATTAATATTTTGGTACTACTCTGTTATCCCGTCGACCAAAATACTATCGACAAATTATAAGATTAAATGCCAATAATAGATGATCGTGAATGTCACATTCAATGACATAAAATTCGATACACGCCGTGTTTAAAACGTCAGCAAGGGATTTTTATTTCGACTTTTTATTTGTATTTTTATTAATATTCTACTAATTATGTGGGGTTTTTTTATTATTATTTAAAATAAAAATTACGTCGATATATATATTTTGGCTATTAGTTTGGCGATTTGTATAATTTAGCGAAATAGGTCGACGGGATATCAGAGTAGTACCAATATTTTTAACTTCTTCTTTCGGCTATCTCTTCTTAAAGATGTCACTTTTCTTCTTGTTTGTCAAAATATTTCTAAAATTTGTGCCGAATTTAATATTTTATGTGTTAAAAACTGACGAACGGGAAGTAAAATTTAAGCACTTCAAATAAAATTACGCATAGAATTTAGAAACATTTTGAGAACTAAGAAAAAAAAAGTGACATCCTGTAACCTTTTCCGGCATTGGACAGATTCTGTTAGTAAAATGAGAAATTATCCACTGATACAAGAATTCACAAATAAATTTTTTAGTTATTAAGAGATCCTTAACAGTTTTGAATCCAGGGGGTGGCCCGGGGGAGACAGTCCCCCCCCGGAGCAGTGAAATGTCCCCCCGGAAATTTTGAGATTTTGAATTTTCAGTGGTCAAATAGTGCAATTCCCCCCCCCCCCCGGAGCCACAGAAGTCCCTCTCGGAGAAAAGTGCCTGAATTCAACACTGATCATTAATTTAAGCTTTCATTATAAAAGCAAAATTTTCAAATATACATATATATATATTATTGGTGCCGTTTGCAATTTTGGAATTAAAATTACGTGTGCCCAGTCCGGGCACAGTGTGCCGGAAAGGGTTAAGAAGAGATCGCCGAAAGAAGAAGTTAAAAATATAAATTTTCTGAGGAGATATTTTAGATATAAAAATGCATGAAATGCCCATTTACTTCACATTACGGCGGGGAATTTGGAATATAATTAACCAGCAGCCATAAGCACAAACAGAATAAATACTAAATACATTCACAAATTTTTTCTCCTCTTACTGTGACATTTTGGACGATTTTTTTAAATCTAAATGTTTTTGTAACTGAGTAAATAATTTTAGAAAAATTAACGAATTACCTAATTACCGCATTAATGACACCCAGTTTGGGAACTAAAAAAGCAATGAACAAACAACAAAACATTTCTTCCTCTGGAGTAAGTGGGTTAATGTTACTCGTTAATTTCTCTTAATTCTTTGCTGTTTCTCAGTCCCTTGAAATGTCTCTCCGGTTCTCCATATTTGTTCGGTAGTGTACATTAATGAACTTAACGCTGTTCATTATAATTAAGTTCTCTTGTTTGCCGCGATATGGAAATTGTTATAATGCGTTATGATGATACTGCAGAAGATATTTTGCCATTTATTTCATTTTGTTTTTTAAAAAAAGAATACTGTTATTATTATTTTATCTAATCGTGATTTTTTTCAAACTGTATTTTCTAGGGATTTTTTCATTTTTTTAGGTGCGTTCGTAATTATTTAAATACGTAGCGCCTATAGTTGTCGTTCAGTTCGTCTGTCTGTATATCTGTCCGCATATAACATAGCAAAAGCAACCCAACTAAACCGTTTGAAATTTAAAATATGCAATTGTTGCATAAAATCGGTAGCATAGTTTAATGACTGGGGCAATCAAAAGTATTCCAGTACATTATGGCCAGTTGGAAAAAAAATTTAAGTGCATTTTAATGATCTTACACACTTTCGCACATAATGAAATTATATGCATCTATGAAGTGTATACTAAAATATATCATAACTTAGTGTAAAGAGTATTTGTTATTAATTTATAGGCCCATACAAGTGTATTTTATTGAATAATGTTATAGGTGGAAAGATCGTTTGGGCATGTTTTAGTTATTTTAAACTATTTTACATTTCATGAAATTTATATACTCTACTGAGGTTTATACAAGTTACTTCCTCTGTATCATTAAAAACAGATAGTAATTACAGGGACACACAAACGATTTTGGATAATCTACTGTATCCGAAGTACAGTATACTATTACACCAAGATCTGAATATTTTTAAAACTTCCTTATAATATGACCGAACCTCATTTGCTATGCTTGACGTGCAATTTCCAGCTTGTTTTCTTTTACTAGTATGCATGTTTTCGATTAGTGCTATAATATTGTCAAATCATTTAAACTGCCCTAATTCTGGTAAACCTGTATTTCTAAATGCATTAACACGTTTTTATTCCTCTTATCGAATTTTATCGAATTTTTGGGCGATTTGTTTAAAGCTAAATATTTTACTAACTGGTAGGGAAAAAAAATGAATTAGCTAATTACGGCGTTAATGATCTTTAATTCGTGAGTTGATAATACGATAAACAAACAGTGATATATCTATACTTCTGGAGCAAATCGTTAATGTTACTCGTTAATTACTATTTGTTGATTTCTGTGTTCACAGTTAATTTAAATTTTCTCGCCATTTCTCCACATAATGCTTTTTTGGTATACGTCAATAAATTTGGCATTTTTCACTCTAATTAAATCTCTTTTTGGCCTTAATATGGAAATTGTTGTAATGTGTTACGATGATACTGCAAAAGATATTTTAGACTTTATTACATCTTATTAAACGAAAAATACTATTATTATTTAATTAATCTTGATTTTTTTTTTTTTCACACTGAATTTGCTAAGGGATATGTTATTTTTTTCCCTTTCACTAGTATGCATTTTTTCGATTGTACATTTGCTCTCTGGCGTACGTTAATGAATTTGGCACTGCTCGCTCTAATTAAGTCTTTTTTTGGCCTTAATATGGAAATTGCTATAATGTGGTTACGATGTTACTGCAAAAGGTATTTTAGAATTTACTTCATTTTATTAAAAGAAAAATACTATTATTAATTATTTAATCGTGATTTTTTTCACACTGTATTATCTAGGGATATGTTCATTTTATTTCTTTTACTAGTAGGCATTTTTCGATTAGTGCTACAATATTATGAAATTGTTTAAACTGCACTAATTCTGGGAAACCTGTACCTCTAAATGAATTAACACGTTTTTATTCCTCTTATTGAATTTGAATGAATTTTTGGGCGATTGTTTAAAGCTAGATAAATTACTAACTGGTCGGAAGAAGAATGAATTAGCTAATTACGGCGTTAATGAAGCTTAATTCGAGAGTTGATAACACGCTAAACAAACAGTGATATATCTATATACTTCTGGAGAAAATCGTTAATGCTACTCGTTAATTACTGTTAGTTGCTTTCTGTATTCACAGTTAATTTAAATTTTGTCGCCATTTCTCCACATTTGCTCTCTGGCGTACGTTAATGAATTTATCACAGCTCGCTTAAATTGAGTCTCTTTTTGTCCATAACATGGAAATTGTTAATAATGTCTTACGATGATACTATAACAGTTATTTAGACATTTATTTATTTTGTTACATTAAATAATGATTAATTTTGTTATATTTATTTATTTTGTTATACAGAATATTACTTTTATTTTGTTTAATCACGATTTTTTTCGCACTGTTGGCTAAGAGTACGTTGATTTATTATTATTATTATTATTATTATTAGTGCAGTAATATTGAGGGATCACTATAAAAACCTGTATTTCTAAATGCATTAGAAAGTTTTTCTTCTTCTTACTGAATTTTTAGACTATTTTTTTAGAGCTAAATATTTTACTAGCCGTACGGAAAGTATACTTTTGAATTAGCTAATTACCGCATTCGTGACGCTGAATTCGAGAGCTACAAACGCGACAAACAAACACTAATATATCTATTCTTCTGGTGTAAGTCGCTAATGTTATTCGTTAATTTCTATTGTTTGCTCTGCTTCACGGTCCCTCGAAGTGTCTCTTTAGTTTTCTACATTTGCTTGCTCTCTAGTGTACGTTAATGACCTTGGCAGTGTTCTATTAATCAAGCTCTCTTATTGGCCGTAATGTGAAAATTGTTATAACATGTTACGATGATACTCCAAATGATATTTCGGCATTTATTTCAATTTGTTTGAAATATATATATTTATTATTATTTTGTTTAATCATGATTTTCCTCACACTGTTGGCTAGGCATATGTTGACTTATTATTGTTTTTTAGGTGCGTTTGTAATTATGTAAATACGCAGCAGCTATACTCGTCTTTCAGTTGGTCCGTCTGTCTGTCCGTATATAACAACGAAAAAACTATCCAACCAAATCGTTTGAAATTTAAAATATACAATTATTACATAATTTTGTCGGGTCATTTCAAATTTTATGAAAATCGGATGAATAGTTCAATGACTGGGACAATCAAAATTATTCAATTACATTATAGTCAATGGGAAAAATAGTTTCAAGTGCATTTTAATGTTGTTACACTCTTTCGAACATAATAAAATTAATATACTTCACTTAAACCTCACTATATAAAAACCTGCATTTCTGAATGCATTAGCAAGTTTTTATTCCTCTTATTGAACTTTAGACGATTTTTAAAGTTCAATGTTTTATTAACCGTTCGGAAAGTATACTTTTAGAAGAGTTAAATGAATTAACTAATTACCTCGTTAATAAAGCTAAATTCGAGAGCTAAAAAAAGATAAACAGTAATATATCTATTATTTTCTGGTGTTAGTCGCTAATGTTACTCGTTAATTTCTGTTTATTGCTTTGTTTCACGGTACCTTGAATTGTCTCTTTAGTTAAGCACATTTGCTCTCTAGTGTACGTTAATGACCTTTTCACTGTTCTATTAATTAAGGTCTCTTGTTGGCCGCAATGTGGAAATTGTTATAATATGTTATGGCGATACTCCAAAAGATATTCGGCATTTATTTCACTTTGTTTAAATGTATATATACAATAGACTCCCTCAAATCCGCAAAGCTTGTAACCAGAGGTTGTGCAAATTTTAGAATTTTGCCGATTTCTGGTCATTGCTTTGTTTACGTTTTTTAAACAGTAATTTGAATATAGTTAATAATGTAAACTAAATTGTGATACATGCTTACAATATGGTAAAATATGGTAAAATATTAAAATAATTAAATAATATATAAATTTTTATTATTTTAGTTTATTTTTTTAAAATAATTAAAATATTAAAAGCAAAGGTCAAGTAAATAATCAATAATGTATAATTAAATATTCATTATAAAGATGAGATGCTATTTTCCTAAATTATTCAGTGAAGCTTGCCTTAAAGGTGCGCTACTAATTCACATCAAAATCATAAAATAAGGAAGTTTTATTTCAGATTTAGCCAGACTAAAGCTTCAAAAAAGCTTCACTAATGCATAAATACATTTGGCAAAAAATATTTTGATTACTAATGATATCAGCAATGTCTTGATTTTTTTTTTCAGGAATAAATTTATTCTTCTTTCATGAAACAGCCTGGATTCAATAATATTAACGAAATATGCAAATTAATATATCTATAGAATTGATATAAAAATAAAAATGTCAAATTTTGTCCTTTTTGGAATGAAACTTCATTCTTTACACTTGTAAATTATGTGCATATTTTAAAAAATTGCGGATTTTACGGTTGCAGATTTGAGGGAGTCTACTGTATTTATTATTCTTTTGGTCAATCATGATTTTACTCGCACTGTTGGATAGGCATATGCTGATTTATTATTTGTTTTTTTATTATTAATATGCATTTTTCAATTAGTGGGGTAATATTGCGAGATGCACTTAAACCGCACTATATAAAAATCTGCACTCCTAAATGCATTAGCAACACTGTTAAAACTAATGGTGACACATTGCACCTTTTAGGGGTGAAAGGCTTGTCTCACTGGTGACACCCCTAAAGGAGCCAGAATGACACCTTTAATTAGGGTGAAAAGATGGCACCCTTAATCCAGAGTATCCAATAATAAAAAATTAAAAAATATATAAACCGACTTTTGGCCGTCGAAGGATTCGAACTCACAACGTCTGATTACAAGCTCAGCGTTCTTACCGCTCGGCCATCGAGCTCACCTTCATTCACTCATAGTCATAGATTTTACTTGCCGTCACAGAAAACAGAGAGACACACGTCACAGCGAATGCGCATGGTTCCAGTCACCCGATGAGGTGCCACATTGCTGGCAATACGAAGTGCATGGCACCTTATTTAGCTCCAATCACCCAGTAAGAGACCTGTCGGCACTGCAACCACATATCCAAGCCCCTATGGCACCCTAGGGTTCCAAATGCCCCGGGTTCCAATGGACCCTAGGGCTTTTTCACCTCCGGGTCCCAAATGGCACCGGTTTGTCACCTTCACTTTTAACAGTGAAGTTTTTATTTCTCTTACTGAACTTTTAGACGACTTTTTAGAGCTACATGCTCTACAAATCTTGCGGTGAGTTTACTTAAAATAAGAAGTTTTGTAAGAATTAAATGAATTAGCTAATTACCGCATTAATAACGCCAAATTCGAGAGCTAAAAATACGATAAACAAACACTAATGTATCTATTCTTCTGAAACAACTCGTTAATGTCACTGGTTAATTTCTGTTAGTTCTTTGCTTTGTTTCACGGTCCCTTGAAATGTCTCTTAAGTTAAGCACATTTGCTCTCTAGTGTACGTTAATGACCTCGACACTGTTCTATTAATTAAGCTCTCTTGTTGGTGGAAATTGTTATAATATGTTATGATGATACTACAAAAGATATTTCGGCATTTATTTTATTTTGTTTAAAAAATATATACAATAGACTCCCTCAAATCCGCAAAGCTTGGGATCAGCGGTTGTGCAAATTTTAGAATTTTGCAGATTTTTGGTCATTGCTTTTTTTAAATTTTTTAAACAGCAATTTGAATGTAATTAATAATGTAAACTAAATTGTAATACATGCTTAAAATATGGTAAAATATTAAAATAATTAAATAATATCTAAATTTTTATTACTTTAGTTTATTTTTTTAAATATTAAAAGCAAAGGTCAAGTAAATAATCAATAATGTATAATAAAGTATTCATTGTAAAGATGAGATGCTATTTTCCTAAATTATTCAGTGAAACTTGTCTTAAAGATGCGCTACTAATTCACATCAAAATCATAAAATAAGAAAGTTTTATTTCAGATTTAGCCTGATTTAATAATCAAAAAGCTTCTCTCATGCATAAATACATTTGGAAAAAACATTTCGATTACTAGTGGTATCAACAATGCCTTGATTTTTTTCAGGAATAAATTTATTCTTCTTTCATAAAACAGCCTGATTTCAGTAATATTAAGGAAGTATACAAATTAATATATCTATAGAATTGATATAAAAATAAAAATGCCAAATTTTGTTCCTATTTCTGAAATGAAACTACATTGTTTACATTTCTAAATTATGTGCGGATTTGAGGGAGTCTACTGTATTTATTATTCTTTTGGTTAATCATGATTTTTCTCACAGTGTTGGGTAGGCATATGTTGATTTATTATTTATTTTTTATTATGTATGTGCATTTTTCGATTAGTGTGGTATTATTGCGAGATCCCTTAAAACGCACTATATAAAAATCTGCACTCCTAAATGCATTAGCAAGTTTTTTTTCTCCTAGTGAACTTTTAGACTATTTTTTAAACCTAAATGTTATACTAACCGTGCTTAGAATAAGAAGTTTTGGAAGATTTAAATGAATTAGCTAATTACCGCATTAATAACACCAAATTCGATAACTAAAAATGCGATAAACAAACACTTATATATCTATTCTTTTCTGGAGTAACTCGCTAATGTCACTCGTTAATTTCTGTTAGTTCTTTGCTTTGTTTCACGTTCCCTTAAAATGTCTCTCCAGTTCTCCACATTTGCTCTCTTAGAGTACGGTAATGAACTTGGCGCTGTTCAGTTTAATTAAGCTCTCTTGTTGGCCGCAATGTGGAAATTGTTATAATGTGTTACGATGATACTGCAAAAGGTATTTCGCATTAATTTCAATTTGTTTAAAAAGTATAAAATAATTTATTATTATTTTGTTTAATCATGATTTTTTTTTTTCCACACTGTTGGTGTTGGTTAAGCATATGTTGATTTATTACTTTTTATTATTATTATTATTAATGTGCATTTTTTTTTCTTAGCGCAGTAAAATTGCGGGATCACTTAAATTACACTATGTAAAAACCTGCACTTCTAAATGTATTAGCAAGTTTTTATTCCTCTTGCTGAATTTTTAGACGATTTTTTACAGTTAAATGTTTTATTTGCCTTGCTGGAAGTATACTTTTACAAGAGTTGAATGAATTAGCTAATTATCGCATTTGTGTCGCTGAATTTGAGAACTAAAAACGCAATAAACAAACACTAATGTATCTGATCTGGAGCAATTTAGTAATGTTCCTCTTTAATTTCTGTTAGTTGTTTGCTTTGTTTCACGATCTCTCTCTCTATCACAATGTCTGTTTAGTTCTAATTTGCTCTCTGTGTGTGTGCAAATAGTGTACGTTAAGTAGTTAAATAGTGTACGTTAATGACACTGGCACTATTCTTTTAATTAAGCTCTCTTGTTGGCTGCAGTGTGGAAATTATTATAACAAGGTGGAACCCGTCGAGTTTCGCCGAAAGTAAATGTTTAAGAAGGAACTGTTTCATTGATTTATAAAAAACCTAGAAAATTAGCTACAGGAAAAAAATGCATCTTATCATGCTCAGACTAACTCTCAAATAAATATTGTTTAAAACTAAAGTTAAGAAAAACTATTATTTCAGTAAAACTCAGTTGTCCAAATTATTAAAATTAAACTTTAATTGCATATGTAAAAATATAATAATAAAGTAAAATATAATAAACATCAGTTATTAAGATGAAGTTATCAATAAAGGCTCTTATGTTTGATATAAATGCATATGAAAAAAAAAAAATCAAATTGACACGATCTTAGTATTTCACGTGATTTCTAATTTCGTCATAATTTTCATCTTCTCAAAATTTTCATGCGCACATTTCAATTTTTATCAATTTTAATAGAAAATGGGTATTTCTGTTGCCACATTTATAAAATTCGTACTAAAAACTATAAAAAAAATTAATATGTCAGGAATAAATTGAGATACAGCTTACAAACAAATTGCATTTAAAAGTATATATTTTTCTCTATACGATGGTGTAGAAAGTGAAAATGTGCTATTTTTAGAAGTATAAAATTTGCAGTACAGAAAATTGCAAAACTGAATTGCATGAGAAAGTGTTGCCATTTGCAAAATGACGTATGCGTTACGCACAGATACGTTTGGCCTTTATAATATAGATGTGTTACGACAATACAAGCGATATTTCGGCATTTATTTCAAGTTATTTAAAAAAATATACATTTTTTATTATTTTGTTTAATTATGATTTTTTTCATACTGTTAGCTAAGCATATGTTGATTTATTAATATTTTTACTATTAATATCTCTTTTCGATTATTGCGGTAATATTTTAGGATAAAGTATACCGCACCATATAAAAACCTGCACTTCTAAATGCATCATCAGTTTTATTCACCTTACTGAATTTTTAAATATTTTTTTTTAAGTTAAATGTTTTACTAACCGTGCGAAGGTTACTTTTACAACAGTTAAATAAATGATCTATTTACCGGATTAATAACGCCAAATTCGCGAGCTAAAAACGCGATAAACAAATGCTAATATATATCTGTTCTTCTGGAGCAACTTGCTAATGTGACTCGTTAATTTCTGTTAGTTGTTTGCTTTGTTTCACGGTCTCTTCAAATGTCTCTCCAGTTCTCCACATTTGCTCTCTTAGCGTACGTTAATGAACTTGGCGCTGTTCAGTTTAATTAAGTTCTCTTGTTGGCCGCAATTTGGAAATTGTTATAATGTGTTTAGATGATACTGCAAAAGATACTTTGGCATTTATTTCAATTTGTTAAAAAAATACTATTATTATTATTATTAAGTGCGTTCGTAATTATGTAAATACGTAGCACCTATAGTCATCGTTCTGTCCGTCTGTCCGTATATAACAAAGCAAAAACTACCCAACCAAATTGCTCGAATTTTAAAATATATAATTGTTGCATGATTTTGTTGAGTCATCTCAAATTTTATGAAAATCGGATGTACAGATTGATTGCAGGAACAATGAAAAGTATTCCGCTACTTTACAGTCAATGAGAAAAATTGTTTCAAGTTCATTTTAAGGGTGTTACAGCCTTTCAAACATGATAAAACTGATATGGATTTAAGCACAAACAGAGTAAATACTACTAAATACATAATACATTTTTGCTCCTCTTACTCTAAACTTTTGGACGATTTTTTAAACCTAAATGTTTTTTTGTAACTCAGTAAATAATTTTAGAAGAATTAACGAATTACCTCATTATGTCATTAGTGACATCCAATTCGGAAGCTAAAAACGCGATAAACAAACACAATAAAATATTTATTCTTTTGGAGCAAGTGGATGATGTTACTCGTTAATTTCAGTTAGTTCTTTTCTTTGTTTCACGATCCCTTGAAATGTCTCTCTGATTCTCCACATTTGCTCCCTTAGCGTACGTTAATGAACTTGGCGCTGTTCAGTTTAATTAAGCTCTCTTGTTGGCCGCAATGTGGAAATTGTTATAATGCGTTACGATGATGTTTCGGCATTTATTTCATTTTGCGAGATTCTGTGGATATTATAATCAGCTAAATTGTCTTTTGATTGATTTTAATGCTGCGTATTTGCAATGCACATAAATTTGTACCGTGATAAACAAAGATCCATTTGGTTATATTTATCTCTGGATTTTCAGTTGAGTTAAGACTTTGAGAAAGAGAATTTTTGCTTTGAGAATTTGAACTTCTATTATACAATTATGATTTCATTATGAATAACAAGTTAGCTTAAAGGATATAAAGTACAGAATAATTCACTCAAGTGTTATTATTTTCATTGTTAAAATGTTAAGCTTTTTAAATTTTTGTTCTTAAAATATTAATCTTGTTGCATTACATTAAAGTAAACAAAGAAAATCCCGCATCTCGTATAATTCTATTTCTATGATTAACCATATAAACAAATTCAATCTGTGTGAGAATCGTTAACAATAAGACACGAGTTAATTCTTAACGTTTTCCAACAAAGTGAAAAAGTTTTTATAAATTCGGTTAGTCTGATGTCTTGTAGCACTCTAGCTCTTGCAAGTATATTCATTGATTAATAATATAATATTCAGTACTGAAAGTGAAGTGTGTAGTAGCATTTAAAGATTATTTACAGCAGCCATACTGAAACCTGCGACTTTTTATTCGTGGTTTGAGACTCATAATCGTTAATGCGTACAAGCATCCTCCGACTTTCGCTCTCTATAACGTTCGTTAACCCGTCAGTAGTCGCGTGTCGGTCTTTTCGCCGCCCGTATAACTTATCTTCTCCTAACTTGTATTAGATTACAAATACAACGGAGATCTACCATGTAGCTGACTTTGAAGGTTTTTCGAACACCTTAGTGAAGTAACAGGACACCTCTGTTTTTCTTTCAGGTACATTTTTAGAAACAAAGTTGAAATTGGCGAAAAAGTGTACGTAACAATCACTAATATCAGTTCATTTTTACTTTTCAAATTACTCCATATCTCATGAATAAAATGCATAATTTAAGAAAACTGCAAATTTATATATTCATTGAAATGCTATCTTCATATATTAGGTGAAAAATATTTCTTATTTTACATATTTGGTATGCGGGGGGCCAGCGGCGAAAAGACCGAGCGCGACTAATGACGTTGTGGAAAAAGTCGCGACTACTCGCGGGTTAATAACTTTGGCTCTGCTCTATTAATCAAGCTCTCTGGTTGGCTACACTGTGGAAATTGTTATAATGTGTTACGATGATATTCCAAAAGATATTTCGTCATTTATTTCAATTTGTTTAAAAAATGTATATATTTATTATTATTTTGTTAAATCGCGATTTTTCTCACACTGCTGGCTAGGCATATGTTGATTTATTATTTGTTTATTATTATTATTATTATTATTATTTGTTTTAAATATGCGTTTTTCGATTAATGCGGTAATATTGCGAGGTCTGTAAAATCACATTAAATAAAAACCTGCACTTCTAAATGCATTAGCAAGTTTTTATTCCTTTTACTCAATTTTTAGACGATATTTTTAATGCTAAATATTTTACTAACCGTGCGAAAAGTATACTTTTAGAAGAGTTTGAATTGGCTAATTACCGCATTAATCACGCCAAATTCGAGAGCTAAAATCGCGATAAACAAACAGTAATATATCTATTCCTTTCTGGAGCAACTCGCTAATGTTATTCGTTAACTTCTGTTAGTTGTTTGCTTTGTTTCACGGTCCCTTGAAATGTCTCTCCAATTCTCCACATTTGCTCTCTTAGCGTACGTTAATGAACTTGGCGCTGTTCAGTTTAATTAAGCTCTCTTGTTGGCCGCAATGTGGAAATTGTTATAATGTGTTATGATGATACTGCAAAAGATGTTTCGGCATTTATTTCATTTTGCGAGATTCTGTGGATATTATAATCAGCTAAATTGTCTTTTGACTGATTTTAATGCTGCGTGTTTGCAATGCACATAAATTTGTACGGTGATAAACAAAGATCCATTTGGTTATATTTATCGCTGGATTTTCAGTTGAGCTAAGACTTTGAGAAAGAGAATTCTTGCTTTGAGAATTTGAACTACTATTATACAATTATGGTTTGATTATGAATAACAAGTTAGCTTAAGGGAGACCCGTACCCCATTTTCGGCCAAAAATCATCAAAAGTTTTTTAAAAAAAATTTCTCATAAAACGATAAAATACATATTTGCGAATATCCATGCAAAATTTCAGAACTCGGGGACACTTGGAACAGGTAGAAAATGAGCTTTTTAAATTGTACTCACTATAGAGTTTAAAGGACTAGCGGCCATTTAAAACGTGTTTTCCTGAAAATGACTTTCTTCATATTTTGCCTAAGTTCAAAGTACTAAGGCTCAGTTGGTAAAATGATTTAGAAACAAAGTGTTTATGTTTTTAGAGTCTTAAAAAGATTTGTAACAAAAGTAAGGAGAGATATATTTTTTAACTATTTCTGAAAATTTTACATAGATTGGTAAACATGAAAATTATAACGAATTTAAGGAAATTTACCATGCGCATTTTTTTTTTTTTTTTAGCCGATTAAAATAGAAAATTAAAAATATCTCTCCTTAGTTCTTTGCTACATACTATAACACTGTTTAAGAAATTTTAGTAATACCAAAATATTGAAAATTGACTGAGGAGTAGTAATTTTAAAAAGTGTATTTTTTGACAAAAAAAAAAAAAAAAAAAAAAAAAAAAAATCATAAAAATCCCCATAAAAAATATATTTTTTAATAAAAAGTGAATTTTTTTGCTAAATATTCCTTACAAGAAGATTCTTAAATCGTACACCAAAATTCATTACTTGAAAATCACTAATAAAAATTTTGGGTTTTTTCTTACCTGTCTCCTTTAGAGGATATAAAGTACAGAATAATTCATTCAAGTGTCATTATTTGCATTGTTAAAATGTTAAGCTTTTTTAATTTTTGTTCTTAAAATATTAATCTTGTTGCATTACATTAAAGTAAACAAAGAAAATCCCGAATCACGTATAATTATATTTCTATGATTAACCATATAAACAAATTCAATCTGTGTGAGAATCGTTAACAATAAGACACGAGTTAATTCTTAACGTTTTCCAACAAAGTGAAAAAGTTTTTATAAATTCGGTTAGTCTGATGTCTTGTAGCACTCTAGCTCTTGCAAGTATATTCATTGATTAATAATATAATATCCAGTACTGAAAGTGAAGTGTGTAGTAGCATTTAAAGATTATTTACAGCAGCCATACTGAAACCTGCAACTTTTTATTCGTGGTTTGAGACTCATAATCATTAATGCATACAAGCATCCTCCGACTTTCGCTCTCTATAACGTACGTTAATAACTTTGGCACTGCTCTATTAATCGAGCTCTCTGGTTGGCTACACTGTGGAAATTGTTATAATTTGTTACGATGATATTCCAAAAGATATTTCGGCATTTATTTCAATTTGTTTAAAAAATTTATATATTTATTATTATTTTGTTAAATCGCGATTTTTCTCACACTGCTGGCTTGGCATATGTTGATTTATTATTTGTTTATTATTATTACTTTTGTTATTATTATTATTATTATTATTATTATTATTATTATTATTATTATTATTATTATTATTATTTGTTTTTAATATGCGTTTTTCGATTAATGTGGTAATATTGCGAGGTCTGTAAAATCACATTAAATAAAAACCTGCACTTCTAAATGCATTAGCAAGTTTTTATTCCTCTTACTCAATTTTTAGACGATATTTTTAATGCTAAATATTTTACTAACCGTGCGAAAAGTATACTTTTAGAAGAGTTTGAATTAGCTAATTACCGCATTAATAACGCCAAATTCGAGAGCTAAAATCGCGATAAACAAACAGTAATATATCTATTCCTTTCTGGAGCAACTCGCTAATGTTACTCGTTAATTTCTGTTAGTTGTTTGCTTTGTTTCACGGTCCCTTGAAATGTCTTTCCAATTCTCCACATTTGCTCTCTTAGCGTACGTTAATGAACTTGGGGCTGTTCAGTTTAATTAAGCTCTCTTGTTGGCCGCAATGTGGAAATTGTTATAATGTGTTACGATGTTACTGCAAATGGTATTTTGGCATTTATTTCATTTTGTGAGATTCTGTGGATATTATAATCAGCTAAATTGTCTTTTGACTGATTATAATTTTGCGGATTTGCAAGTCGCAGAAACTTGTTCGGAGAAAAACAAGGATTCATTTGGTTATATTTGTCGCTGGATTTTCAGTTGAGCTAAGACTTTGAGAAAGAGAATTTTTGCTTTAAGAATTTGAACTTCTATTATGCAATTCTGATTTAATTATGAGTAACAAGTTTGCTTAGAGGATATAAAGTAACAGAATAATTCGCTCAAGTGGTATTATTTTCATCGTTAAAACGTTGAAGTTTTTATATTTCTGTTCTTGAAATGTTAATCTTCTTGCGTTAAATTAAAGTAAACAAAGAAAATACCACATCTGGCGTAATTCTGTTTATATGCTTAACCATGTAAACAAATTATATCTGTGTGAGAGTCGTTAATAAATATAAACACGTTAAATCGTTTCAACATTTTCCGACATATTGAAAAAGTTTTTATGCATTCGGTTTGTTTGATGTCTTGTATACACACTCTAGTTCTCGCAAATATACTCATTGTCATGAAATTTTTTACACATTATTGGGGTCAGTAATATAATATTCAGTATTGAAAGTGACTTTGATATAGAGGTTTTTCATATTTAAATATATAGCTTTTGATCTGAAACAATATTTTGGCTTTTCTACATGGAAAAGTCGGGTTAATCGTTCACAAGAATCAAAACTGAACCCAAAACCGAAAAAGCCAACTCGAACTGCAGCAAAACATTTTAGCCTCGACCTGATCCGAACTCAAATCGTCTTACCCGACTCCTTACAAAACTCTAACTTAATATAAGAAGAGCAAAATGCCTTGGTATCTGAGCATTAATAATGCACAATTTAACATTTTTCATTATTTTCAAGTAGTTAAATATTTTAATAACTACGCATACGACTTAAATTTTACAAAACATGAATGATATCTGTTACGAAGTTAATGTTATACTTTCAGAGAGAACTATTTAACGTGGCATGCAAATATGTCCTTTCGTTCTGGGTAGACTGCTAATGTAACTCATTAAATTCTGTTAATTATGAGTTTCGTTCATAATTTCTTAAAACTTCTTTTTTCCTCACTTGCCCTCTTGTGAGTTTTAATGATTTTACCGCTGTCCATTTTAATTAAGTTCTCTTGTTCTCTATTGTTTAAATTTGTTCTAATGTGATACGTTGATTAGGAAGAGTCGGCTACAGTATTTATTCGTTTCAAAGAATTTTGTGAGTGCTATAGTATTAAAATGAATATGCATGCAGGGAAAGTTTTCATACTGTTTATTTCTAGGCTAAGAGTAAATTCAGCAACCAACCTAACAATTTATTTTTTGTAGTAAGTCTTCTATAAAATGTAACAATATTGTTAAAATAATATAAATATATTTTTTTCAACATGTTTTCATTAAAATTCACCAAAATGTAGAAATTTATTATTATTATTATTATTATTATTATTATTATTATTATTATTATTATTATTATTATTATTATTATGGATTAACAACTTTGGCAATTTGGCACTATTGGACTCTACCATTACTGGTGACTCTACCATTAGTATTTTTCAACAAATACTCATTGTTGAAGATCAGTATCAGTATCAGTTTGATTTCTCTGTAGAAAATCAAACTATAATTGAGTAACCGTTAAGTTTAAGTAGTGTTTTTGCGAAGTCTTTAGAAAACAGTGAACGCCTGGCG